>CM035434.1:110562828-111032828 GCA_020310875.1 Ceratopteris richardii
TAGAGCAACATATTTTTCAATTCGGAGAGGCTTCAAAAGGAAATGGTTAAATTTTACAAATCTACAATTGAAGGCATATGTATTGTTGTGATAATGAAATTCACAGTATTTTTATTAATATAACATTTGTTATTTGATGCAGATTGTGGCTCCAGACTCAAGTTTATATTGAAGCTAGATGAATGTCAAATCATAAAGGGATGATGTATGGAGAGACTTAGTGTGCCACTCATGAATGAAGCTATGGACAATTCCATTATTGATGAAAGTGAAAACTCTACCCATCACTTTACATACAATGTTCAATTTGAGAAAGATATATGATGGTTAGGTGCTCTTGAGGTACCTAAATAATCCAATGATGCTCTTCATTGGATTTTTAGTAGGACCCCATGGATTAGAGAGGTGATTACTTCTCAAATTCATGGTAAAAAAATCAATGTTGAAGGTCTAGGTGATTTTGAGGTAGAGTGGCACTTGGGTGGAGACTTAAAGACTATCAAATGCATGTTAGGGTGCAAACAAGGTGCATCTGCTCTCTATCCTTGTCCATATTGCACATGAGGTTATAAACGAACAAAGAGAAAACAAAAAAACATAGAGGATCTAACTCATGACACAGATGGATCTCCATCTAGTGAATGGGATATACCTTTAATGAGGTGTCCCATGTTAGGTTCACCTAATCATGACATATTGGATAAGGATTGAATCCCATTATTCCATTTCCTTTAGTTAATGTTCACTTTTGCACATTACATGCCTTCATGATAATTTTTGATAGACTATTGAAGCTCCATATAGAATATGCATTTTCCATGAAGCTAGCTGATAAATCTGTACAAGCTATAAAAAAATTGGAGGAACTCCTTAATTGAATTGGTTGTCATGGTGGAAACGTAACACTAGTTGTTAAAAAAGCTGGGGAATCTCAAGACAGTTTACAACAAGTGTCAATGATAGTGAATAAGGCAAGACATTGTTTTAAAAGAGGTGCTAGCACTCAAAATAATGAACATTTTTGAGCCATGGAAAGACCTATACATGATCACAACAGACAACATTTCTCAAGTTGATCTTTGTAATAAGAGAAAGAAGGTTTGGTCACACTTAGATAAGCTGGTAGGTTTAACGGGTCTTACTAGCTCTAGTGATATTCAACATCAATTGTTTCAAGAGACATTAGTGGAGTTCATGACGTGTTTCATTCAATTTTGGGGAGAGAGCAATGTAACACACAACATTATCAGTCTATTTGATCTTTAAAATTGTTCATTGCACTTACTTTATTGTTCATTGCACTTATTTTTTTCCAATGTACTTAACAATTTTTAGCATATTTTATTTGCACATGGAGCATTTTTCATGCATCGATATGGGTCATTAGAGATTTTCAATACCCAATGAATGGAGAAGTCACACTACAAAGAGAGAGGTGTGTACTTCAAAAACACATGACATGGTGGTGATCCAATGCAATCAAACTATGTGGAGGAGATGTTTAATTGGTTTTACTACACTACATTCTCAAGAAAGTTTTTTGTGGAACAAGTTAGTGAGCCACATTTGACAAAAGTTGCGAGACAGATGCAACACAACGTTACTAGTGAGAAATGGAAGTCATCATTAGGACCTTTCCATCATGCTTAGTGGCATACTAAAAGACAACAGGAAGGCTCATCTTGGAAGTAAAGTGAATTCATCATATCCCATTATGTGGTAAATCATAGGATTAATATAATCTTGGTATCAATGTGTTTCTAAATTATGTATGTTTCTAAATTGGTTTTTATCCATTCTAGTGTGAATAGACAATTCGAATATAATAATTTGTATAAATAAAATAAAAAGTACCATAAATTTTTTACCTTATGCCCTTGCATTCTGAACTTTGATTGATCTAGATCCTCAAATCCCATTATTACTAGATGTTCTCTCTTGTTGCCTAGCATCCAATGATTATTCACTGAAATAACTTCCATTTAGTTGTTGGGCAGATTTCTCATAATTTCAAATGAAATAAAAAAACCCTCAAAACTTTGTAATAGTATCCATTCACCAAGTTTACACATCCAACAATCATAATAGAATCTAATGTACAATGAAGTACATTGTTTCAAATATCAAAATCATATGCCTGTTGCATCAATTTTACAAAGGTATATCTCCCCTTTGGTGCATCCTTCTACAAGTCCTCAATTTTCACCTAGTAAACCCTCCACCTACTCATATGTGATATCTTTTAACATGAACATTATTGAAGTCTCTAGAATGGTGAATATTTGAAATAGATGTATAAAACAATGAACAGGAACACACTAATGCAATCCTATAGATCTAGAGACTCTTCTGAATTTCAAAGAGCTATGTATGTCCATCACCATCTTATGCTTCAAGGATGTCAAGGTCAATATATCAGGTTGTGGCAACTCGAGCTTAACAAGAGAATCTACCATAACGATCTCTAACCTACCAAAATCATTTGATGAAGAGGGTCTAACATATGTATGTGTGTAAAAAAAAATTCTCTCACGTAAAAGCTGAGCAGGATGGGCTTGTGGAAAGACTAGTTAGCTGACATCTGCATGCAATGCTTGGAAAGTATCTGTAAGACTATGAAGTGGTTGCTCCTCTGCCAAGGTAGAAGGAAATATGTATGCAAATAAAAAATACACATGAATAAGGTCTATTAAGAAATTAGAATAGGAATCAATGAGTAATACTTACAATTGATAAGGTATCTCATCTTGTTTGATTTTTCTAATTTCATGCTTGACATTGTAAAAACATATTGTACAATGGCAACTATTTCACCATTTTTGAGCTTTTTGAAGCCCAATAGCTTCCCTTTCCAATGAAGATCCAAGTTTCCATGATCCCGTACACAATGAGGGCCAACACCAAACAGTTGCATGTACACCCATGCACCTTTGTAGAACTCATGCCCTAACCAATTTCCTTCTACTGCCTTGATATTGTGACATTTTAACGCGATAACCTGATCTTTTGGACGCCTATAAGATGTAGGTTTCTCCATTGGAGTTCAAGCTATGGAAGTGACAGTAGGAATTCAAAGAGGAATACGCACGAAAGAAATGTAGACACAAGAGCTTCAATGGTGTGCTAGGGAGAGAAAGTAGTGGAAAGAGATAACTTTTTGGGACTTGGGTATGAAAGTGTGAGGTTTTGGAGGGAGAAAATTGTATTTTGAGTTATTATTGAGAAATTCACTTTTTTCAAGTTAGTTCATGCACGTATTTTGATTTAGAAGTAAAAAATAGCACTTTTAATCCTGAAAAGTGGTTGGAGGCCATTGAATGGTGTTATGATGAGTTTTAAAACTTTCTAAAATTTTTGAATTTTTGGGCCCAGACAAGTTAAGAGATTCCTTTCTCTCTCTAGAGGCAAAACCTAAACATAGGGGAATCATGTCCCCTCCTCCCCCTCAGCCTAGTAATTTAAAGGCTATAGACTGTGTCCACCACCCTCTTCTGATTGGTCCATCACTAATCACTCCTTAATTCAAAAGGCCCATGCAAGGTTCATTTTTTTCCCTAATGAGATAATGGAGACTCATTGTGAAAGAAAGAACTCCCAATAGCATTAAATACTCCTAATATAATAGCATCACTCATAAATTCATCAACAAAGCACCATGAAAGTCAAGTGACAAGATTTAGAGAAGAAGATAAGACCTCTCAAATTCTCATTAAGATCTCAAGTACAAATGAACAACCCCGAAAATAAGTCATAAATTGACTTATATACTTTTCCAAGCGTCCTAGTTCACACTTGAAAACTAAGTCCTCTAGATGTCTAAACTAATTTTCTATATATTCAAGAGCTCTAAAAAATCATCAAAAAATTACATAGCTTGATTCTTTTCATGAGGAAGACTCTTCCTCATTTTTACATCCATCCAATTCTTCTATAATACAACAACCTAATTTTTCAATTTATTTCCTTATCCAAAAACTGTGTCCTAGCATCCTTCCCCTCCTCAGCTTTTATCATCCTTGACAAAATTTTTGTATGCTTGTGAGTTTCACTACTTCTTCTTTCTCTCATACACTTGAGCCACCAAGTCATGGCTTTTCCTTTCTGTAATGTTGAGGTCATTGATCATCTCAAAAAGTGCCTTCCTCCACTATACAAGTCTATAGGTTTGTCTATTACATCCTTTTTTATATACTTTGCATAGGCTACTTCATATGTTGTCAATCTAGATGTCATTACAAGAGATAGTTTTCCAAAAATTTTTGACTCCCTTTCAAAAAATCCAAATCCAAATGCATCTTCAACTATCTGCACATAATGGCTTCCCATAAAGATAATTTTGCTATAGTATGCCATTAAACATATCCTATCGGGGGTTTCACTCAGATAAAAAAGAAGTGCATTTGAAGATGAATTAAATGTAGTTATGGGCTCTTACATCAATGCCAGTGAAGGTTTCTATACAGGTTATTATGAGTTTCAAAATCCTAAGTAATAGTATACAAACAAGATCATTCACATCTTTTAAATTATCTATCAAGGATTTAGCAGTGGTAAGCATGTAATTCCTAGTTATAGCCCCTTCATGTCTTTGTAATCCCATGCAAAAGTGTCAATAAATTCAATTAATAGGGCTATGAGACCACATTTAAAAGGTTCATCCAAATTAGCTTTAATTTTGACGAGTCGAGGATTTGCAACATCACCCAAATTATGATGGAGAGTTTTAATCTCTAAAAGTACAAGCTATCCTTGATGTTAGAGCACCTCTATATCATGAATAACTCCAAATCTTTACCAATTTAGATGATCAATACTAGATTGTCAAAATCTTGAACAAACTATGAAGAGAGTTAATACTTAGAAAGTCTGCTGCACATATTTCACTCATTGACTAATCAAATATGTAAAGTTTTTTATTAAACTTTGCACAAGGTGTTGCCTATAAATTATGCACCACCTTCTCCAAGTTAAGTCATTCCAAAAGATTAAGTATATCTTGAGAAATGAATCAAACAGTTCACCTATGTCTAAAAATGTTCTTCTTTAAAGTCGATTCTGACACCTACAACTTCTAACACATGGTTCTCCAAAACTAGAACCCATTTAAGCAAATGCTTTTAGCTATAGATGGCTTACCTTCCAACTTAGATTTTGACTCCTCATTTGTGCAAAAATTTACACTGTGCACGGAGAACTGATCAATTCTTTGACCATTGAGATTGTGCCTATTTTAGAAGACACTCAATACTTCTTCACATACAAATGTTCCTACACATAATTCTCTCAACCTGTTTACAATTAGGCTCTCAAACTTTAACCATAGACTTATTAACTATGGAATTAGACATCTAAAAAAGGATTCTTGAAATGATCAAGCACAAAAGGAGAACATAGAAAAATATCAGGTGCAATTTTTCCTTCTATTCAGAAAACTTTACATCTGAATGATGAGAGAGTTCTTCCTTACTTCTCATGTGTCTAATGAATATTATAACTTCTAATTCTTCTCATCTCATACTCTCCCATATTTTCCCTGACTTTTTACTTGTATATATAGGCGTATATGTACAAGATCATAACCATTACAAAGATATAAGTGAACTAACTAAAGGTTTAATGTACATATGTATACAAGCCTTCATTTCCTGAATGTGTACTATCTCCAAGCTTCATAAGCTTATCTTTTCTTCATTCTTTGACTTCAATGCTTCATTCAAAGCATCAATTGGTGGTTGACTTGCACCAATAGCTCCCCCTCAATCATCAATTGACGTTTTCTCTATCTTCTTTATACCTGCCATGTCTTTGAATCTTTGTAGCTTTGGTGCATCCAAGCTTTTGGTTAACATATGAGCAATTTGATCTTTTTTTGAAGTATGTATGACTTCAATCTCCTTATAAGGCATGACCAACATTACCTTGAATCTTCAATGTGAAGAGTCTTCCTTCTTTCTTCCCTGAAACAATTTGTTTATACCCATTGCTAGGGTCTTCCACAAAAACTCCATCATTAGTGAACCTTACTTCATAACCTTTTTCAACAATTTGCCCTACAGTTATCAAATTCTTTGGAAATGTAGGAGCATACAAGACCTTACTCAGGAGAGTACTTCCATCCTTGGCCTTCAATGATCCAATTGACTCCACATCATGCTTTGTATTATCACCTGTTTGAACTACATGATTAGTTACCTTATTCTCCAAATCAGTCATCAAGGCTATGTTACCACTCAGGTGATTGCTACACCCTGACTCAATGTAGAAGACTCTTTGGTCTTCACTTTGCCTTTCACAAGTTGCATTCATAATCAAGGTTGAATCCTCCTTCTAATCTGAAGCATAATTGTAGTAGGTGTTGTTGTAAGATTGGCTTTGGAATCCTCTACCTACATTTCTTCCAAAGTAGCCTCTACTACCTCGACCTCTCAAAATTACGTCTTTGGTTTCTTCACCTCTTCCTCTTGAATTAAAACTCTGATTATATCCACCATTATTCTGAATATTATGCCAACAATCATGAGCTAAGTGATTTGTCTTACCAAAAATCCAGCAAGCTTTGGCTCCATCTTTATTGTTTCTGCCTCTTCCTCTACCTTTGCCACCTCCTCTTCCTCTTAGGAAGTTGGCTTGGCTAGTTGTTCCTTCATCTTCATTTGTTTGTTGCTTGCTTTTGCTATTCTTCTTCTTATCCTTTGAATACATTGCTTGACTTGCACTCTTATCACCATCACCTTTGACATCCTTCTCAAAATTTAGCATGTGTCCTAGCAACTGATTTAAATCAGGAGTGAAATGATCTAGTGACAATTCAATAGACAAAATGAATGACTTCCATTTCTCATCTCCTCTCAAACCTGTGAGGATTTGCCTTACCAATTTATCCTCCTCTATATCTTCATCAACTGCTCCTAATGCATCTGCAATGTCCTTCATTCGTGTTACATAATCAGAAATGGATTGAGAGGTGCCCACAATGATGCCTTCCTTGACTTTGTAGTGTTTTGGAAATGCTCCTCCAAAGAATTCCATATATCAATTGCACTTTCAAGACCTCTAATATGAGGTAGCAAGTAGTCATTGACTCCCATGTAAATAATACTCCTTGCTTGAGCATCTCTCTTCATCCAAGTCTTCAGATCTGATAATTCATCCCTAGTTGGAACACTAGGGTCTCTGAATTGTGGTTTTTCTCCTTCACCTGTGATGTAACCTATCAGGTCTTTGCTCATGAGATGGGCTTCCATCCTTATTGACCATGTTGGATAGTTTTCTTTATCCAATTTCTTTATGAGGAATAAGTGTACATTTAATTCGAATGAATTTCCTTTTGATCTTCTTGATAACTTCTGGTCTCCTTCTCAAGCTTTCCCTTCAAGCTTTCACCTTTTGAACCTTCAAGTGTTGATTTATTTATAACTGCAGCAATCGAGGTCCTCCTTTCTTTAATTTTGATGATTCTTGCTTTGATACCACTGATGGAGAGTGTTAATCTCCAAAACTACAAGCTATCCTTGATGTTAGAGCACCTCTATATCAAGAATAACTCAAAATCTTTACCAATTTAGAGGATCAATACTAGATTGTCAAAATCTTGAACAAACTGTGAAGAGATTTAATACTTAGAAAGTCTATTGCACATATTTCACTTATTGGCTGATCAAATATGTAAATTTTTTTATTAAACTTTGCACAAGGTGTTGCCTATATATTGTGCACCTTCTACAAGTTAAATCATTCCAAAAGATTAGGTATATCTTGAGAAATGAATCAAACAATTCACCCATGCCTAAAACTGTTCTTCAGTAAAGTCGATTCTGACACCTACAACTTCTAACACATGGTTTTCCCAAAATAGAACCCGTTTAAGCAAATGCTTTTAGCCATAGATGGCTTACCTTCCAACTTAGATTTTGACTCCTCATTTGTTCAAAAATTTACATTGTGCACTGAGAACTGATCAATTCTTTGACCATCGAGGTTGCACATGTTTCAGAAGACACTCAATACTTCTTCACATACAAATGTTCCTACACATAATTCTCTCAGCCTGTTTACAATTAGGCTCTCAAACTTTAACCATAGACTCATTAACTATGGAATTAGACATCTACAAAAGGATTCTTGAATTGATCAAGCATAGAAGAGAACACAACAAAATATCGGGTGCAATTTTTCCTTCTATTCAGAAAACTTTACATCTGAATGATGAGAGAGTTCTTCCTTACTTCTCATGTGTCTAATGACTATTCTAACTTCTAATTCTTCGTATCTCATACTCTCCCATATTTTACCCAATTTTTTCCTTGTATATATAGGCATACATGTACAAGCTCATAACCATTACAAAGATATAAGTGAACTAACTACATGTTTAATGTACATATGTATACAAACCTATCTTTTCTTCATTCTTTGACTTCAATCCTTCATTCAAAACATCAATTGGTGGTTGACTTGCACCAACAAATTATAGGTGATCAATTTCTCTTCACGGACATATGGTGGGAAAGGAGATTATCCTCCTCGTGGCTTAGGTGCTAGTGGAACTCAACTAACTCCAAGGGATTCTCTAAACACTTCCCCATTTCTGTTGAAATGGGTTGGACCATACAAGATGTCGAGACCAATGATCCAGTCCATGTTGTAAATCCACTGTTCCTAATGGGAGTAGATCCTCGTTAGCAGAGAGGAAAGTTGTTTCCTCATCATTAGAGAGTCCATCCAACATATGGATAGGTTTTGCGACATAAGGTCTAGCATGTATCTCACAAGGTTTGAATTTATCAAGGGGAATAGTATATTTTCAGTGGTTACATTTAAAAATGAGCCCATGAGATGAACAATCCTATAACACTTTGGCTTGTTTCAACCAGGGTCATCCAAGCAGTAAATTATAATCCAAACAAGACTCCAGAAGGTCAAGAACGACAAAAACCATATGAAAGACAACACCTTGGAGGTTTATTGGAATATTTTGACTAAATCAATAGGGTGGACTCTAAATTGGTCGACCATTCAAACAAAGGATTTCACTAGCTCAATGTGGTTCCATCCTAACTTTTTATACAGAGATGTAGTGGTAATATTGACTCCAAAATCACCATTAATCAAAACCTTCATAATTTTATGGTTTTTGTACCAGATCGTAATCAAAGGTACTAGATGGTGGATGGTTGTGTTGAGTTTTGGGTGTACCCTAGCTATGGCAGGTGAATAAATTTGGTCCATGATTATTTGTTGCTCAAACCGCTATTGAACACTAGGTATTAGGGTTAAGAGTTGTCCCAAAGGTAGAGTGATTGATGCTTTCGATAAAATATTCTCGCCTTACTATGGGGCAATTTCGTAGGTGGTTGATCCAATTGGGCTATTGAGTTTGGTGCAGCCAGTGTTGATGGTTCTGCAGCTTGGGAATTCACTCAAGTAAGAGTAGGCAAAATGGGGGTTTCTTCTTGAGCCCATTTTGCTGCTTTGGCTAGCATTCTTTGTTGTTCTTTAAATCTAGGTTTAAACACCGACTATTGGTTGTAGCACTTTCCACGATCATGTTTGGATCTTATTAGCTTGTGCTTTGACAAGTGTGAACCCAATGTCCATATTTGTCATTGGGTTTGGCCTATCTTTCTTTCATTTATCATACTCTTGAGCGTCTTTGTACTGACGATGGACATGGCCCATCTCCCCACAGAAATGACAATGCGGCTAAAATGCTTTATTAAAGGTATTGGCAATACTTTGATTCCACCATGTCTGGTCAAAATTCCTTGATCGTTGTGTGGAAAAGTTTGTATATGGAAAATAAGATGTATTATAGAGGTGATGCAAAACATAGTTAGCTATGGGTTCTCCAGGGTCCTGTATGACAACATTGACTGCTAAGCGATTCTGAGTTCTCACATTATAGGGGCACGTTTTGATAGAGTGAGTCCCATTTTCACACATGGCACAATACACTTGATTCAATGCTATCAGATAGATTTACTCTCCCCACTTGGAAAGACAAAGAACTCATTCATAGGAAGAATATGAAGTCCAACAATAGCAAGGAAACACGTTTTTTAATCAATGATATGTTTTTGAAATATGGGAATTATTCAACGTGCTCTTGAAATTTTGAGATCATGGAAAGTCAAGAGATTACAAGTAGATTTGATCCAAATCAAGAATGGACAATTACAAGGTAAGGTATGGAACATGGTGCCAGATATCCTAGGACGGAGAAAGGAAATTGAAGATTATCATCATTGAAGGATATTGAAGGATTTGAAATACAAGGAGGAGATTTATTCTTAAGGAAGGAGACTACACATACTTTGAAGGAGGAATACTCTACAATTGGTAGAAAATCATCTATATGTTCATCTATATCATCAAAGACTTGAGATCATTGATGATCATTGTGGAAGATTGGATGACCAAAAGAAGGGTTGGGGAGTAAGAGCTCTTGAGAAGATTCTTGCAAGAAGCTTCCTATTTGAGTACCTTGGCAAGCAACCAATTCTGAACAATTTGAGCACAACCTTGAGTACATTCAAAATGGAGTGTTCACTTATGTGATGTGGCTGGATGCTTACTTTGACATGAAGAAAAAGCATTTCAAGGATGGGTCAAATGATAATGAAGCTATGGTTCTAGATGTGCTCAAAGCAATATTAAAATAGCGTCGAGTTTTTTGTGTTATAAATAGCGATGATGATCCATGATTATTGGAAAACTCTAAATTTAGAGTTAAATACCTATAAAAGACACAAACAGACACTGATGGAGGGGGTGGAAAAAAAACAATTTTGACAACGATGATTGTATACTGGGAATAATTGGTGATTGATGTTGGAAGAGAATTCATATGGAATATTGTAATGAGATTTTGATTCTGAAAAATTGATCTGACGATAGGTGGAGATAGCTCTGGTGATGTGAATAATCTTTGGAAAAGATCAATTCTAGAAGCAAAAAGAAATCGATTATATATAATGCTAATATTTCCTCTATTTCTACTTAGTCCACGTTTAGTTTTCTACTATTGCTAAGCCAATTGTTCAAGATTGTAGTGAGAAAGCTATTTTTTTCAAACTATATGTTGATGTTCTTACCTCTGATGACATCATGATTCACTTTATTGTGGAAAAGAATATTAGGAGAAGATAACTCTGTTATTTTACTTGAGTGATGACAACACTCACATCTGCATACATGCGATTTCTGCCATTGACAACTTTCACTAATCAATTTTGAAGCTCTGCATTAATCATCTTCCACTTTTTCTTTGTGGTGTAGTCAAAATGCATGAAATCCATATTTTGATGGAGCCAATCTAAAAGTTCTACCTTCTATAACCGATAAACTCTTTATGTTTTAGGATTAATTTCATTGATCTCCATCATAATCGGCGATGATTAATTTGAATTGTCGACTTAAGTCTATTCAAATCTTTCAAATTGAGAATATTAGACAAAAATCTAACCTTGGATTTCAATCAATGTGTACAAAGCATGCTTGATTATATTTGCCATGCGACAGTCCTCTATTCGTTTTCTACAACTAAATGTTAATATTGTTATTAAGATGAGATACTCTTTATTAAATGCTATTGAAATAGAGTTTAAGATGATCTAAAAATTGATTTGACTACCTTCCACAAACGTACATATGAATGTATGTGATAAAGTTAAATGTCTAAAATAAATTTCTTGAGTATGTAAGCTTTCTCTAAAGCTTCCTCAATTACCTAAGTTGCTAGAGTCACGTGGAGGCTCTTCGATTATCATCTACACACATATGATCGAAGAGCTCTCCAACGTTCACAATTGCGCTACGCTTATGAGCTGAAAGAATCGCTTGTCGAATTGTTGTTTTGTATAATCTCTATCTTATTGTCTCTCTCTCTCTCAGTTTTTCTCTTTCTACCACTTTCTCTCTTTGAATTATATATCTCTCTCTCTCTCTTTATTGCATGTTATTCAAGAAGTTAACCAAGCAAAAAATATGGCTAACTATTGTAAGTACATTGTCCATTCTTTGCATTTCATTTGAATTGTGTTATTTTCATTAGTTAGCATACTCACACTTATTGATATGCACATATACACTTATACATGAAGATGCACGTTCACACATATACACATGCACATACACACACATACATGTGCACATACACTTACACATACACACACATACACATGCATATGCACAAACATTTCTACAAACACATAAAACGACTTGCATGCATGCATTATTGCATATATACATACACATACACACATTAACACATACTTAAATACATGTATATGCACATTCACATGCATGCATATACACATGGATGAAAATGGAAATGCATCCACATGCACATGCATGTTTCATACATTTAGACGTGCATATACATACACTTGTATATGTTTATACACATACACATACATATGCACATACATACATATACACACACATACACATATACACACACACACACACACACACACACACACACACATATATATATATATATATATATATATATATATATATATATATATATATATATATATATATATATATATATATATATATATATATATATATATATATATATATATATATATATATATATATGCACATACGTACACAAACATATGCACACACACACATGCACATACATATATATACACATATACATGTACACATATACACATACACTTACACATATACATGCACATACATATACGCACACATACATATGCACATGTACATTCACATATATACACATAGACACTTACACATGCACATGCACATACATACATACATATACACACACATACACATGCACATGCACATGCACATGCACATGCACATGCACATGCACATGCACATGCACATGCACATGCACATGCACATACACATACATACACATATACACTTACACATGCACATGCACATACATGCATATACACATATACATATGTACATACATACATATACACACACATATTACACACATATACATGCACATATGTACACACACATACACACACATACACATACACATACACATGCACATACATACATATACACACATACACATGCACATAGATACATATACACACATATACATGCACATACACACATATACACATACACTTACATATATACATACACATACATACGTACATATACACACATACACATGCACATGCACATGCACATGCACATACACATACATACACACATACACTTATTAAGAGCTTGTGATCTTATTTGGTCTTGCAGATGCTCAGGTACCCATTTCCAAGTTGTTCTATTAAAAAAAAATCATGGTTTGTCAGTTACAAAAGTTGTCTTTCTAGGTGTATGGTGGATTGGGGTAACTTGAGGTTTCCTAGCAAGTAAGATCTTCTTAGGAGGGGAAATTTTGGATCTCAACTAGTTCTTAGGCATCCATAATGGAAATGCATCCACATGCACATGCATGTTTCATACATATACACATGCATATACATACACCATATATGTTTATACACATACACATATATATGCACATACATACATATACACACACATACACATATATACATATATATATGCACATACGTACACACACATATGCACATGCACATACATAAATATACACATATACATGCACATACACACATATACACATACACTTACACATAAACATGCACATACATATACACACACATACACATGCACATGCACATACACATATACACTTACACATGCACATGCACATACATACATATACACACACATACACATGCACATGCACATGCACATGCACATACACATACATACGCATATACACTTACACATGCACATGTACATGCACATGCACATACATGCATATATGTGAAGAGATGGATAGGTATGTGCTTGAAGATGAAGAGGTGTTGCAAAATCCTTGATCTACACCAGCCAAATGAACTCCAGGAGTATATGGTGGGCCCTTTTAGCTTTTCAATGGATGTATTATACACCCTATGTACCTTGGAAGATCACTCTCAAAAAGATATATCAAAACAGATAAGTTGGAGTTAGCTCAGAGGTGAAAACTTGCTATTCTTGGTTCATACACCTGTCCAGTGTTTTACATAATTCTCTAAGCACAGCAGCAATTAGCTTAATTCCTCTTGTGGAAGTCTAGGCAGCTTAAAGCGCTAACTTTCAAGAGTAATCTCATCAAAAATAATAAACCACACACTGAGAATGAGTTTTAACAAGTGATGACATCATCCCGATTTTCACGGGCTTCTACAGTTTGAGACTAGTGAGCCAAAAAATGAATATAACTCAAAATGTAGGAATGCAATGATTATGAACATTTCTATAGTTATACTAGACAGTAAGCTGCATCCAACAAGCTTTAAATCACTGAATTTGGATAAGTAACCACTGAGAAATGTCTCTGACAAGGTGAGTGAAAAAAGTCGGCTACCTGACAGAGAAGTGAAGATGAACAGACCCTGTTGACTTCAAATGAACATAACTGAAGATTGCAACATCCAAATGACATGAAAATTTGTGAGAATATATTAGACTTATAGAGCTAACTTTATCAAGTTAAATCACTGAAAAGGATGCACCAAGCTCAGAGAAAACATCTCTGCAATCTGACTGAGAAAACTGAGAGTAATGGCAGTGAGTAGTACACTTCACAAGAACATGGAAATATGAACCCAAATGATAATGAAAATGAAAGTATATTGCTTATACAATACAATGGACTTACTGATACATATGTGTGCCTTGGAATCACACCTTGATATGGCATAAAGCTCAGCTCTTGGAGGTCTTCACATAGGTCTCTCTAACCACGACTAAAACTGCCATCCATTTATAGTTGAGTTTGGGAGGCTAACTTCCCTCAATCACTCTCCAATCAATCAATGATTGATTTGATTCTCTACCTACCACAAATCACGAATTTGTGGCTCCTCTTTCCATTCTTGATCAAGTGGACTCAACCACTTAAGATTCTTTCACTTTTACATTAAGTAAACTCTTCAAAAGTTACAAGAGGTAGTTCACAAGTGAACTTTAAATAGTCTTCATTTTGAAGCTTCTTCTAAGACTTTGTGAGACTCAAGCCAATACTTAGGCTTGTCATAGACTTGCTCCAACAGCTCTCCCTCAAGCCAAGTATGCTTGAGGTCTTCAATCTTCCAAGATTACCTGCAAACCAATCATAGCCTTGAATTTGCAAAGCTTTGTACCATCCAATGCTTTGGTTAGAATATCTGCACATTGTTGATGAGTGGACACATATGATATTTGAATCTCTTTGCTTAAAACCTTCTCGCGTACATAGTGATAATGAACTTCAATATGTTTAGTCCTTGCATGAAAAGTAGGATTAGCAGCCAAATGAATAGAACTCATATTGTCACAAAAAATAGTTGGAGTTCCAAACTCCAATCCAAGATCTTTGAACAATGTCTTCATCCACATAGCTTCCTGAGTAGCTATGGCAAGACCTCTGTATTCAGCTTCAGTAGAAGAGAGAGCAACTGTGGGTTGCTTCTTGGATGACCATGAAATAATCTTTGAACCTGCAAAGGTAAGATAACCTGATGTGCTCCTTCTATCATCTTTGGAGCCAGCCCAATCTGCATCAGAAAATAGCTTCAAACCTAAATCAGATACATAAGGATAATAAAGTCCTTCATTTATGGTTCCTTTGAGATACTTGAAAATCCTTTTGGTAGCATCCATATGTGGTTTCCTTGGTGTGTGCATAAATTGACTTAGCACACTCACACTGTAACATATATCTACTCTTGTCAATGTGGCATAGTTGAGACTACCCACTAGACTTTGATATGATGTGATGTCCTCTATGAGTTCATCTTCATGTGAGCTCAATTTGTGATTGACCTCCATTGGAGTACCTGCAATCTTACAATCTTGCATCTTGAATTTTGCCAACATGTCCTTAATGTACTTTCTTTGAGGGAGAAACAAACCATGATCTTTGTAGACAACTTCCAAACCTAGGAAGTAGGTAAGTGAACCCAAATCACTTATCTTGAACTCTTCTCTCAACTGATCTTTGATCTTCTTCATACCATCTGCATCATTTCCTGTCAATATAATATCATCTACATATACACATAGGTAGATGACCTCAGAGTTACTCTTTTTAATAAAGAGTGAAGGATCTGCCTTGCTTGGTTGAAAGCCTTTGTCCTGCAAGAATGAAACAAGCCTGAAATTCCAAGCTCTTGGAGCTTGCTTGAGACCATACAATGCTTTGTTAAGTTTACACACATAATCAGGATAAACTTGATTCTCAAAACCAGGTGGTTGTGCCATATATACCTCTTCTGTTATCCAACCATTCAAGAATGCATTCTTTACATCTAGTTGAAGTATCTTCCAATTCTTGGAAGAGGCAATACTAAGAAAAACCCTAATAGTAGGCATCTTTGCCACAGGAGAGAAGGTCTCCTCATAATCAATTCCCTGAGTTTGTGCAAAGCCTTTTGCTACAAGCCTTTCCTTATACCTGTTAATTGAACCATCAGAATTCTTCTTGAGTTTATAGACCAATCTTGAGCCTATTACCTTCATGGATGAAGTCTTGGGCACCAAATCCCAAGTGTTGTTTTCCTCAAGTGCTTCAATCTCTTCCTTCATTGCATGCTTCCATTCTGATTTTGCTTTGGCCTCTTCAAATGATGATGGCTCCTCTTGGTTTATGTCCTGTGCTATGTAGATAGAATGTTTAGTTACTTATGAGGTGTCAAACCCATACCTTTCTGGTTTTTTCTTTTCCCTCATAGATCTTCTTAGGCCATGATGTGATGATTCTGCCTCATGTCCAAGTTCCTGCAATTTTGCTTTACCTTTAGACTTCCATGCTTTGATCTTTTCCATATGAGATTCTTCATTGTAGCTCAGTGATGAGTAGCACCTCCTCTCATGTCAATCCGGGAAGACGTGAGGATGGTATGAAGACCTCGAGCAAGTGAAGGCACAAGTGCGTGAGTGAGAAGCACACAAACATGCACACACATACACACACACGCGCACACAAAGCAAGACAAAGAGTGAGAAGCAATGGAGTTCTTAGATTACTTTCAAAAGGCTCTTACAAGTTCAAATCAATCACAAGCTAACCTCAAAAATGAGCTCTCTAGCTCTATTTATAGTTTTTGACTAGGTTTTGGTCGTGTCCAGACCTAGTGTCCGGCCTAGTTAAAAATTAGGTTCTCTACCCTATTTGGAGGTTCAAACGAAGTCTAAAAAATGTGAAAATTGACAGGTAGGTACTTCTAAAGCTCCTCAAGCTCAAGGACTCCTTGGCTTGCACAAAATGGAGCTACAAACTTATGAAATGGTATTTACAATGATTGTTAGTGATGAGAATCACTGTTGTAAAGATGTTGATTTGGAAAAATTTGAAGGGCCTATCTGCCAGATTTGTGTGACTGCTCTGTCTACTTAATCCTTCACCTCGCTCTGACTCTCTCCGCTGGCTTCCTTATCTAGTCAGTCCTTGGGTGCCCCTACTGCTCTCAACACCCCCCCCCCTCTCTCGCGTCTGTCGTCCTTGACAGACCCTTGTTGCTGGGAGTGTTGGATGTAATATTCCACAACCTGAGTGGCAAGCTGATGTTCTTGTATGCGTAGTCCTCTGGCCAAGTCTGTCATCATACGATCCCAATCAATTGGTCCTGGAATGTCCGGATGTGGCAGACGTAACTGATCTGCATGGATCGCTTGTTCTACTGCAAATAGATGTAGCAAATGTGTGGGTCTGGGAATGAAAATTTCTGAACGATATTCCCAGAATCCCGTAGAGAACATTTCCTCAAATGTCTGCTTGAAGCATGCGGGTAAGTACTTTATTCATGCATGCCAGGCAAAGATTATAGTGACCGAGGGAGTTTGGCTCATGTCGTAGACTAAATCCTTGTTACCTTGGGAGAATCCAGGGGCAGAGATGTATGGAGCTTGTACCATCCGAAAGGTTTTGAAGACAATGGTCATGAGCTCGAATATTTTCATACACATTTTCGCTGCTATGTCGGGTACATTATTTAGACGTGTAGACCAGTGCCGAATTGTTGATATCATGTAGGCTACGGTTGGGGTCCCTCGAGGTGGAGCAAAATATGGATAGTTAACCCAAGCCGAGCATTCTTTATTGTTGCGTGCCTTGATCGCAAATGCTTGCCAAGATCTGCGACGTACCATTGGGCAATAACATGGATTATACTTGATATACAGTGGCATGGTTGCCCAAGTGCTCATCATCTCAGGGTAATCGGTTAGTAGACGTGCATGCCAATTAGGCTGGAAAATCGAGCCCGCACGCGTATCTGTCGGTAAGTCCTCTAGCTCAAATTGAGTGGCAAATGTGGGCTCCTTCCCTGTATGTCTTTTGACTTCTGCATTATAATCATGTAGCAAGACAAAATAAGGCATGTATTGCGACTCTAATGTTGTGATTAACCGTTGGTGGGAGAGGTTCTAAAAGTAAGAAGACCGAAGGACAGTTTCTTCCAGATTTGTGAGAGATTGCATCTGCACAGCAACGCGATCATCATGTGTCTTACCCACTTTCTCGACCCTTTTGACCCAATCTGGAACTTGAATTTCTAAAGTGTCCTGTCCTTCCTCTGTAGTCCGACCACCGGGTGTTGGCATCGGCTCCTACGGCTCTTCATAGCTGTCATCGATGGGGATTTCCACTACTGTTTCAGGTTCTGGTTCTTCAATGGGCGAGGGTGGCCTTTCATATGGTAAGAGGCGGGCTTGGAGTTCTGCCACCTGCTTACGGAGGGTCTCTAATTCTTCTGTGGAGGGTTGCAAGATTATTGGCTCTTGTTGAACTGTGGGGGCACTGGCTATCTGCTTCCTTAGATCCACACATTCAGTCTCTAACTTTTCATATGAATCCAAGAAATTTGCATGCTCCTCGAGTAAGATGCGAATGTCTTCCGATGGGACTGCTCTATACTTGGTAGGGCTAATGGTTGCTCCTGCAATTCCTTCCATAGCTGCTTCAAAGTTGTCTTGGTTTTGTTGTTGAAGCCTCTTGTTCTCTTCTAGTGCTGCTTCCATATGCTTCCTTAATAGCCCAAGGTTGCGTCTGAGTGTAGCATTAGTGATCATTTGCGCTTGGAGCACCGTTTCTAGTTCCTTGGCTGCTTGATCATCTACTGTCGATGTCTTTGATTCCAATTTTGAGTGAGCCTGTTGTAAGGTGGTATGCTCGGTTAGGAGCGTTTGGTAATCAGCTTCAAGAGTGTTGACTCTAGCTTGCAGACATTGAGATTCTGCCTAGAGGGCAGCAGTGCGTTCTTCCAATTGATGGTATTCTTGTTGTAGTTGATGTGCACACTGAAGTAATGTATTGAACGTGCTATTTACATTATGAGATGCAAGGGGAAAAGTTTGAAATGCAAGGGAGGTGGGATTGGTGAGGGAGGTAGTGAATGCTGTGTGTGCCAATGATGTGGTGAGTGGTGAGGTGTGGGGTAGTGGAGGGGAAGAGGGTCGAATTGTGGGGAGAGGTGTTGTGGTGGGTGAAATGTCCATTGGGTCAGACAGAGTGGTGTGTACAAGGGCTACCATGTAGGTGGGTATTGTAGGTGAAGTGAGTGTGGTGTTCGTGTAAATTGATGTCGTTGCGAACATCGGGGAAATGTGCCTCTGAAACATTGGAGAGCGGATGAACTGCTCCACAAAGGACGGGTATTGGGGTGGTGAGGTCAGGTTGAAAGAGGTGTAGGGGCCAGATGGGAAGTGAGGGTCATGGAATTGAGGTACCCATATTGGGGGATAGGCTAGGAAACACAGGGTGCCTTCTGTGGGTGCTGGGTTTCCAACCACACTTGGGATTATGGGATGGCCAGTTATGGGTTCGGAGGATAGAAGGGTTGAAGTGTACAAGGGATTGGTGATGAAAGAGAAGAGGGTGTCTTGTGAGGTGGGTTCTCGAAATGAGAATGATGTGAATGAGGATGGGTTATAAGTGAAGGTAGAGGTGATGACTGTCGTTTCTTCCATGGTGGGAGGTGGTGGTGGGGGTGGAGAAGGTGGTGATGGGGGATGCTCGGGTGAGATGGGTGATGTCTGAACGAAGGTTTCAGCAGAGAGGTCAATGGTGGTGGTGGGGGTAGCTGTGGTTTCAATGGGTACTTCTTGTTCTGTGACGGGTATCCTGATAGTCTTACCTGCGCGTGGTAATGTGTCAACTCTGCGTTTGTCATACCTCATGGATTGGCAGACTGCTGTGTGGACAGCCTCCGGAACTCCTAAAGATTCTGACACTAATTTGAGAGTGTCAATAAAATGTTGATCCACCCCATCATCTGATAGCATTTCTTGCATCAAAGCTTAACCTGACACAAGAGAGAGGTGATGCCTTTCTTCCACTGCTTTGATTGTGTCGTATAACCTTTGTAGTTGAGCTGTATATGCAGGTGCACCTACAATTTTTGGCACTTCTTGTTGCTCATCATGATGCTCTTGATCATAATCCTCCTCATCTTCCTCCTGTTCTTCTTCTTCATTATCCTCTTCATCCACTTCAACTGTGGTGACAAGTACTTGGGAGGTTGTTGCTTGCGTTTGCACATTCTCCACTTGTTGTGCCTCTTCTGCCTCCAGCTCTACGTCTTGTAATAATTGTTCAAAGTCTTCATTCGTGAGTTCTTCCAAAGGTGCACCACTGGGAAATTCAAGATCGGTTGGGATGGGAGGGAATATCAAGTTAGGACCATCGGTGCTGCGTCTTGGAAGTCGGAGTGTGAATGGTCGGACTCTTCGGGGTGGAGGGGTGATGTCTGGTGTTAGGGTGGCTCCACGTGGCTGAGCACAAGGGACTTGGACAGTACCTCTCATCTTCTTAGAAGGGGGTCCAGTGGATGTCCTGCCTCTAAACTGTTCTACACGATTCCACATTAGGGCCCGTTGGATAGGGATGTCATAAGCCAAACACCTATAAATTATTCTCATCAGAGCACAGCATCCATATAAAACCTGTTTCCGCGGCCATCGTTTGTGAGCTAGGTGTATCTGATCAATTATCCAGTGGGGTAAGTTGATGGTGAGGCTCTGTGTCTCTTCCAGATACAAACTAAACCAAATCTTTTTGGGCGGCATGGTGAATCTATCTTGGGCAGGAAAAGCAAAGTGTTGCATGCACATGCGAAGGTGTATTGCAATATTAGGTGTCATGGACACCATGTCCTTGAGTTTGGTGAGGCTTCGATTCTTCATGTAATCAGGCACTAAGGTCTCCTTCTCTGTTGGAATATGCATTCCACGCATATCTAGAGCCTCTCTCACCAAGTTGTTTGATAGCCTGAACCTCTTGAGCTCATTCCCCTTTGTCAGAGATGGAATCACAAATGAGCTTGCACCTTTTGGGTTCTTGTTTGGAGTCAAGGTGTTGATGAGATAGTAGCATCGCATGAAGTCAGGCTTTGGGAGCCGTGCACTGAAATATGCATCCAATCCTGCCTTCTCCCATATCGAACGTAGACCTTCTACATTTTGTAACTTCTCGAATTCTCTTGTAAAGAAATGGTATTTACCTTGCTTCCCATTGAAGTCCAACTCTGATTCCCATAGGTATGTTCCCTCTCCCAAGGGTCCTGCCACTTCACTAAACCAATGGGAAGCTTTTCCTACGGGCATGGTATGGCCACTGGGAGGGTCCGCTATAGGTATGATTTTGATGGCCTGCAATTCTTCTGGTCTTTCGTTTGTTTCAGGCAAAACGGGCAAACTGTCTAAGTCCACCACTTGCTGGCTCGTTTCTGTTTGAGAGCTAGTTCCTCCTGCCTCAGCCATGTTGAAAACTTCGCAGCTGGTTCTGTGAGAATATATGAATAAATGTTAACATTGCAATGGACACAAAAATGACACTGTGTCCCTGTTACAACATTAACATGAGGTTCGGGAGAGGTTAGCGGGTTAGTAAGTGCTCGGTGCTTGTGTGTGTAGTTAGGAATTGGGTAGACCTAAGAACTAAGCGGAATGATGTAGTGTGAGAGTGACGTAGTTAGTAGGTGGACATGGATTTACAACTGGGGTCCGGGGGTTTATTACAAGTTTTAGGTTGCCAAATGCAATGGATAGGTTCTGATCTTGACTTTGTGGAGACTCTGGAGAGTGTGATAGGGTATTTACTTGAAAAATGGGGCTTTTTAGGGACCCATTTACAGGTGATTCTACTTGTGCTCATGGAAGAATACATGTTCGTGCGTGATGTGTAAGACTGGGCCTCCGATGTTTGCGTGAGTGAAACATGTTGTACAGGGTTTGGCCTTGGTGTAGCTATTTGAGCCCACAAGGAAGCCTTAGGCACCCAGAGTTGTCGTGATTGTGGGCTGGCCTTCATTGACTGCTTGGGTACCCAAATAGACTTCACTTTCGCAGAAGAATTTATGAAGGACTTCTTATTAGTGTCGTGTTGTTGATTAATAATAAGAGGTTTTGGCCGTGGTGTTGGCCTGGTCGGAACAGGGTGTTCGCATTTTCGCCTCCATACTTGTTTCATCGGCTGAAACAATCTGCTTTGCTCCTTTTTTTGGCCTCCAGTATAGGTAGTGTTCTGCTTCTTCTGTATTTGATCTGCCTTTGGTTGCTGCATCCCTCTGGCCTTTGGAACAGAAGGGAGTGCCTTCTTATCCTTGACTCCGTTGTTGAGACAGTCCTCTTTCTGCATCACACTGTTTTGGACAAGAATAGCATGGTCAACTTCATGTGCACACCTGGAAGGACCAGGAGTTCGTGCCTTACCTAGTTCCTTGAGTGCCTCATTTTCCAGTTCAACTGTAATTCGGCTATGATTTACCCATACCTGAAGAAGTCCGCTTCTTAGGTTTAGGTTGACTGCATGATCATAGATCCAGTCCTGACCCAAGACAAGAGGCTCAGTGAGGTCCTCATCTTGACACACTAGTACTTTGACTGTCATTGCTTCGTCTTGAATATAGAGGGGAAGTTCCACCTCTCCCATGCAAGGGGTTTCCACACCTCCCAATCCTATGAGATATGCTTCAATAGGATTGACAGTTAATTTCAACTCTTGACAGAAAGACAATTTAACAGCACTAGTGGCTTCACCTGAGTCAATCGAGGCTCTTACAGTCCTTGCACCCTTTCCTTGTCCTATATCTAAGGTTATAAAAGGACGTCGATCAATTATCCTATGTGAGCTAACACCTGAAACTTCACACATAGCCACGTGATATCCTTGATCTGCATATGCATCTGGCCTAGGTTGCTCCCTGCCTTGTCTTCTTAATTTCATTCTCCGTATGCGCTCTAAAGCTTCTGCTTGAGCTTCTTCTCGAATTCGCTTTTCTTCTTCTTTGCGTTTCCTCGCAGTATTGAGTTGACTTAGCATTTCCTCTGTGAGAGGTTCCTAATATAACTTGACCCTGCATCCGCTTATGTAGCTTGGGAGAACATCGCCTTCTAATGTGGCTAGTTGCACTGCTCCACTTGTTGAGATTCTATTAATGATCATGGGTCCGTAGCCTCTCTTTTCTAGCTTCCTTGCGTGTTGTTTCAATGTGTAGACTAAAACTAGATCTCCTGCCTTCAAGCCCTTATCCTTCACATGGGCATCAAAGTATGCCTTCTGTCATTTCTTAGCTGCATATATCCCTACGGTTGCTCTCAGTCTTGTTTCTCCTAATCGGTCAAGGTCAAAAAGTCTAGAGGAGAGTTCATGACCCGTCCATTCATGCTCTTGTGCTACTTTCAATGTAGGTATTAAGAAGTCCAACGGTAGCACAGCGTTTTGGCCAAATACCATCTGAAAGGGGGTGGCGTGGAGTACCGTTTTGTAGGCAACTCGGTATGCCCAAACAACATGGTGTAGCTGTTTGTCCCAATCAGAGCGTTTATTATTCACTAATTTGGTCAACACATTGCACAGAATCTTGTTTATGCTTTCAGCTTGCCCATTAGCTTGTGGGTGGTAGGGGGCAGACTTCTTATGAACTACGAAGAATTCTCGGAGCAGATTTTCAATCACTTCATTCAAGAAGTGAGTTTCTCTATCACTTACTAGCTCTATAGGTAACCCGTATCTGGTGAACACATTTTCAAATAAAAACTTAGCTGTTGTTTGAGCATCGTTCTTCGTTGTGGCTTTTACCTCTACCCATTTGGTTAGATAGTCTGTCGCAACAATGATGTATTCAGCATGTGAACCCTTGGCTGGGGGATTAATAGGACCTACAAAGTCTATTCCCCACTTAGAGAATGCACGTCCACCCATCATAGGTTTCAGTGGCATTTCATCTTTGCGTATAGGATACTGAGTTCGCTGACAGACATCACACCGTTTCACATAGGTATGTGCATCCATGTGAAGGGTCTGCCACCAGAAGCCCGCAAATAGTATCGCCTTGATCACCCGATCTCGTCCAAAGTGTCCTCCTGCTACACCTTGGTGAGCAGTTTCCAAGATCTTGAGATATTCACTTTCATGGACACATAGTCTCAGGTAACCATCTTTACCACGCTTGTATAGATTATAACCAATGAGTGAGTACTCTAGGGCTTCTTGTTCTAGGCTTCTTTTCCTAACCAGAGTCATGTCTGGAGGGAATGTTTTTGTCCTCAGGAAGGATACTAGTGGTTCACTCCAATCTGGCACTATGGACACTTGATAAAGAGTGGCATGTTCCACAGGTGGTTTAGTGCAACAGATTGGGCATTCCTTGCACAACTTTTGGACATCAGCCTCCATAGTAGGCCAATGCACTTCGAGTCTCCTTAGTGTCTGTAGGGTTTGTTGCTTTGAGTAGTGTTGCTCTAATGCACCTACATGTGCCAATTGCAACCATTTAGCATACTCATCCTCTTCCACACAACAAGCCAAGATCCCTTGATCTGTGTGTTTGTACATACTTCCTGCCATGATGTGATACTTTTGGGCTTTTACTACCTCCCTATCCTTTGTGTTTATTACTGGATGGTTAGGCCCGTATGTCAATACTGGCACTAGTGGCTTAGCCCACTGTGGCACCACTTCCAAATTAAACAAGTAAGCATAAGGAAGGTCATCTAACACTCCTTGTGGAGCTTCTCCAGATGTGAGTCTAGAGAGATGGTCTGCTCTCAAGTGAGTCCTACCTTTCCTTACCACAACCTCGAAGTCGTATTCCATTAGTAAGAGAAACCATCTTACTAATCTACCTGTATTGCATGGCTTGTTCACGAGATATAGCAGTGCCTGATGGTCAGTAAAAAATTTAAACTTATTTGCAAGCAAATAATGTCTAAACTTTTTAACTGCATATACCATGCCTAATCCTTCTCTCTCTATAGTGGTATAATTTCGTTCAGCTGCATTCAATTGTCTACTAGCATAGGCAATTGGAAGATCCATATTACCTTCACCAGTACGTTGCGCGAGTACACACCCAATAGCATAATTGGATGCATCCACATGAACATGGAAAGGCTTATTCCAATCTGGTGTGGTTAAGATTGGTACTGAACATAATCGCCGTTTAAGCTCATTGAAGGAATTCTCACATTCATCAGTCCACTCAAAGTTAGTCAGAAGTCCGTACATGGGCTTTGCAATGACAGCATACATGTGAATGAACCGTCGGTAATAACCACAATGCCCCATGAAAGCTTGTACTTCCTTGACATTCTTAGGCCTAGGTAACTCGGCTATAGCTCTCACTTTTTCTTCATCAGTGGATGTGCCATTCTTTGACACTATGTGCCCTAGAATCTTGCCTTGCCTGACCATAAAAACGCACTTTTCTGGGTTTAGGCAGACTTGATATTCTCTACATTTGTCAAAGATTTGTCTCAGTTCAGGAATATGGGTTTGTCTGATGTTGGAATGAGCACAAAGATCATCAACATAGACTTCTAAGTTCTTCCTCAGGAACTCTTTAAATACATGGCACATTAGCCTCTGGAAGGTTGTTGGTGCATTGATAAGCCCAAATGGCATTACTCTAAAGGCAAAAATGCCCCATTCAGTGGCAAAAGACGTCTTATGATGATCTTTTGGAGCTATGGCTACTTGATTGTAGCCCGAAAATCCATCAAGGAAGCTGTACACTTCCTTGCCTGCTACTCTTTCTAAGAGATGCTCTGTGATAGGAAGCGGATAGTTATCTCGAATTGTGGTTGCATTAACCTTCTTTAAGTTAATGCATACACGCAGCTTTCCATTTTTCTTGGGCACCACTACGATGGGGGATACCCACTCAGTGTGCTCAATTTCATAGATAAATCCAGCTTCAACCAGCCTATCTAGCTCTTCCTTGATCTTGGCAACATAATTATCATTATATGTATATGGCTTTTGCTTAGAGGGTTTGGCATCTGAGGTCATGGGGATAGTGTGTGAGCATATGTTAGGGTCCACACCTTTCAAGTCCTTGTAACTCCAAGCGAATACATCTCTGTATTCTCTTAGCAAGGCTATCAATTCATGCTCTTCATCTTCCGTCAGGTCATGGCCTATGTACGTAAATCTCTCTTCTCCTTCTTCCACGGCTACCACTATTTTCTTGGTGGTTTCTTTGTTATCATAGGCCTCCCCTGATTGCGCCTTTCGTTTAGGCATTCTGATCATGACTCTCCTGTCATCTATCTCATACTTCTTAAAATTTTCCGGGACCTCAAACAAAGATTCTTCCTCTTCTGGTGAGACTTCTCTCTTCTTTCTTTTCTTTCCTTCTTCCTTCCGGGTCACATGTGTGGCTAGCCTTACATCATTTGTAAGCTCTCCATGCCTCTGGGGTTGAAATTCTACTTCATAGAAGTATTCTGCATCTGATACAAAATGTGGGTCCATAATGATTGACTCTAGATCGGAGTCACTCGTATCCTCAAATGCCTCAGGGCTAGGTTCGCACTCTTCTAACACTGCCTCTCCCATGATTGGCTCTATGGAGAAAACTGAAATGTCATAGCCATCCTCATCACAGTGGGGTGTCCATTGTTCCTCATTGATGGCTACATCCATTGTTTCTAAGATTTCTGCCCAGCCGTGGGGTTCAAATTCTTCATCAGGAAATACTACAGGTGCATAGGCTGGGTCTTGAATTGATCTATGGGTTTCTTTTGCACCTATCTCTCTGGCTTCTTCTCTCTTCTCTTCTTCTACTACTACTTTGCACATCCATAAGTGGGTGTCTTCATGCATCCATGAGGATCCTGACCCTATGGAATGCACCGATTCTGTATCATCTTTGGCCCTATGGATGGGATTCCATTGGATAGGAGGGACATCTCTATGAGAGTAATCTTTGAGATTCACTTTGGTCGTAACACCTAAGTGTTGCAGGTACAAGGAATTGGTTCCCCAATCCTGTACCACTTGCAACTGTCGCATAAATGGTCGTCCCAAGATCATTTCATAGGCATGATTTTTGCTAAAGTCACATATAGCGAATGTATGCTCGAACTCAACACCACATGTGGTGAGAGTTATTCCTTCTAGCAAGCCTAAGGGTCTTTCTATGTGACCATCGACCATCTGCAATTTCATCCTCGTGGGCCTGAGTGCTGGCTTGCCCCAACGCTTCCATAGGGAAGTGGTAGCAATTGCAACACCTGCGCCTGAGTCTAGAATGGCCTTGGTGGTGTATCCTTGATGGGTGATAGGAAGATATGTGTTTCCCTCTTCGCCCTCACTCATGTCTCCTATCTTGTCCAATGGTATTTCTGGCACTGTTCTCTGGGATCCTACCTGGGAACGAGGTTTTGCTATCTCTGGTACTTGTTTGGCTACATGTTTCCATAGCTCTAGCCTTACTTTGAGCAGCTCTTCTAAGGTGAGGTTGCATTGTACTTTAGTGTTTTTCACTACCTCTGTGTTCCTAGGTATGACTGAGTCCTCATTTCGTACCATGACCGTGGGTGCTCTCATACAAGTAGACTTAGTTTCCCATGGGCCTGTGAAGTGGGGTAATTCTTGTAGAGAGTTAGACTCAAAGTCTAATCTTTCCTGAGATTGGGTGCTCTCCTGCTCCTCATAAATGGATGGGATGTCTTGTGGGAATTGGTCGTGTGCATCATCCACAAGTTCAATAGGAGGAGGGACTTCACTCTCTTTAGCCCATTTGTCTTCTTGAATCTCGCGTAGGAATTCTGGTAACCGATTCATAGAAGATGATGTGTCTGGCTTCGTAGAGTTAGGCACATAGGCTTCAGGCACATAGGCTTCCTGGGCAGGAATGCTTACTCTTTCACTTGCCTTGTCCTTGTGTTGAGAGGCGGGTTCCTTTTCTGATTGTGCAATCAGCTTCTCTATTCTTTCTAACAGTCCATCAAAGTGCAATTGTGTCTTCGCTGAACTAGAGATGTTAAGTAGGTGACTGGCCTCAAACATGGTCTGAGCCAATTCCACCATCTTAGCACAAATTTTGGTTCGTTCTAGCTCTAGTTCTGCTCTAGGGTAACAGTTTTCATGATCAGTTACGTTTGGCCCTTCTTGGATTCTGGCCTCATATGCTTTAAGCATCATGTTTAAGTCCTCGGGAGTGGGATCTGCTAGGACTGATCCTTCTCTTGGGAGTGGTGGGATTAGGTGAGGCGGGTTGGAAGGTGGCGGGTCGGATGGAGTTGGGAATGGTGGAGGTGGGGTAGTGTGAGAGGGAGTTTGAGATGTGAGTTCAGTTATCCTGGCATTTGTTTCTCTGAGGCTTTCCTCGAGTTCACTCATCTTTTTTGCCCATTGCCTTTTCATTCTTTCACGACTATCTCTCCAAGCTCTAGTCCGTTTCTTGGTCATGCTCTCTGTTTCACTAACATCTGTGCTCTTTTCCTGGCCTACACCTAGGTTCTGCTGTAATGCTTGGGCTCTTGTGATCACTTGCACCGGTGCAGTGGAAGTCACACTCCCTGTGGAGTCTACAACTAACCCAATAACGTTAATAGGAGTGATTTTTGGCATATTATTAGGATTCTTAGGGCAGTCTCGTAAGAGATGCTCCTTTCCACACTCTTGGCAAAAGCCCTGGATCGTCACTGACTGGGGTTGTGTAGGTGGAGGTAAGGGGCAATCACGAATGAGGTGATCTCCCTGACATCTGTAGCACGGTCCTCTAGGGAATGGGGGTCTTACTTGCCTAAGTTGAGGTCTAGGGTTGGGGTTTGCATACATGACTTTTGTGTAATCTGACTCCCAACTAGGTTCATTTGGCTCTTCACTGTAATAGGACTCACCATGTTCTGGAGATTGCATGTAGTAGGCCTGGGGGCTGTCAATATGCATCGAATCAAAGCTATGGTCACTCGGGTCACTTTCAAAAAGTAGTGGTGTTACAGGGACTATAGCTCTATTCAGGTTCTCTTCTGCAGCTGCATATTTTACTAGGATCACATTAGCTGGGGCAGGGGGTTGTTGTGCTAACACAGGCTGAGGCCTTTGTTGGTTTTGGTACTGTGGTTGGTAGGTTTGTTGAGGTCTAGCATACTGCTGCGGTGGGTACTGATTCTGGTATCTTCCCTGCTGAGGGTATGGCTGAGGGTAGGGTTGCCTAACCGCCTGCTTGTTGTATGGGCAGTCTTGTGCTGTGTGATTAGTGTATCTCCGTTCTATGGTGCAGTATTGGCTACTGGGATTCACTTGGGGTTGAGCCATAATGGGACATACGTTCGCCATATGGTCACCACCGCAGGTATAGCATCTCTTTACTAGGGCAAATCTTGGAATTTGTTTGCTAGAGACACCTAGTTTTTGTGCCACTTTCTCAGCGAGTTCCTCAATTGATGTGGATTGCAAGGAAGAGAGGCTAGAGGCACTATCTGAATCTTTGTATATTTTGGAAAGCTCTAACTCCTCCCCTAGGTTATCCTCGATGTCAATGCACATGCGTACACACTCTTCTATAGTCCTAGGGTCCTTCAGATACACATATGACCTCAATTTGGTACTTAGCAATCCATCCAAGAATAAAGCCACTTGCTTAGCTGGTGTGGGTAGCTCAGGGACAGGGCATCTCTCCAAGTATTGCCTAAATCTTCTTCCAGCAAGTCTCACGGTCTCTTGAGGGGTTTGCTTGAAGCTGTGAATCAGCGAGGAGGTATTATGTCTTATGCCACTCTTAGAGAATTCAATAATGAAAGCCTCTAGGAGTTGGTCTATACTCCTGAATTGTCTCTCATTCAACGGTTGAAACCACGTAAGGGCTGTGTTCCTAAGAGTTAGACCAAAGGCATTGTACTGCGTGAATAGATCCTCCACTTGTTCCGCTCTCAAGACTTGCCTAAACTCAGCCACATGATCGTATGGATCTCCAGTGCCATCAAAGTAGTTCTTCATGGACTTGACTAGCTGAGTCGGTCTCAAAGTCCTTGTGTGTTCTCTAGGTCGTGGTAGAGGGAACTCATCAGCATTTCTTTGATTCCTGGGAGCTCTAAGTACATCAGGTTCTACTCTATTTGTTTCCATCCTCCTTCTTTCTCTGCCCCCTAGGTTGTCAAAGCTTACTTCTGGCCTATCTCTACTTCTGTCTCTTTGAGTTCCATGAGCTTGGGATGTTCCATCTCCCGGGTGGCCATAGGACACGTTCGATCTTGGTTGGGGGAAAATGAATTCACCTTTCCAAGTGTAAGCATGCCTATCATTTTCTGTAACCACAAAGATCCTCTCTGAAGCATGATCTAAGTAGGTCACTCTGCCTGGGCTATCAGGATCTTTGAACTCATAGATCATGATTGTTCCTATGTCATTTGGCCGATCAGATTTATACCTCCAAAAGGCTTCGTCAGTCTCTCGGTTCAGAAGCAGATCTATACTCTTGTTGTCTTGGGGAACCCACTCGGGATTGAGGATTCTCGTAAGAACAGATTTCCCTCGAGGGGTCCTAGGCTCTACACCCATGTTTCCTTGCTCTAGGTCATCTATGTCCGTCTCAGGGATCACATTCCCGAATTCATCTGTCCTCTCCGGGTGACTAGTGACCACGTATATTGTCCCTTCCTTGTCTAGGTATGCTCCGTTTTCAAACTTGACAGGAGGGTGCTCTAGCCTAATAGATTGGTCTGGGTTTTTGACTTGGACCACGGATCTTCCTAGGCCGTCCTCATAGATGCTAGCACCTAATTGGTTGGTTCTAAGGTATTCCAGTTGTGTCTTGTACGGGCCTTCCACCCTATACAGATATGGTACACCCGAACTTCCTATAGGTTTGTCCATCCCTTGAGACATCTCTGATTCACTAGTCTCAGAGCTAGGGTAATGCGAGTGGTGGCTCAACTGCTGGGCCCAAGACCTAGCAGTATGATTGACACTAGCCTCTGAAGACCTAAGGCTTTGTCTATCCCTTACTAGATGCCGTCCTGATCTAAGGTTCATAAGCCTAATCGAATAGCCCAAATTTGCCCAAGTACAACCTCGTTGCTGAGTTCTTTTGTATCAGTTACTTGATTCTTTTTAGTGGTTACCGTGTTTATGCTCTTGTCAGAAATCACATCGTCAGGAATATTTGAGTTAAATTCCGCACTTGAAGTTGATCGTTCCATGTTAAGTTCTTTTCCTTTAGAGTTCTCGACCGTGCAAAGATTATGTCGTTAGCTTGAACTTGAGTATTTAGGTAGTCTTCAACTTGATAAATGCCTATCGCCGCCCTGGCTTACTCCTATCACTAGTCGTTCTTAGCCTAAGCTAGGAATTGGCAAAGGGAGTTGAGAATTTCCAACCTTTTGTTTCCTTCTTCGTTGCCCTTGAGTGCCTAGGAAGAGTGTTCCCAAGCTTGCACTTACTCTTGCTTAGAATGCCCTCAAGTGCTCTTACTAGACCTGTAAAAGTCCCACGGTTAGCTCAAGACTTAGATTCAAATGACACAATAGACCACTTTCATGCATGTAACTCACAGACCAAATGATCCTTTGCCTTTATGGAAAACAATCCCAAGGATCCCTCAGTTTTCCTACCTTGGGGTATGGTCAACTTCAAAATACCACAACACGAGCTTTCCAACAAAACAAGAATCACCGCAAACGGATTTTGTATGAGAAAGTTATGTCAGTTCAGGCTTCAGGGATTAAAACAGGGTTCAAACAGGCTAACAGGTCAACAACGTTTCCTCAAATTGTTAGTTTATAGCCTCCCTATATGCTCTAGAGTGAGATGTTCAAGCCCAAAAATTAGCCAAGCTCTTCAAATTAAAAACCCTAAAAAATTGGCCGAAATTGGCTGTCAATCGCGATCGACTGGGCTGTCAATAGCGATGGACTGGTGTCCGTCGCGATGGACAGGTGTCTATCACGATTGATGGCTGTCTGTCGCGATGGATGGCTCTCGGTCACGATGGACAGGTGTCCATCGCGATGGACACGTGTCCGTCGAGGTCTGTCAGTTGCGATGGACTGGCTCTCCGTCGCGATGGACAGTGTCAGTCGCGATTGATTCTATCCATCGCGATGGACAGAAAATTTGCAATTTTTTCAAAAATTTTTGTGGATATGTGCTGTGCAAAGCCTCTAGTCTACAGTGGTGCACTCAGTTTAGCAAAAGATGAAAATTTCTGTCAATCGCGATCGACAGAAGCTGGCGACTGCGAGACAGTTCTGCACATTTCCGTACCTGCGCAACGTGCTGGAGGGGATGATGCTGCTGGAACCTGCGAGAAACTCAACAACATGCAAACACAAGGCACACAATATTGCTCTCTCGCTCTCTCTCACAAGTGGAATGAGGGAAATGAGGTGGAGAAGGTGATATGATCAAAAAATGAAAATTTTCGCGATGATGGAGATGGAGGTGGGAGATGGTGATGATGATGATGGTGATGATGGTGATGAGGTGAGGAAAAGAAAAATAAGAAAAGTGAAGAAATTACCTACAACGCCAACATCCCAAATCTACTTCTTACCATCACACGCTCGTCCTCAAAGCTCGGTCCCCGGCAACGGCGCCAAATTTTGGTGTAGCTCAGTGATGAGTAGCACCTCCTTTAATGTCAATCTGGGAAGACGTGAGGATGGTATGAAGACCTCGAGCAAGTGAAGGCACAAGTGCGTGAGTGAGAAGCACACAAACATGCACACACATACACGCGCACACAAAGCAAGACAAAGAGTGAGAAGCAATGGAGTTCTTAGATTACTTTCAAAAGGCTCTTACAAGTTCAAATCAATTACAAGCTAACCTCAAAAATGAGCTCTCTAGCTCTATTTATAGTTTTTGACTAGGTTTTGGCCGTGTCCAGACCTAGTGTCTGGCCTAGTTAAAAATTAGGTTCTCTACACTATTTGGAGGTTCAAACGAAGTCTAAAAAATGTGAAAATTGACAGGTAGGTACTTCTAAAGCTCCTCAAGCTCAAGGACTCATTGGCTTGCACAAAATGGAGCTACAAAATTATGAAATGGTATTTACAATGATTGTTAGTGATGAGAATCACTGTTGTAAAGATGTTGATTTGGAAAAATTTGAAGGGCCTATCTGCCAGATTTGCATCGACTGCTCTGTCTACTTAATCCTTCACCTCGCTCTGACTCTCTCCGCTGGCTTCCTTGTCTAGTGAGTCGTTGGGTGCCCCTACTGCTCTCAACATTCATCATCCTCTGAGGTGTCTTGTTCTTCAATCTTTGGTTTTTCTCTACCAAGCTTTGGAAAATCTTCTTCAAGATCATATGGTAAATTGACCTTCCTGCATGAATCTTCATACCATGAATTGTTCTCATCAAAAACTACATCTCTACTTACCAAGAATCCTTTGTTGGTAGGGTTGTATAACCTGTAGCCCTTTTGATTTTTGTCATATCCAATAAATACACACCTTTCTGCCTTTGGATCCATCTTGCCTCTAACCTGTGAAGGAACATGAGCAAAAGCAATACATCCAAAAATTTTACAATGATCTAAGCTTGGTCTTCTTCCATTCCAAGCCTCATATGGAGTCATCCCATCAAGGGATTTTGAAGGCAACCTGTTAATCAAGTAAGTGGCTGTAGATACAGCCTCAGCCCATAAGTAATTAGGTAAATGCTTTTCATTTAACATAGACCTTGCAGCTTCAACAATTGTCGTATTCCTCCTTTCTGCCACTCCATTTTACTCAGGAGTGTACCTTGTATTTACCTCTCTTTTGATTCCTCTTTCTTGAAGAAAAGAATCAAAATCATGGGAGAAGTATTCTCCCCCTCCATCTGACCTTAACCTTTTTAGTGATTTACCTGTTTGATTCTCCACAAGAGCCAAATATCTTTTGAAACATGAAAAAACTTCATCTTTGTGTTTCATAAAGAATAGGATAGTCCATCTGCTGCAATCATCAATAAAGGAGACATAATACCTTGATCCAGATATTGAAGCTTCCTTGCTAGGTCCCCATACATCTGTATGAACCAACTCCAAGAGATCTCCATGCATATAACCTTTCTTCATGAATGGTAACCTGTGAGACTTTCCAAATTGACATGCTCTACACTTATAAATCATATTTTGTTTTGACAAATTAGGGAGTCCAAGTACACTTTGGTCCCTGAAAATTTGCTTTAATGACCTTTCACCAATATGTGCTAACCTTTTGTGCCATACTTCCAGTTCTATGAGTGTCTGACTACCATAATTAAAGAGAGCAATGTTTCTAGTGTCTTGTAATTCAAATGTGAACAATCTACTTGTCTTTTCACCTTTTGCAATTTTTCTGAATCCTTGACTTGGATCTTCAACAAATGCTCCTGCTTTTGTGAACCTGACTTGCAACCCTTTCTCTACTATCTGCCCAACACTTATCAAATTCTTTGTAATGGTAGGGACATAAAGTACCTTACTGAGTAGGTTGATGTTTCCATCAGGTGCTTTGACATTGCCTATTTTCTCCACAGGATGTTTTGTATCATCTCCTGTTTGTACCTCATGCTTATTCCTTGGATCTTCTAAATCTGATAGGAGTGCCACATTTCCTGCCACATGATTTGAACAACCTGAATCTATGTAGAAAACATGCTCATCAGATTTACCTTGTGGCATAGCCATGTTCATGATCAATAATGAATCCTCTTTGTTTGAGTCTTCTGTGTAGTTATTGTAGTCTCTCCTTCCTTTGTAGCTGATAGTTTGAATGATTGTAGTTGTTGTAATTGCCATGGTAGTTGTTGAACCTTCCTCTTGAGCGCCATAACTTCCTCTATTGTATCCTCTTCCTCTTTGATTCCTGGAATTCCTTCAACAATTTTCAGTTGTATGATTAGTTAGTCCACAAATAGAACATGGGTTGGAGACTTGGGATCTCCCCTTGCCTTGTCTACCTCCTCTTCCTCTACCTCTGCCATGTCTTCCTCTACCTGCATAGTTAGTTTGATATGTACCTGCTTCATCATCCACTTTCTTTGCCCTTCCTTTGTTATCTTTGGACTTGCTTTTATTAGTGTATAAAGATGAAGATTGATTACCTTTAGAGCTTTCTCCATTTTTGATAAGCTTTGCCTCTTGAGTAAGTAGTTGTCCAATGAGTGTATTGAAATCAGGTACATGCATGTCCATGTACAAATCCATAGCTGTGGTGAATGCTTCCCACTTGTCATCTGCCTTCAAGCCATTGATGACCTGCTTTACAATTTGCTCTTCATCTATTACCTCTCCAATGCTTCCCAACTGATCTGCTATGTCCTTGAGCTTTGTGACAAAATCAGTCACATTTTGTTTGTGAGCCTTCTTGAGAGTTGTGAAATCCAGCCATAGTTGATGCTTCCTAGCTTTGGTACTTGAAGAAAAGAAAGCTTCAAGTGCATCCCACACTTCTTGAGATGTCTTACAACTTCTAATGTGAGGCAACAAAAAATCTGAGATAGAGTTGAGGAGATAAGACCTTGCAAGTGCATCCTTGGAGCACCATGTGCTCAATCTTTCTTGCTCTTCTTGTGTTGGTTGACTTTTGTTCCTGAAACTTGGCATAACTTCATCTCCAGCCACATAACCATATAAACTTCTACCTTGGAGATAAGCTTTCGTTCTTAATGACCAAGTTGAGTAGTTGCCTCTGTCCAATTTGTCAATTGATGAAGGAAATCCATCTGCCATGTTGTCCAACCTTGCTCTGATACCACTGTGAAGAGATGGATAGGTATGTGCTTGAAGATGAAGAGGTGTTGCAAAATCCTTGATCTACACCAGCCAAATGAACTCCAGGAGTATATGGTGGGCCCTTTTAGCTTGCCAATGGATGTATTAGACACCCTATGTACCTTGGAAGATCACTCTCAAAAAGATAGATCAAAACAGATAAGTTGGAGTTAGCTCAAAGGTGAAAAGTTGCTATTCTTGGTTCATACACCTGTCCAGTGTTTTACATAATTCTCTGAGCACAGCAACAATTAGCTTAATTCCTCTTGGGGAAGTCTAGGCAGCTTAAAGAGCTAACTTTCAAGAGTAATCTCATCAAAAACAATAAACCACACACTGAGAATGAGTTTTAACAAGTGATGACATCATTCCGATTTTCACGGGCTACTATAGTTTGAGACTAGTGAGCCGAAAAATAAACATAACTCAAAATGTAGGAATGCAATGATTCTAAAAATTAGTATGGTTATACTAGACTATAAGCTGCATCCAACAAGCTTTAAAGCACTTAGTTTGGATAAGTAACCACTGAGAAATGGCTCTGACAATGTGAGTGAAAAAAGTTGGGTACCTGACAGAGAAGTGAAGATGAACAGAACCTGTTGACTTCAAATGAACATAACTGAAGATTGCAACATCCAAATGACATGAAACTTTGTGAGCATATAGAAGACTTATAGAGCTAACTTTACCAAGTTAAATCACTGAAAATAATGCACCAAGCTCAGAGAAAACATCTCTGCAATCTGACTGAGAAAACTGAGAGTAATGGCAGTGAGTAGTACACTTCACAAGAACATGGAAATATGAACCCAAATGATAATGAAAATGAAAGTATATTGCTTGTACAATAAAATGGACTTACTGATACATATGTGTGCCTTGGAATCACACCTTGATATGGCATAAATCTCAGCTCTTGGAGGTCTTTACATAGGTCTCTCTAACCACGACCAAAACTGCCATCTATTTATAGTTGAGTTTGGGAGGCTAACTTCCCTCAATCACTCTCCAATCAATCAATGATTGATTTGATTCTCTACCTACCACAAATCACGAATTCGTGGCTCCTCTTTCCATTCTTGATCAAGTGGACTCAACCACTTAAGATTCTTTCACTTTTACATTAAGTAAACTCTTCAATAGTTACAAGAGGTAGTTCACAAGTGAACTTTAAATAGTCTTCATTTTGAAGCTTCTTCTAAGACTTTGTGAGACTCAAGCCAATCCTTAGGCTTGTCATAGACTTGCTCCAACAATATACACATATACATATCTACATACATACATATACACACACATATTAAACACATATACATGCACATACGTACACACACATACACACATACACACACATACACATACACATGCACATACATACATATACGCATGTACACATGCACATAAATACATATACACACATATACATGCACATACACACATATACATGCACATACACACATATACACATATAGTTACATATATACATGCACATACATACATACATATACACACATACACATGCACATACACATGCACATACACATACATACACACATACACTTATTAAGAGCTTGTGATCTTATTTGGCCTTGCGGATGCTCAGGTACCCATTTCCAAGTTGTTCTATTAAAAAAAATTCATGGTTTGTCATATACAAAAGTTGTCTTTCTAGGTGTATGATGGATTGGGGTGACTTGAGGTTTCCTAGAAACTAAGATCTTAGGAGGGGGAAATTTTGGATCTCAACTAGTTCTTAGGCATCCATATTTTTTATTTGTTAGAGTTTTCCTTCCTTGACTACTTTGGTATCCAAATTTGGAGAATACTTAATGGTTTATTTCTCCCTTGCTTCCTTGGTCATCATCTTAGCTTCTTGTTTCACGTCTCCAATGGTGGTTTGGATTGTGGTGGAGAACTCAATTGATTAATCTTTTGCACCCATATCTACTTCATGCTAAGAACAACTGGTTATCTCCATGGCTTCACCACTCTTTTGGAGCGTGATCTTCTTGCTTCATGTTTTTGCTGTTGTTGATTTGCTCCATGGTTGAGTTGTCGATGTGACACTCTTCTTTGGAAAAGAAGGCAGTTCCAATGGTTGCATGATCTGTTCATTGGGGGTTGAGGAATTGTGCACAAAAAATCTCGATACACGCAACATCGTTTTCTCCAAGTTGAGACTTAGAAGAACTAAGAACCTTTCTCAAGAAATGATCACTTCTCATACTAGTTTCTAATTCTATTGTAATTTGTTTCTCATTCACCGATACCCAATATTAAAAGTTTGGTGAGATCATTATTGCACACTTATAAATTTACTTCTCCTTCTAGAGTGGCCAACTATACTGCCCCATTTGCTGAAAGTTGATTGATGATCATGCGTTCATAACCATGTTTCTCTAACTTATGACCGTGTTGTTTTAAGGTGTATACCAATAAAAAAGCACCAACTTTCAAGCCTTTTTCTTTCACATGTGCATCAAAGTAAGCCATCCATCTCTTTGTCCCATATATTCTAGCTATTACTCTCAATCATGTCTTTCCTAAGCCTTCTAAGCCCATTATCCTAGAAGATAGCTCATGGCCTATCCATTGATGCTCTTGTGCAACCTTTCGGGTAGGTATCAAAAAATCTAAAGGAAGCATAACATTCTGACCAAATACCATCTAAAAGGGAGTGGCATTGAGTATTCATTTATAGGCCACTCAATATGCCCAAACAATGTGATGTAATTGTCTATCTTAATCATAACATTTATTATCTATGAGCTTAGTCAATACATTACAAAAGATCTTATTTGTACTTTCAACTTGTCCATTTGCTTGCGGATGGTATGGTGCTGATTTCTTATGAATCACCATTTATTCATGTAAAAAATATTCAATTACTTTAGTCCATAAATGGGTTCCTCGATCACTCACCAACTCTATAGGAAATCCTTACCTTATAAAGACATTCTCAAACAAGAATTTTGTCATCATCTATGCATAGTTGTCTCCTCTTGTGTAGGTCCTCCTTTGGATCTTAGAATAGGCATAGCTTCATCACCTGCTACAATTCCATAAAGATTTCTACCTTGCAAATATGCCTCCATTCTGATTTTCCAAGCTGTGTAGTTGTGTTGATCAAGCTTCTCGATCATTGAGGGAAATCCGTCACCCATCTTGATCTAGCTCTAATACCACTGAAAGAACTTGGAGAAGCTTGTAGGAGGTAGAAAAGTGAGTTTCGAAGCAACAAAGTTTGTTCTAGCCAACCGGCATAAGACCAGCCTCTAAGCTTATGGAGACTCAAATAGACCTTATAAGCATGCGATAAGTGAAATAAAATGCACTATGTACTTTGGAGCATCAAGGAGAAAGATCCTATACAAAACAGATAGGTTTGTGCATTGACTAGCTCAAAAAACTTACTATATATGGAAGAGACAATGAACTTCAAATGCTCATAGCGACCAGCTTGATTAGAATTAGAAAAAATCCTTTTATGGGAGTGATACACAGGGTTGAGTGTATATAATGCATAAAGTATAAGGAATAAGAAAAATATGCTATAGGAATGAATCAAACACTCAATGGTGGTACTTCCTATTTTTGAGGAATATGCAAAGATTGACCCCGAGACAGACAAACTGAGATTTATCCCAATCTACTAAACGAAATTTTATTAAAATTTATAGGGATAATCTAATCACCTTGCCTTTCCAATGAGCCATCTCTCATCAATTTTGGAGCTTTGTAGAGAGAGCAACAACCTCTACAAGATTTCTATTGGTGAAGAAGATGATGCAAAGAAATGAAGGAGCAAGACAATGATGGTCACAAGTTTATGTATATTGATTCCATGTATTGTACAAGTGTTTTGAAGTCTTTATATAGACTCTAGAGGTGATCCACGACTTCTATAAGTGTATTTTGAATTCAAATGAAGGTGGGAATGGTTGTTGGAGGGAATCAATTCACTTTCCTACAATCTAGGAAAAGTGAAGATCTAGTTTGATCTACTTTTAGGTGATTGATTGATTGATTGATTGATTGATTGAATGCAACTGAACCACCAAAAATTCATGGAATTTGGGATCTTTCTTTCTACTTTTACATGTGTAAAGCTCAAGGCTTTTACAATTATAAAAGATCCATGAAAAATCTTTTTAAAAAAAATACAATAAGTGAGCATAAGAAAAAGAACTCTCCAACGGATATTCTTTCACCATAATCCAAGAGATAGCTTTTGATGTAGATCAAATCCACCTCAAGCATAGTGTAAGCTTGATGTTCCAACACATACAGGATGACAAGACTCGGAAAGAGGCTTTGAATAGTTTGGTCACATTGTATGAGACCAATACAAAAGCATGGAAATTGCAACTCAAGAATGAGATGCATACACTAGAGAAAAGGGCATGTCGGTAAGTGAATAAACCCTAAAAATCAAAAGCATATGTGAGTCACTTGCATCTATTAGCATGAATGTAGATAATGATGATAAGGTGGAAGTGTGCCTTCATGGTTTGGGAGTTGCATATAAGAAATTTAGAACTTCTATTCACACGAGGGAAAATATTTTGAGTTTTGCTAATCTCATGTCCATGCTGATTATTGAAGAAAAGAACCTTGGTGAGGACTCAAACTCCCAAGGAAAACCTAGTTCTAAGTAGGTATTCTACTCTCATAGAGGAAGAGGCAAAGGCCGAGGTTTTAAAAGTGGAAGAGGAAACGTTAACCAAGAACAAGGCCAAGATCAGAATCATGCAGGAGGTAGAGGAAAGTTTCAAGGTAGGGGGAGCCAAAGAGGCCGCAACAATTTCCAAAGAAATGATTCATGTAATGACAGCAAAGGATGTTGGAATTGTGGTGAACCTAGAAACTTTGAACGTGATTGTAGATTGAAGACTAAAAATAATAGAAGGTAGCAAAACAATTATGCATCCACAAGTGCAGATGATTCTGAGAAGCTCTTCATGGTTCAACATCACATGATGAATACGATGTCTACAAATGCTTAAAATTGAATGGTAATGTCTGGTACGTTGATTCAGGTTCTTCAAATCACATGACTAGACATGCAAAATGGTTTAGTAGTTTGCAAAAATCGCTAGTTCTTGGATATGTTGAAGTAGGCAATGACACATCACATCCTATCGAGCATACAGGAAACATAGCACTATCTATGAAGGATGGGAAGGTAAAACATCTTGTTGATGTGCTTCATGTTCCAAATATAACAAAGAATCTAGTTTCTATTGGATAAATGGTTGACCAAGGATTACAAGTCAAGTTCAATGTTGATGGGTTATATGCAGAAGAGTACAACAGAATGGAATATTGATTGTCAAAGGAAACAAAGTGAGCAAGATGCTCACCTTAAATGTCAAAATTCTTGAAATGAATGCAACCACATTTGCAAAAGGTGCAAGAGTTATTGTTGATATAGAGATCTGGCATAAATGAATTCGACATGCAAATTTGCAGAGCATGAAATTGATGCACTCAAAGGAGATTGGTAATGAACTAACAAATTTCAAGGTTGCAGAGATGCATAAGGTATGTGCAACATTTCAATTTGGTAAATAGTCAAGAGCATCATTTCCACATGACAAGCATGCTAGTGAGAATGTGCTAGAAATAGTACATGCAGATGTTTAGGGTCCTACAAAGACCAAATCTATGGGTGGTTGCTGGTTTTATGTTACCTTGATTGATGACCATACACAAAAAGTATGGGTATATTTCACGAAAGAGAAGAATTAAGTGTTCACTCATTTCTAGAATTTTAAGGATATTGTGGAAAAGTAGACAAGGAAGTATATTCTAACATTAAGATCTGATGAAGGAGGTGAATACATGTCAAATGAGTTCAATAGCTTTCTAAAAAGTCATGGAATTCAATGCCAATTTTCATGCAGGTACAAACCACATAAAGATGGAGTTGTTAAATGCAAAAATAGATATATTGTAGAAATAGCAAGAGCCGTGATGGCTGAGAAGGATATGCCTCATTATTATTGGGAAAACATTGTACACAGTATTGTATACATCATGAACATAACTCCGACTATTGTTGTACATCAAGTTACACCTAAAGAGAAGTTTACAGGTAAAAAGCCAAACTTATCACATATGAAAGTATTTGCTTGTATTGTATAGGTACACGTTCAAGATGAGTTGAGGATGAAGCTTGATCCAAAGTCAAAAAAATATATCTTGATTGGGTTCTCACTTGAGAAAAAGGCATATAAATGTTATGACCCACTCATAGGACAGGTGAAGGTAAGCAAAGATATGGTGTTTGATGAAATGTTAAGCTTTTATGCAGATGTCAAAAAAGGATTTAATCTTCACTCCAATGATAGAGGAAATGCGAAGAAATCAAGTCTAGAATCTCAAGTTTTGAGTGGACACGATGCATTACCAAGCAATAGTTCCAACTCAAATCCATGGAGTGGAAGATTGCATGGAAATTTTAGTGCACCAAATTCATCAAGTACATCAAAGAAATTTAAAGAAAAGCTTTTTGCTGGTAGAAAAACATCTATAGGTTTTGAAGACATTGATGGAGATTCAAGTGGTTCTTCAAAGCATAAGTAGGTATAAAGCACAATTACTAGCAAAATGATATGCATAGACATATGGCATTGACTATGAGGAAACATTCAGTCCTATAGCTAAAATATGTATTGCCAAACCACTTGTTGCATTAGCTATAGCAAAAGGATGGACTTTGCATCAGATGGATGTGAAGACTTTTTTCTTTCATGGTGAGTTGCAAGAAGAAGTATACATGGACCAATGACAAGGATATGAGAATTCAAAGCACCCGAAATATGTTTGTAGGTTACAAAAGGATTTGTATGGGCTTAAACAAGCCCCTCATGCTTGGCATGCAAGGATTATTGATTACTTAACCACCATTGGATTTTCTATGTGTGAAGTAGATCATTCATTATATGCAATGAAGGGTGATGATGGCATCATGATTGTGGCTATTTATGGTGATGACTTGATTGTAGGAGGTGATAATTAAGGAAGCATTAAAGAGCTAAAGCAAATCCTTATGCATGAATTTGACATGAAAGATCTTGGTGTGCTATGCTATTTTTTGGGCATTGAGTTTATACATACAAAAATAGCTATATGGATGTGGCAAAGGCAATATACCTTGAGTATGTTGCAAAAGTATGATATGGCTAATTGTAAGCCAATTTCTATGCCATTAGATCAGAATACGAAGTTGGATAGTACATCAAGTGAAGCATTGGATGTTACTATGTACATGAAAATTGTGGAAAGTTTGATATATCTCACAATTACAAGGCTTGATCTAAGCTAACTAATTGGACTTGAAATTCAATTTATGAAGGTTCCCAAGAAACTGCATTTATATGCTTTGTGCACTCTATGTTATGTGAGTGCTGCTTTGGATTATGCATTGTTTTTTGAAGTTTATGTAGATTTGTAGGTTCATGGATACACCGATGTAGGGCTAGTAGTATTCCAAATAGAAGATCTATAGTTGCTTTCTATTCTCACTTGGGAGTGCAACTATTACATGGAGCAACAAGAAGCAACACACTATTGCTTTGTTGAGTATAGAGCCTGAGTATAGAGGTGTTGCAATGGTAGCATGTGAAGCATCATGGTTAGAGATGCTACTTTCATATTTAGGTGTGGAAGTATAAAAGTTGATGAGCGTCTATTGTGATAATCTTAGTAGCATTCAGTAAGCATGAAATCCTATTTTTCATGATAGAACAAAACATGTCAAGATACATTATCACTTCATCAGAGAGAAGATATTAGTGGGTGATATTGATATTGTTTATATGATGACAAATGAGCAGGCTGCTGATATTTTCACTAAAGCACTTGGAGCAGAGAAGTTGAAGAAGTTTTGGAAGATGCTTGGATTAGAGGGCATGACATTGAGCTTGAGGGGGAGTGTTGAGATATCAAGCTCAACAATGATGATTGAGGATGACATGTATCACTTTTTCATTTTTTTGACATGTATAGTGGTCATGCTAGTATATGTTAGGGACACTTTAGTGAGCTTTACTAGACTCATCTATCGAGAGTGATGGCACACTTGTTTCTTGTGAGCTCGCTCATTCGTGGTTTTTCTTCCTTGCCTCCATTTGTGTGTGTGCTCCTCTTTGAGTGTGAGAGTGTGTGAGTGAGCTCTCTTGCTTATCTCCTTCCTCATGATAGGAAAGATCGGGGCTTCTTCCTGAGCCCATTTCAAAAATTTTGCTATCATTCACTACTGTTCTTTGAAGCCTGGTTCAAATGCTTTTGCAACTAGTTGTTGTGTTTGTACAGTGGTTGCTTGTGCCTTGCCTCATGTAATAAGGATCATATTCTTTATTGGCTTTTTTATATCTTTCTTACTTTATCATATTCTTGGGCATCCTTGCAGTGTCTTTGAATGTGTCCTAATTTGCCACAAAATTGATAGCACATCTGCATTGGTCTGTTTAAAGATCCTTGATTCCATCATGGTGAATTATATTTTCCTTGTTTTTTTTTCAAAAAATGGGGATATGTTAGGTATGAAGTGCTACATAGATGAGGTGGAACATAGTCCGTTGAGGGTTCTCCTAGTTCCTACATAATTGCATTCATATCTAACCCATTTTGAGTTTTGGAATTATATGGATATGTCCATAACATTAGTTGTATTTTCACAGATGGCACACTAAATCCAGTTTAGGGTGCATTTGGCAACAACATGGCCCTGATTCTTGCATTTAACACAAAAGACATGCTTCAATGGTTCCTCAACTTTAGTCTTTCTAGTTTGTATCCAATCTAGGTCTTCCACAAAACTTCCAATTTTCTAATTGTAAAGCCATTTCTATAACAACATAAATAGTCATGCCTCCAATGCATCTTATAATAATGGTTTGGCATAGTTGCGGGTTCAATCCATTAATAAGCCATTGTGTAATTACTTCCATTGGGAAAGTTTCATTTGCTAGTAGTAATTATCATATATGTGTTTTAAAAATTGTTGCATAGTCTTGTACTCCTTGATTCTACTTCGGCTTGTAGTTATCTAAGAGATCAAAAATTTATGATGGGCTCTTCTTTAATCCAAATCTATGTAGAAAGGCATCAGAGACTACATCGTATTGTTGGAATGATCCAAATCGAATTCTGTCAATGATCTTGTGGCTTCATTGACCAATGTTGATTGAAATACTTGGGCTTTATATGCATTGTCATTTGGCTTATCTAATACAGCATAATTAATTTCGAGTGCACAAACATGCACATCTGGATCATCACCAAGAAAGCCACCAAATTTGACATAGGTCATTCCTATTGGATAATGTCTTCTATGGAGTAATCATGTGTATGCCATAGGTCTAGAGCTAAATTCTTCTATCACATCTACTACTTCCTCATCTTTTAAACTTGTGGATAATGTTTGTCTTTTAAGTTGTACTCCTTTTCCCAGAAGTTTTGAATTCAACTACTGAAGGGTTTCGATTTGCTCGATAGAAGTACCTTTTTGCTCCTCCAAAATCTTGGAAAAGATATAGCAATTTTCCTTTCAATTGGTATCCTCCAGCCTTCACTGGTGCTGGCTGGTTTTGGAAGATAATCATCTATGATCTTCAAAATATCCCCACAAACCAAAAACTAGGAAATGCATATGTTTCAATGTTTCCTTACTTGGTTCCCTGTGGTTAGTTGCAACTTTCTCGTCTAGTATTGGTGTACCTTCAATCCTACCATGCGGTGCACCACCCGATGCCCTATTTCCTCCTACAAGTTTCCTATCACTCTTGTACTTCAAGTTTGTCTCCCTAAATCTTGTTATTGGTATGTAGTCTACAAAGACCACTCCCAAGTGAGATTTCCAGTGTTAACCTCTACTCTGAATTCCAATTAAGGATACGAGTAGGTCAACTATGGGTTCTTAGGTGGGATGACCTAGATTACACTAAGTCTCTTAGTTTCTCTTGTTCTAGACTTCTAGATTACGATAACTTAATCACTACACTATATAGTCCTATAATTTTTTATACTTGACCTATTGCACATCTAGAATATACATATTATGTTGGGGACAACTCTATGTTGTTCATTACCAGACTTACAATACTGAATATACCACTAGACAGATTAATGCACGATTAATCACCAATATAATCAATTTTGTATGACTCTCTCGATCATAAGGATTGCCAATAACTTAAACAGATACATGAACACTAACTTATATGCTACTATCTTCACTTTACACAATCCGACAATCAAGTAATCAGACACACCGAGAGACAAAGTACTCATGATATGCACCGAATAGATGTGCAGCAACACTGCTAGCTAGACACTCCATCATAGTCTGGTTGTGTCTTCCACAACATGCCAAAGACACTATTGAATTAAAACCAACAACTTGGAAATTACCTATCTCTAGATCAAGCTACATCCTTCCATTGTCCAAGAGAAGATCCACATACTCCTCCTTGATGCTTCATTTGCAAAGCTTTAGCCATCCACTGGATAGAGAAATAACCTCCTCTATACTCGTCGATGGTTCAATCCCCACTTTGTGCTCTATACAAGGAGTAAATGTTGGATAAACCAATGAGGTCTCGGGTCACAAATAGATGGGATTTCTCAAAAGAAAGATGCACTAGTGGATGGCAAGGATAGCTAGTTGAGCTCCATTCCTTAGCATCCCGCGGTTCAAATCTAACGAATGGTGAACTACCACAAAACAAACTCGGGTTCAATTTTTTGTTATGACTTTTGACCACAAAGTCATTCATCTTTTCTTTGAGAGGTACATACTGCAATGAATTACGATCTATGAAATACGAATGAAGACTGATAAACTCATTGAATCTCCAAGGGTTTTAATCTCATGTGACATTGAATAGGTATGCCACCTGATTGATAGAAGGTATGACTAACTTCCATCATGTAGTAGTGTTCAAAACTTGTGAGCCTCTGCTCGGTGAGCAACACCATTATCTTTTGCTTCAATCTCCATAAGAAACACAATTATATATAAAGTGAGCAAATTCAGTACGTTGTCCATAGTAGATCGCATGGCTAGATGAGCTTCACTATACTAATGCATTGTAGGTCCAACATCAGTTTTCAACACTTCAAATCCACATAATTCTTTGAGCAAAACTCTCTCCCCATGCTCACCATTGGGGGTTGAACTCAAAACCTCCTCCTTCACAGCCTTAGCCACTAGGCTAAGTGGATCACTTGTTTTCAAGAGCACATGACCTTCTACATTTGGTCATACACAAGAGTGACCAAACGGTGTCTGATTTCAGATCTGTCTGAACTGGTTGGTCCCTTGGATCATAGAATTATTTTGTTACAACACCTCCTCTCCATGTGACAAAAAATGTGTAACCTAACTTGTGAACCTTTCTCCTCAAGGTTGAGACATCATAATGGAGATCCCTATGCAAAAACTTCATGGTAAGTATGTTCATGCGTTCCAATTCAATGGAATGTCTCTTTGAAAAGATATCTATCTCAATTAATGTTTGTAGTGTTGGAAAGTCTTTTCATGTTGGTCATAACAATCTGCGGAAATGGGCAAGTATTCTCAATAATATGTGAGATATTTAAGGATAGATTTTCTTGAAGGTTTATATTTTGAGATTTCTTTTTCTTGTTCCTAGCTTTAGATCAACCTTTACATGCTCCATTTGATGTTCATGTCTTTGATCCGATATGTCCAATAGGTACTCTATTGTGACAATTTTATGACTATGAAATCAATTACTTGATGGGTGTCCAAATGCATCTATAGGTCTACAACATGTGCAAAATGGATTGGCTCTTGTATGAGGAAATTTTAATCCTTGTCTTATGTACAACACGAAATTAGTCCCTTTCAAAATAAATTTCTTCACGTTAAAAATTTGATTAAGCTAATTAAAGCAAACGCGAATAACATAGAACTACTTTTCCTTAGTTTAAATAGAATGTGTATGGAATGGATAAACTATATACATGAAGTATTTGGGTTTCTTTTGGAATGAGGCATCCCTCACATATTTTAGGTCTACCTTGAATGATTCTACGTTTATCAAGTTATAGACTACCACTATAGTTTGACTAGGTGAAGGGCACGTGGTGAATATAAAAAGAGAGGGCCCTCACAAGTTGTTTTCTCAAGTGACTCAACATCACATGTAAAAATTTGATGTATCTATAAATTCTTTCAATACAAGCAATCTACACATGCAATATCACTCTATTGCCTCCTCGGATTGAACTAACATGTTTATGATAAGGACTTGCTCTTTTGTTCGTCTCAATGCAAGAATATTGTCATAGTAGGTATGCCTTGCTGATAGTCCTTTGAGTCCTCCTAGATGTTACCATACAAGTGAATATTGGTTCTCTCAATCATCCATGTTATCTACTTGCGTGTACTTTTCAACATTCAAGTATAGATTTGTCACTTTACACAGTTTCACTCTCACTCTAATCTCCTTTTTAAGGTTGGAAAACTTTTCATCTCCCACATTCAAGGATTTGTGTCAAGCGAATCTAGAGGTTTTGAAACTTGCACCTTTAATCCAAAGATTCAAGGTGGTACCTTTTCATTATTTACTTTTTGGTATCATTTTTTTTGTTTAAAAAAAAAAGGGAAGTTTGATCTACTAGGAATAAAGAAATCTCAAAGTACTAGGGATGAAGAAAACTTGAAGGGTCTATTAAGGATAAGAATTGGGAAAGCATGTGTCATGGACAAAGGAAACCATCTTGAACCTCAGATTCCATGTGACTTCTATATCTCATGATTGGTTCAGAATTTAGAGAAACCAATGATTCCATTATATCCAGAACATGCCAAAACCATAAGATCAACTATCTTGTTTCTTGATTCTGTTATCCAAAGGTCATGTTTTGAATTGATGATATCATCAATTCGTAACTGCCATTGATGAACCACCCTTGAAAACCTATATGAGGAGTTGACACATACATAGCCTTGCCAATGCCAGTCTTGGGAGTTCAACGAGTCATGATCACCAAGTAAGTAATTTCAAGTTCCAATTTGAGTTCTGGTCTTTTCCTTTGCTCCAGTCTTGCCTATTCTCCTATCTTGGACATCCTCTATTGTCCTATTGTAATCTCATAGTACAAGATCCTTTTCAATTGTTCTTTATATCTAGTTCATCTCCTTGAAGGGAGTTCTTGTAATCCAAAGATCTTGCTTCATACCTATTTGAACAAGTCCATGACAAGTCCAAGTACTATGTTGAGCCATCAAAAGACCTAGAGACTTGAAGGAAATGTCTAGTCTTTGTAAAGTTCACTTGTGAACTATCTCTTGTAATTTTTGAAGTCTTTACTTGATGTAAAAGTGAAAGCATCTAAAGTGCTTGAGTCTTCTTGATGAAAGAAGAAAAGAGAAGCCACGAATTCATGGTAGAAGTGGTTGGAGAATCAATCAATCATAAAAAGATAGGAGATTTTTTTTAGGTGAGCAAGATTCAAATTCAAATCTTGCCCCCAAAGATCACTATATATACATGGCCTTTTAGTCGCAGTTTTAGATCTCCATGAGCTGAGCTTTATGCCATATCAAAGTGTGGATTCAAGGCACACATATGTATCAGTAATTCCATTGTACTTTACAATCAATATACTTCCATTTTTATGATCATTTGAGTTCATATCTTCATGCTTTTGTGAGTATATTGTTCACTAGTATATCTCTCAGTTTTCTCAGTCAGATTGCAGAGATGATGTCTCTGAGCTTGGTGCATCATTTTCAATGATTTAACTTGTTAAAGTTTTCTCCTTAAGTCTACTATATAGTCACAAAGTTTCATTGCAATTTGATTTTTCAATCTTGAGATATGTTTGTTTGAAGTCCACTATATCTCTTCATTCTTTACTTCTCTATCGGCACTCCATCACGACAATCATCTTCTTAGAGCTTGTTCTCAGCGTGTACTTCATCATTTTCCGTGATTCAAATCTTTGTAGAATCAACCTACTTTCTAGTATATGAATACAAAATTTCATAAGCATTGCATTTTGGAATCTCAAGATATTAACATTTCTCTGCTCATAGGTTTAAGTACTATTACAACCGCGAAAATTGGAGTGATGCTACAACTTGCTAAACACTTTTCTCTTCATGTAGTCCATATTTTTTTATGAAACAACCATTGATTGTTAGCTTAATAAGTTTATAAGATTTACCCAAATGGAATTTAGCCAATTGCTGGTGTCGCCAGAGAAGTGTTCAAAACACTAGATAGGTGCGGTATGAACAAAAATAGCAAGTTTTTGGTTCTTGAATCTACTCCAACTTATTTGTTTTGATTCATCTTTTTGAGAGTGATCTTCCAAGGTACATAGGGTGTCTAATACATCCTTTGTCAAGCTAAAAGGTCCCCCTACATATCCCTAGAGTTTATTTGGTTGGTTTAGTGCAAAGTTTTTACAACACCACTTCATCTTCTCCAAGTTCAAATCCATCTCTTCACAGTGGTATCAGATCAAGGTTGGACAACATCGAATATGGATTTCCTTTATCAATTGACAAATTGGAAAGAGGTAACTACTCAGCCTAGTCATTAAGGATGGAATCTTATCTTCAAGGCTGGAACTTATATGGTTATTGTTGGAGTTAGACATTTGCGGAAGCACGTGAACAGCACAAGGAAGAAGAAGAAGCTTGGAGCTCAACACACAATACTCAATGTATTACCAGTAGAAGGTACAAAGATAAGTAGCCCGTTAGGGCAATAGGCATATATACAAGCTAGGGGAAAAAAACCTCCTAAAGAGGGGAAAACGTGCCCCAGCGGTCCCAGTGTGTTCACACACATCACTACCTAAATATATCAACAAATCCCCTTGGGAGTGATGCGGTGAACAAGGAGCTGGCACTCATGTACAAAGAAGTGCCAAGCTATGTGGAAATCACTCCACAAAAGGAAGTAAGCCTAAAGCTTTGTGGAAAGCTTCAAACTTCTCCCTCCGCAGAGCCTTCGTGAAAAGGTCTGTAATGTTCTCTTGCGTGGGCACATATGCCAAGCTGATCTCCCCAGTAGAGAACCTCTCCCTGACATAATGATAATGCACCTCAATGTGCTTAGTGCGAGCTAGGAACGCAGGGTTCCTCGCAACTGCCAATGTGCTTTGACTGTTAGTGAAGATGGTGGTGGCAGAAGACTGACCAACACCCAAATCAGCCATAAGGCGTCTTAGCCACACACACTCAATAGTCACTGGGAAAGTTGCCCTATACTTAGCCTCACAATTGGAAGTGGCCACAGTAAGCTGCTTGTTGCTCAACCAAGATATACATGAGCTAGCAAGCATGAAGCAAAAGCCACTTGTGGACACATGAGTGTCATAACAACCAGCCCAATCAGAGTAAAAAAAACATGCAAATCTGGCGGTAGTGATCCCCCTTGGGATAAAACAACCCAAGTAGCCAAGTACCACTCAAGTAGCAAAAGATGCACTTAACCACCTACCAATGCTTGATTCCTGAGCAATGCATAAACCTGCTCATCTATGAGACAAAAAAGTGAATATCTGACCGAGTAATGCATAAGTAAATGAAGCATCCAACAACCTGACAAAAAAGTGAATATCTGACCGAGTAATGCATAAGAGAACAACATCACGTGCATCTCCAACATCATGTACTTAGTTGTAAACCTGTTTCCATAGGAGTGGCAATACATTTACAGTCTTCAAGGCCAAAATGCTACAATAATGTGTCAATATATTTTGTTTGACACAAAGCCATTCCACCATCAATGTGCGTAAAATGAATCCCAAATAGTGATGCAAATGCCCCAAAACAAACATCTCAAATGAGGCATGCAAATCAGCCTTAAAATCAGCAATATGCCTCTCATGAGGACGAGTGAGCAGCATGTCATCAACATAAACCACAATGATCAAAAGTACATCATTATCACGCTTAACATATAAGGTGCTTTCAGTTGGACTATTCTCAAAACCATGTGCAATCAGATAGGCATGTATCTTTTCATACCAAGCACGTGAAGCTTGCTTCAAACCATATAATGCCTTGTTTAACCTGCACACCTGGTTCTCATGCCCTTTCTACACAAAGCCACGGGGATGAAAAACATACACTTCTTCATGCAAGTCACCATTCAGAAATGTTGTTTTGATATCCAACTGATGTACATTCCAACCATGATAACCTACAAGTGCACAGATGCTATGAATAGTAGTCATTCAGCAAGTAGGTGCAAAGGTCTCATCAAAATCAATGCCTTCTTCCTGCGCATAACCCTTTGCAACAAGCCTAGCCTTATATCTGTCAACTGTTCCATTAGGTTTATGCTTCAACTTGTATACCCGCTTTGTGCCAATGGCCTTCTTGCCAAGAGGCAAGTCACATAAAGATCATGTACCATTCTTCATTATAACATCATATTTAGATTGCATTGCAGCCATCCAATGTTCACAATTTTGTGCTTCATCAAAAGAAACAGGTTCAGTCTCATCACAGAGACTAGAGGCAGCCATAACATAACAATCAATCTCATGCAAAAGAGGCACTATGAGAGCCTGATCAAATACAATATGATAGAGGTGCATCTAATTTGCTATCACGCAAAGTCTGCACCAGCCATTTTGGCATAGTTTTTGCCTGCTCAATATTAGCTTTCTCATCAACAAGTGCATCATGTAAATCTGCATCAGAAACGAAATGATCTGCATCAGAAATGGAATGATCTGCATCATCATATGAAACTTGCAAAGGCTAAGAAGTTGCCTCATTAGGACCAGCACTAGATTGTCCATGTGTAAAAAGAGACAACAAAGTATCATACATGTCTTTGGAGCTAACAGATGTCTCCCTAGTACACGAAACCAATGGCTGAATAGCATCTTCCACAAAAACAACATCACGGCTAACGAGAATGTGTTTAGTATATGTATGATATAGACGATAGCCTTAACTTTTAGAACTATACCCAACAAAAATACATTTTACTACTTTATCATCCAATTTTCAATGATGTTGTTCAGGCACTAATGCATATGCCAAACAACCAAAAACATGCAGATGAGCAACAGATGGCTTGCGATCATGCCAAGCCTCATATGGTGTGATAGACTTAACTGCTTTAGTGGGACACCTGTTAAGTACATATGCTGCACACATGACAGCCTCAAGCCAGAAACTATGTGGTAAAGCTTGACTCTTGACCATACACCTTGCCATCTGCATGAGTGACCTATTCTTTTGTTCAGCAACTCCATTCTCTTTTGGAAATGAGGAACGCTGCATTTTGCCCAAAATACAGCCTTCACATACATGTTTACCAGGTGCCTCAAGTTTGGGCAAAGAGGACACCATTTCAGATTTCTGCTAGTGTAGCAAACTAGTTGTAATAGTTGCAGGTGTGATAGGACATTTTTCAACACCCTCCGCAATGTTCCATAGTCCTTTTGCAATGAATACATGTCGCATCATATAAGCCCACAATAGGTAGTTGGTACCATCCAACTTATCCTCAACAACCAACATACGAAATACATCATTGCTTTCAGCCATGGGTAGTGACTAAAATACCTTGATGCAGAAAATTGATTGTATCTCAAAAAGTTGAACAGAACTACCGAGACGAATTCTGCTAAACCTATAGCAAACTTCCACGCTTATAGTGGTGAACCAAAACTGGTATATACCTTTGGCACAAAAAGATGAAATAGCCTGCACAAGCACTCTGATAATGCATTCGGAAGTCAAAACGAGCTCAGATCGTGATTTTTGAGAGGTGTCAATGATGCCCTAGATGAAGCGGTGACCTACTTTGATACCAATTGTTGGAGTTAGACATCTACAGAAGCATGCGAACAACACAAGGAAGAAGAAGAAGCTTGGAGCTCAACACACAATACTGAATGTATTACCTCTAGAATGTACAAAGATAAGTACCCCATTAGGGCAATAGGCATATATACAAGCCGGGGGAAAAAAACCTCCTAAAGAGGGAAAAAAGTGTCCCGATGGTCCAAGTGTGTTCACACACATCACTACCTAAATATATCAGTAGTTATATAGCTGGAGATGAATTTATGCCAAGTTTGAGGAACAAAGGTCAACCAAAACAAGAAGAGCAAGAAAGATTGAGCACATGGTGCCCCAACTCTATCTCAGATTTCTTTTTGCCTCACATTAGAAGTTGTAAAACATATCAGGAAGTGTGGAATGCACTTGAAGCCTTCTTCTCTTCATGTAAAAAGGCTAAGAAGCATCAACTATGGCTGGAGTTCACAACTCTCAAGAAAGCTCCTAAAAAAAATGTGAATGATTTTATCACAAAGCTCAAGGACATAGCAGATCAGTTGGGAAGCATTGGTGAGGTAATAGATGAAGAACAAATTGTAAGACAGGCCATTAATGGCTTGAAGGCAGATGACAAGTGGGAAGCATTCACCACAACTATGGATCTATAGATGGATATGCATGTACCAGATTTCAATACACTCATAGGACAACTACTTACTCAAGAGGCCAATCTTATCAAGAATGGAGAAAGCTCCAAAGGTAATCAATCTTCTGCCTTGTATACTGGTAAAGGAAATTCCAAAATGAAAATTTCTTTATGAATTCCAAGAATCAAAGATGCTATAATGTCTCCTTCATTGATGATTGCAGTAGGTGGACTATATTATACTTTACGAAACACAAAGATGAAGTTTTTTCATGCTTCAAAAGATATTTGGCTCTTGTGGAGAATCAAATAGTAAAACTTTAAAAAGGCTAAGGTTAGATGAAGGGGGGGAGTACTTCTCCCATGACTTTGACTCCTTTCAGGGGAATCAAAAGAGAGATCACTACACGATACACTCCTAAGCAAAATGGAGTGGCAAAAAGAAGGAATATGATAATTGTTGAAACTGCAAGGTCTATGCTAAATGAGAAGCACTTACCTAATTACTTATGGGCTGAGGCTCTATCCACAACCACTTATTTGATTAACAGGTTACCTTCAAAATCACTTGATGGCATGACACCATATGAGGCTTGGAATGGAAGAAGAGCAAGCTTGGATCATTGTAAGATTTTTGGATGTGTTGCTTGTGCTCATGTTCCTTCATAGGTTAGAGGCAAGATGGATCCCAAAGTAGAAAGGTGTGTATTCAATGAATATGACAACAATCAAAAGGGCTACATGTTATATAACCAAAGGATTCTTGCTGAGTAGAGATGTAGTATTTGATGAGAATAGTTCTTGGTGTGAAGATTCATGTAGAAAGGTCAACTTACCTTATGATCTTGAAGAAGATTTTCCAAAACTTGTTAAGGACAATCCTCCTAAAATTGAATAGCAAGATACATTAGAAGATGATGAAGCAACTAAGTATGAAAAACTCAAAATGTGGAAGTCTAAAGGTAAAGAAAAAATTTAGGAACTTGGACAAGAGGCAGAATCATCACATCATGGCCTAAAAAGGTCCATGAAAAATAGAAAGGTATGGGTTTGATACTTCTCTAGTCACTAAACACTCAATCTATCTAGCACTGGATATAAATCAAGAGGAACCCTCAACATTTGAGGAAGCAAAGAAGAAATCAGAATGGAGGTATGCAATGGAGAAAGAAATTGAAGCTCTCTAGGAGAATAACACTTGGGAGTTGATTCCCAAGTCTCCATCAATGAAAGTGATAAAATAAGGGAATTGATTATGAGGAGACCTTCTCTCCTATGGCAAAGATGCCTATTATTAGGGTTTTGCTTAGTATTGCCTCTTCCAAGAATTGGAAGATACTTCAATTGGATGCAAAAAAATCATTTCTTAATGGATGGATAACAGAAGAGGTATATATGGCACAACCACCTAGTTTTGACAATCACATATATCCTGATTATGTGTGTAAAATTAATAAAGCTTTATATGGACTCAAACAAGCTCCAAGGGCTTGGAATCACAGGCTTGTCTCATTCTTGCAGGACAAAGGATTTCAACCTAGCAAGGCAGATCCATCACTATTCATAGAAAGGAGTAATTATGAAGTCATCTATTTGCGTGTGTATGTAGGTGATACTATACTTACAAGAAAGGATACAGATGGCATGAAGAGAATCAAATAATAGATGAGAGAAGAATTCAAGATAAGTGATTTCGGTTCACTTACATGCTTCCTAGGATTCGAAGTTGTCTACAAAGATCATGGTTTATTTCTCACTCAAAGAAAGTACATTAAAGACATGTTGGAAAAATTCAAGATGCAAGATTGTAGGATTGCATGCACTTCAATGGAGGTTAATCACAAATTAAGCTCACATGAAGGTGAACTCATAGGAGATGTGACATGTTATCAAAGCCTTGCAGGTAGCTTGAACTATGCCACATTGACAAGGGTTGATATATGTTATAGTGTGAGTGTCCTAAGTCAATTTATGCACACACCTAAGAAACCCCACATGGAGGCTACCAAGAGGATACTTAGATATCTCAAAGGGACCATGGATGAAGGGTTATATTACCCTTATGTATCTGACTTAAGTTTGAAATTGTTCTCTGATGCAGATTGGGTTGGCTCTAAGGAAGATAGAAGGAGCACCTCAGGTTATGTTACCTTTGCAGGTTCAAAACTTGTCTCATGGTCATCCAGAAGCAACCCACAGTTGTTATCTCTTCTATTGAAGCTGAATACAGAGGTCTTGCTATAGCTACTCAAGAAGCAATGTGGATGAAGACACTACTCACAGATCTTGGTTTGGAGATTGGAACTCCAAATATTTTTGGTGACAACATGAGCTCCATTCACTTGGTGCCAATCCAATTTTTCATGCAAGAACTAAACATATGGAAGTACATTATCACTCTGTAAGAGAGAAGATTGTGAGCAAGGAAATTCAGTTAACTTATGTGTCCACTCATCAACAATGTGCAGATATTCTAACCAAAGCATTGGATGGTACAAAGCTTTGCAAATTCAAGGCTATGATTGGTTTGCAGGTAATCTTGGAAGATTGAAGACCTCAAGATCACTTGAATTGAGGGGGAGCTATTGGGACAAGTCCATGGCAAGTCCAAGTGATGGCTTGAGTCATCAAAAGACCTAGAGACTTGAAGGAAATGCCTAGTCTTAGTAAAGTTCACTTGTGAACTATCTCTTGTAATTTTTGAAGTCTTTAATTGATGTAAAAGTGAAAGGATCTAAAGTGGTTGAGTCCATTGATGAAAGAAGGAAAATATAGGAGATTCGTTTTAGGTGAGCAAGATTCAAATTCAAATCTTGGCTCCAAAGATCACTATATATACATGGCCTCTTAGTTGCAGTTTTAGATCTCCATGAGTTGAGTTTTATGCCATATCAAAGTGTGGGTTCAAGGCACACATATGAGTCAGCAAGTCCATTGTACTTTACAATCAATATAATTTCATTTTTATGATCATTTGAGTTCATATCTTCATGCTTTTATGAGTATATTGTTCACTGCTATATCTCTCAATTTTCTCAATCAGATTGCAGAGATGATTTCTCTGCGCTTGGTGCATCATACAATGATTTAAGTTGGTAAAGTTTTCTCTGTAAGTATACTATATACTCATAAATTTTCATTGCAATTGTTTTTCTCAATCTTGAGATATGTTTGTTTGATGTCGAATATATCTCTTTATTCTTTACTTCTCTGTCAGCAGTCCATCAAAACAATCATTTTCTTAGAGCTTGTTCTCAGTATTTACTTCATCCTTTTCCATGATTCAAAGCTTGATAGAATCTACATACTGTCTGGTATATTGGTGTAGCTCAGTGATGAGTAGCACCTCCTTTAATGTCAATCCGGGAAGACATGAGGATGGTATGAAGACCACGAGCAAGTGGAAGCACAAGTGCGTGAGTGAGAAGCACACAAGCATGCACACACATACACGCGCACACACAGCAAGAACAAAGAGAGTAAGACAATGGAATCACTTCTATTGCAAGAAAGTTCTCATACAAGCTCAAACTACAAGAAGCTAACCCCAAAAATGAGCTCTCTAGCTCTATTTATAGTTCTTGACTAGCTTTGGCCCTGTTCAGACCTAGTGTCCGGCCTAGTTAAAAATTAGGTTCCGGGGCTTATTTGAGGGCCCAAACAAGATCTAAAAATTATGAAAATTGGCAGGCAACTACATCTAAGGCTCCCCAAGCTCGAGGACTCCTCGGCTTGTACAAAATGGAGCTACAAAAAGGTGAAAAGATATTTACAAGGGTTTGTAGTGATGAGAATCACTTTAGAATGATGTTGGGGTTTTTTTGGAAAAAATGAAGAGTAGCCTCAGTGCTAGATCTGCATATGTGTCCATACTTGCTTCTTCCCGCATCCTGTCAACACTCTCCCCCCCCTAGGGTCTGTCGCCTCTGACAGACCTCTTTTCCGCTGTTTGATCAATGTACTTTTGCAGGAGGTCCGTTGCCACTTCGTGTTCTTTGATTTTTAAACCTCTGATTAGATCTCGTTGTAAGGCCTCCCAATCCACTGTACCAGGCATGTCAGGTTGTGGCATCGTGTAAAGCTCGGAGTGCATTGTTTGCTCACATGCAAAGAGATGGAGTAGATGCGTAGGCCGTGGCGCAAATACCTCTGAATGTGCTTCCCAAAACCCCGTGGTGAACATGTCGTCAAATGTTTGCTTGTAGCAGGCAGGGAGGTATCTTATGCGTGCATGCCATGCGTAAGCCACTCGTATGCTCGGGGTTGTGCTCATATCATATAGCAGATCGTAGTTACCATTGATAAACCCTGGAATAGGAGGTTGAATATGGCATACATTGCGAAAAGTTTTGAGTACGACCTGCATCATGTCGAGGATCTTGAGCATCATCTGGGCAGCGACATCTGGCATCGGGTGGAGGCGTGGTATCCAGTGTCTGATGGTTGCAATCATGTATGACACTGTAGGAGTACCGGTTGGGGGGGCGATAGCGGGGTAATTGAGCCATTCTTTACAGTTGGCGTTATTCTGAACCTTGATGGCAAAAGCTTTCCATGATCTGCGTCTTTGCACTGGCCCAAAACACGGATTGTACTTCAAATGCATGGGGGCATGATCCCATGTTCGAAGCATTTCTGGATAAGTTTCTAGTAACTTTTGCCTCCACGTTGGTTGGAATATGGCCCCCTTTCGTGCCGCTTCTGGTATGTCTTCTGGTTCGAACTGTGTGGCAAATGTTGGGCATTTGTTGGTGACTCGTTTGATTTCGGCATTGTAGTCAGCCAACAATACAAAATAGGGCTTGTATTGCAGTTCTGAGCTAGTGATCAGGCGTCTAGGAGTGAGGTGCCTGAAGTATTCTGAGTGAAGGATGGTGTCCTCAATGGCCTTCATTGCCAGCATCTGAGTGGATATCCGCTCCTGATGAGTTTTCCCCATCTCCTCGACTTGTTTCATCCATGCCGATGGGGGTTCCTCATAGGTATCTTGACCTTCTTCTGTTACGCGTCCACCTGGAAGTGGTTGAGGCTCGTAGTTGTCGTCGAATGCTTCCTCCACTGGGATGGTCACTGCTTCTTCTTCTGACGGTGGCTCTGGGGGGGAAGGGGATCGTTCGTACTGCATCAACTTCAGCTTTAATTCTGCGATCTGCTGCTGTAACTCCAGCACGTCATTGGGCGTTGAATGTTCAGGTTCGGTTGAAGTAGTAGCGTCTGTCATTTCTTTATGTTCTTGTCGGTGTGGTGTAGACTCTTGGGGTCTCTGTACATCCTTTAGCTGGTCGGCAAGCTGATCGTGTGCTTCTAATAGACTGGCATACGTTTCCAATATTTGTTGTATGCTCTCTGAGGGGACCGCTTGAAATTTGACCGGGTCTATGGGAGCCCCCGGGTTGTTCTCCATGGCAGCCTCGAGGTTCTCTTGGTTTTGTTGTTGAAGCCGCCTATTCTCTTCTTGCGCTGCCGCCAGATGTCGTCGTAGCAAAGCCATGTTTCGTTGAAGCCGTGCATTGCGGCCCATTTGATCGCGCAGCTGTTCCTCCATGGCTTTGCTCTCTTCCATATGCTCTGCTTTGAGTTGCGCATTTGCCTGTTCGAGGGCAGAGATCTTGCGTTGTGACTCCGTATGAATGAACTCCAAAGCAGTGACACGCTCTTGGAGTGTCGCTGAGAGGGTGCAAAGCCCTTTGTTATTTTCTTCCAATAATGTGTATTCTTGCTTAAGCTGAGTGGCAGCTTCAAGCATCGTGTCGAGTGCAAGACTAAATGAGGTGGAAGATGCAGGGGGTTGGGAAGTGGGAATGGGAAAAGTGGATGTTGTGCCTACCGTGTGTGGAAGTGGTGCTGTGAGTGTAATAACCTGTGGTGGTGTTGTGAGGACAGTGGTGGTGGGTGATCCAGCGGATGGTGAGATGTCCATGGGATCGGACATGAGTGAGTGTGATTCGTGAAAGGTGAACACCGGGACGGTGGGTGATGTGATAGTGGTGGCCGTGAATGTGGGGGAGTGAATTTGGGAATGGGATGTTTTCTTATGTTCCTCGACCTGTTGAAGAATGTTTACGAGGTAGGTCCAGAAGGAGGGTTGGGTGGTTAGTGTGGTGCTCGAGGCAGTTACAAGGGACGGGGTAGGTAGAGTTTGGGGGGGAGGGAATGGAGGGGTGGAGGGTAAAGGGAAGGGAAGAGTCTGACTAGTGACAGATGGTTGTCCAAAGGCATGGGGGAAGAAAGGGTGACCTAATTGAGGTTCAAAAGTCTGAGTGGCAGAAATGGATGAGGGTGAAGGAAGGAGAGTAGAAACGGGGGTGTGTACAATGGTCTCACTATAGGAGGAGAATGGTTGTGTAGAGAAACAAGTGGAGAGAGGCTCTGATGGTTGGATAGGAGATGATGGGGGAGATGGGGCATGCGTAACTTCTTCCGGTTCATCATTATGCCTTGGGCTAATCATGTGCACATCTTCTGACGTGGATGTAGCTAACGCGGTAGATACTTCCATCTGGATCATCTTTCCTTGTCGCGGCCGTGTATCGATTCTTCTTTGATCATAAGCAGGGTTCTCTTGACAGACCATGGTTCTCAATGCTTCACTGATGCCACAGGTGTCCGCCAATAGATTCAGTGATTCTACAAACTGTGGGTCGATATGCTCTGACTGTAACATCTGGTTAACTAGGGCCCTATTTGCTTCTTCTGACATTTTATGGCGGCTTTGTACCTGCTTGATTGTCTGGTATAATCGTTTGAGTTGTGCCGTATATGCAGGGGCTTCGTCTTCACTCTCTTCTGGGTTATCCCTTGGTGCCTGCTCCTGAGCTTGTATGTTTGGACTTGGAGGAGGTTGTGTCACTCCTAGCTCCTGTACACTGCTTGTCTCACCTCGTGCATGTTCCCTTTGGGTAGAGGTCCCCGGATTGACATTGTCAGGGCAATCTTCACTGTCTGATAGATGAGCCGTCTGCAGAAATGTTTCAAAATCAAAATTTGGATCTTCGGTAAAGTTGGCCATCGCTGCAAATTCTGCATCGGTAGGTAGCGGAGGGGCAGAGGGGATGGGCTGTACCACCTCTCGTGGTTGAGACTCCTGGAGATGAATTGTGATTGGTGCCACCGGGGCTTCCTCTCTAGTGGAGACTTCGGTAGTGGTTGCTGGAGGGATCAGGACTTGTGAAAGGGATCCACGCATTCTTTTTGCAGGCTGACTCCCTGACCTTCGCCCTTTAAACAACTCCAGATGTGCATACTTTAGGGCTCGAGCAACTGGCACATCATACGCCAGACATCTGTAGATGATTCTAGTCAACGCACAGCAACCATGTAGGGTGGGCTTCCTCACCCCTCGCTTGCCTGCCTCATATACCTGATCTAAGATCCATACTGGCAACTTAATGGGCAAGCTGCCGGTCTCTACTAAGTACAGTCCGTACCATATCTTCTTGTGAGGCTGAGTGAAACGGTCTTGAGCTGGAAATGCGAAGTGCTGGAGGCACATCCGCAGGGGTATGGCGATGTTGGGGGTGAGGGCGCACATGTCTTTGAGCTTCTTGACTCTATTGCTTTTCATTGATTCTGGTATCAGGGGGTCGCGATCTGAAGGCACATGAGTGCCATACATTTGAAGGGCTTCCCTGATTAATGTTACATTTAGTTCAAACTTCCTCATCTCCTCCAGATTAGATAAGGAGGGCACCCAGAATGTGCCTGAATGATCTTTATCCCCGGTAGGTTTCATCGTAGCAATCAAGTAGTAACACCTGAGGAAGTCAGGTTTTGGTAGAGCTGCACTGAAGTAAGTTTGCAGTCCTGCCTTTCGCCAGATCTCTTGAAGGGGAGCTGCATTTTGTAAGGCCTCAAATTCTCTTGAAAAGAATTGGAAGGTCCACCAAACCCCTCCACACTCCATCTTGGACTCCCAGATGTGGTCCGCGTCTCCCAAATCCCCTGGCATTTCATTGAACCAGTGGGAGTGCCCTTTTACTCTTTCGGTTAGTCCACTGGGTGGATCTGGAATAGGGATTCTTCGCACATTCAAGAATTCTTCAGGTCTAGCCGTTGGTGGAGCTTCCACTGGCATGTCATCCCAGTTGATGGGGGCACCAGATCCTGCTTGAGAGCTTGTGCCTGCCGCGGTTGCCATGAGAATAGGTTGCTTATCTGCTGGAAGACGAAAGGCACATTAGTGTTGCATAGGAAACAAGATGTAATGGTGTTCCCTTCACAATACTAACATGACAATCCAGGAGGTCAGTAGTTAGTGGTGAGGTGTTTATGATATGTGTGAGTGGTGATTAAAGGTCAGTGTCATCCTAGATGCGTACTTTGGTTATGCAATGGACTCGAAATGCGTCTGTGTTAGTGTGGACGGATTTACAGAAGATGGTCAGGGGGTTTAGTACACAGTTTAACTCTCCACACTTTGATATAGGAGTCGTAGCTTTTAGAGCTAAGGACAGGTGAAGACGTTGGTCTGAGTGTGTGATGTGGTTGGGACCTTGTGGGTACCCATTTCCAGACATTCTTGGGGTTGATGGGAGTGTGGGCAGTGAGAGGTGTAGGTATCTTGTCACTTCCTGAGTTGTTGGCCGAGAGTGCTTGTGAGAGCTGCTTCATCCTTGTGTCTATAGTTGAAGTAATTTGGGCTTGTAAGCTAGCCTTGGGCACCCATATCTGTCTAGCATTAGGGATGGCCTTCATTGACCGCTTAGGGACCCAAATAGAGATGGTGTGCCTAGGGGTGATCCTAGGGGGCTTCTTAGCTTTGATCCTTGGTTGTGAGGCTCGTTTCTTGTCTCCTTGAGAATCTGCAATTGGAGCTGTAGATCTCCCATCCTTTCGTATCCAGATCTGCTTCACGCCACGAGGTGCTCCATGGTGCGCAGGTTGGCGCTCCTTCCTCTTGATCAGTGGTCTCCCTCGTATAGAGTGATATTCGGTCCGTTCGTTTAGAATCTTCTGTGGATCAATTAGGAACTCCTTCTTGGCTCCTGAACCTTCAGTAAGGTTGACATTCCTCTGCACCATAGAAGTTTGGACAAGCACATCGTGGTTATCTTCATATGGATTCCTGGAGGGACCAGGAGTTGTTGCCTGTTCTATTGGTTGGAGTGCTCGATTTTCTAATTCAATCGTGAGACGGCTTTGGCCTACCCAAGCCTGAAGAAGTCCACTTCTTAGGTTCAGGTTGACTGCGTGATCATAGATCCAGTCTTGGCCCAATATAAGCGGTTCGGTCAGATCCTCGTCTTCACACACTAGCACTTTTACTGGCATGCGGACCTCTTGTATGTAGAGGGGAAGATCCACCTCTCCCATACAAGGGGTTTCAACACCTCCTAATCCTATCAGATATGCTTCTATGGGTTTTACCTTCAACTGCAGCTGCTGGCAGTAAGAAAGCCGAACTGCACTTGTGGCTGCTCCTGAATCAATTAAAGCCCTCACGCTTGCTGTGCTTTCCTTTTGTCCTATGTCTAGGGTCAGAAAAGGTCGTCGGTCTACTATCTTATGGGTGCGTCCACCTGAAACCTCACACATGGCCATGGGATAGCCTGGGGATTCTTCAGTGTTAGTCATAGGCTGGTCTCTTCCTTGTCTTCTCAACTTCATTCGTTTAATACGTTCTAAGGCTTCTACCTGTGCTTCTTCTCGAATTCGCTTTTCCTCCTCTTTACGTTGCTTAGCAATATTGAGTCGGCTTAGCATCTCCTCCGTGAGGGGTTCCTGATACAGTTTGACTCTGCATCCGCTAATATAGTTTGGGAGGACATCCCCCTCTAAAGTGGCTAGTTGTACTGCTCCACTCGTGGAGATCCTATTAATGATCATAGGTCCGTAACCTCTTTTCTCTAGCTTTCTTGCGTGTTGTTTCAATGTGTAGACTAACACTAGATCTCCTGCTTTCAAGCCCTTATCCTTCACATGGGCATCAAAGTATGCCTTTTGCCGTTTCTTTGCAGCATAGATACCTGCTGCTGCTCGTAGCCTCGTCTCACCTAAGCGCTCTAGATCAAAGATCCTCGAGGACAACTCGTGTCCATTCCACTCATGCTCTTGTGCTACTCTTAAAGCTGGAATTAGGAAATCTAAGGGTAGCACCGCATTTTGTCCGAAGACCATCTGAAATGGGGTGGCATTGAGTACTGTTTTGTAAGCAACTCGGTATGCCCAAACAGCATGGTGAAGTTGTTTGTCCCAATCAGAGCGTTTATTATTGACCAGTTTCGTCAATACGTTACACAGGATCTTATTCGTGCTCTCGGCTTGTCCGTTAGCTTGTGGGTGATAGGGTGCAGACTTCTTATGTACCACCATGAATTCTTGAAGGAGATTTTCAATGACCTCATTCAAGAAGTGCGTCCCTCTATCACTAACCAACTCTATTGGTAACCCATATCTAGTGAACACATTTTCGAATAAGAATTTAGCCGTCGTTTGAGCATCATTCTTTGTCGTGGCTTTTACTTCCACCCACTTTGTAAGGTAATCTGTGGCCACAATAATGTATTCTGCATGGGAGTTCCTAGCTGGGGGGTTGATGGGACCTACAAAGTCTATACCCCACTTTGAAAATGCACGTCCTCCCATCATTGGCCTCAAGGGCATTTCATCTTTTCTTGTCGGATATTGGGCACGTTGGCATGTGTCGCAACTCTTCACATAGGTATGTGCATCCATATGAAGAGTGGGCCACCACAGTCCTGAAAATAGAATGGTCTTAATTACTCTGTCAGGCCCAAAGTGTCCACCTGCAACACCGCTGTGTGCCGTTTCTAAGACTTTCAGGTAATCTGATTCATGTACGCACAGTCTTAGGTAACCATCCTTGCCTCTTCTGTATAGGTTATCCCCTACTAAGGCATAGTCTTGAGCCTCTTGCTCCATGCTTCGTCTTCTTGCAAGACTAGCCTGATTGGGTAATGTTCCCGATCTTATGAACTCGACCAGTGGAGCACTCCAATCTGGGATTAATGACATGTGATAAAGAGTGGCATGCTCCACTGGGGGTCTCTCCTGGCACTCTGGACAACTCTGGATCCACTCTTGTACTTCTTTGTCCATGCTAGGCCAATACACTCCTAAGCGTTTTAGATTCTGCAAGGTTCGTTGTTTAGAGTAGTGATTCCCTAGAGGTCCCTCATGGGCTTGTTGCAGCCAACTAGCATGTTCATCCTCCTCGACACAACAAGCTAACACCCCTTCTGTATCTTGCTTGTACATACTTCCAGCCAAGATTTGATACTTTAATGATTTTACAATTTCCTCTTTGCTTGTCTTAACATTTTTGTTTGCAGGCCCGAAGGTTAGGACTGGTACCAACTTATTTGCCCATTTAGGTACAACTTCTAAATTGAACAGATAAGCATCGGGCAACTCATCAGACACTCCTTGCGGTGGCTCTCCTGAAGTGATGCGAGAAAGATGGTCAGCCCTAAGATGGGTTCTACCTTTCCTGACAACCACTTCAAAGTCGTATTCCATTAGTAAGAGGAACCATCTTACTAAGCGGCCTGTATTGCAAGGTTTATTGACCAAATATAGTAACGCTTGATGATCAGTGAAAAACTTGAACTTGTTGGCCAATAGGTAGTGTCTGAACTTCTTCACAGCATATATCATGCCTAAGCCTTCTCTCTCCGTTGTGGTGTAATTTCGTTCAGCTGCATTTAATTGCCTACTAGCATAGGCTATCGGCAAATCTAGGTTTCCTTCACCTGTGGGTTGTGCTAGCACACATCCTATTGCATGATTGGAGGCATCTACATGGACATGAAAGGGTTTGCTCCAATCCGGAGTAGTCAATATTGGTGCTGTGCACAAACGTCTCTTCAGCTCATTGAAGGAAGTCTCGCATTCCTCATTCCATTCAAAATTCGTTAACAGCCCATAAAGAGGTTTAGCTATGATGGCATACATATGGATAAATCTACGATAATATCCACAATGGCCCATAAAGGCTTGTACCTCTTTCACATTTCTTGGTCTGGCCAACTCTGCTATTGCTCTCACCTTGTCTTCGTCTGTTGATATTCCATTCTTCGAAACAATGTGACCTAAGATCTTACCTTGGCGTACCATGAACACACACTTCTCTGGATTCAGACACACTCGATAATCTCTACACTTGTTGAAGATTTGCCTAAGTTCAGGGATGTGGTAACTTCTCTCTTGGGAATGAGCGCACAAATCATCCACATATACTTCTAAGCTCTTTCGCAAGAACTCTTTGAAGACATGACACATGAGTCTTTGGAATGTTGCAGGTGCATTGGTGAGCCCAAATGGCATCACTCGGAATGCAAAGATCCCCCATTCTGTGGCAAAGGCCGTTTTGTGTTGATCTTCGGGGGCAATGGCTACTTGGTTGTAACCTGAAAATCCATCAAGGAAGCTGTAAACTTCCTTGCCTGCAACACGCTCCAAAAGATGTTCGGTGATTGGAAGAGGATAACTATCTCGGATCGTAGCGGCATTAACTTTTTTAAGGTTAATGCACACTCGCAATTTCCCATTCTTCTTGGGCACCACTACGATAGGGGACACCCATTCAGTATGCTCAATCTCATAGATGAATCCGGCTTCAATCAGCCTGTCAATCTCCTCTTTTATTTTGGCCGCATAATTGTCATTATATGTGTAGGGCTTTTGTTTGGTGGGCTTAGCATCGGCGGTCATCGGAATCGTATGAGAGCAGATCTCTGGATCTACTCCTTTCAAGTCTCTATAATGCCATGCGAACACATCCCTATATTCCCTTAATAGGGCTACGAGCTCTGCTTCTTCTTCTGCACTTAGGTCATCTCCTATGTACGTACATCGTTCTTCGTTCCCTTCAATGGTCACTACAATTTTTTTGGTCTTTTCTTTATTGTCATATGCTTCTCCTATAATGGCCTCTCTCTTAGGCATTCGTACCAAAATTTTCCGGTCTTCCACTTCATATTTCTTGAAATTTTCTGGTACTTCAAACAATGATTCTTCCTCTTCTGGTCTTACTGCTTTCCTTTTCTTTTTCTTTTGACTTCCTTCACTTCCTTTCTTTGAGTTTATCGTTTTAATACTCGCAAGGGGTTCTTCTTCCTTTTGGGTTAACACTCCTATGTCTTCTAAGTAGTGTTCCTCTGAGTCAAAGTAAGTATCCATCACAATGGATTCTAGATCATCGTCACTCTCTTCTTCTTCCATGGACTCACTAGGATCACACTCTTCCAACAAGGGCTGACACATGAACACTGAAATGTCATAACCCTCCTCATCACAATGAGGTGTCCATTGTTCTTCATTGACTGCAATGTCCATGGTAGCTAAGATTTCTGCCCAACCATGAGGCTCAAATTCCTCATCTGGAAATATCATCGGTGTATAGGCTGGGTCTTTTATTGGTCTATCTCCTAGGGGATTTCCTTCTTCTCTCGCTTTTAGGCGCTTTTCCTCTTCCTCAGCGACCTTGCACATCCACAAGTGAGTATCTTCATGTAACCACGATGGTTCAGGTGAACTTCCAGAATGCACGGAGATAGAATCTTCTTTCGCTTTGTGGATAGGATTCCACTGTAGGGGTGGTACATCTCTGAAGGTGTGATCCTTCAGATTGACCTTGGTGGTGACGCCTAAGTGCTGTAAGTACAAGGAGTTGGTTCCCCAATCCTGTACTATTTGCAATTGTCGTAGGAAAGGTCTTCCTAGGATCATCTCGTAAACATTATTCTTCTCAAAGTCACATATAGCAAACGTATGTTCAAACTCCACACCACAAGTGGTTAGAGTTATCCTTTCAAGCAATCCGAGAGGTCTTTCAAAATGACCATCTGCCATTTGAAGTTTCATTCTCGTTGGTCTTAAGGTGGGTTTGCCCCATCGCTTCCATAGGGAGATGGTCGCGATAGCAACTCCGGCACCCGAATCCACGATTGCTTTGGTTGTGTAACCCTGACAGGTGATCGGAAGATAAGTGTTACCTTCTTCACCTTCGCTCATGTCTCCTATCTTGTCGAGAGGTATCTCAGGAACTTTCTGCTTAGAGCCTACTTTTGGTATATTGGATTCAAGTTCTGGAACCTGATCCTTCACATGATTCCAGAGCTCCGGTTTTGCCTTGAGCAGCTCCTCTACAGTGAGGTGACATTGAACCTTAGTGTTTTTCACAACATCAGTGTTCCTGGGAATCACTGAGTCTTCGTTTCTTACCAATATCGTGGGCGCTCTGATCTGGAGAGATTCAGATTCCCATGGGCCTGTGAAATGAGGCAACTCTTGTAAAGAATTAGATTCAAAATCTAATCTCTCATCCTCTTGTTGCTCTGCTTGATCCCCATAGATAGAGGGAATGTCTTGGGGAAATTGATCATGAAGGTCATCAATCTCAGGAATAGGAGGGGAATCACCCTTTTCCTTGGCCCATTTCTCTTCTTGTATTTCCCGCAAGAACTCTGGAGAGTACTGTTGTATTGAAGGAGGTATTCCAGCATCCGTAGAATTAGGAACATAAGCTACCATTTGTGGTGAGCGTCCTCTTTCAACGACTGGTTGAGCCTGTGGAGGTAAAGAAACTTGTGATTTGTTTACCAACTGCTCTAATCTTTCTAGTAAGCCTTGGAAATGCAAGTCTGGCTTGACAGGGTTTGTCTGATTGAACTTTTGGCTAGTCTCAAGTATAGCTTGAGCTTGTTCTACCATTTTCATGCACATCTTCATTCGTTCAATCTCTAAGTCGGCTCTAGGGTAACTCCTGTCTAGGTTTGCAGCTGTTGGCCCTTCTTGAAGTCGAGCCTGGTAGGCCTTGAACATCATGTCCAAGCCTTCAGGAGTGGGGTCAGCTAATACTGATCCTACTCGGGGTGGTGGGTGGGTTACGTGGGGTGTATTAGATGGTGGAGGAATGGAGGGTGATGGGGGAGGTAATGGTGGAAGTGTGTGGGAGTGCGGTTGAGATGTGATCTCTGTGAGTTTTGCCTTGGTTTCTCTCAAGCTTTCTTCAAGTTCGTTTATCTTTTTTGCCCATTGCCTCTTCATCCTTTCACGACTCTCCTTCCAGGCTCTAGTCCTCTTTTTGGTTATGCTCTCTGTCTCACTCACTTCAGGGCTCTGTTCGGGACCAACACCTTGGTGTTGTTGAAGTGCCTGGGCTCTTGTGATCACCTGCACAGGTGCAGTGGAAGTCACGCTTCCTATGGAGTCTACTACTAATCCCACAACGTTGATAGGAGTGATCTTAGGCATGTTGTTGGGGTTTTTTGGGCAATCTCGTAGGAGATGCTCTTTCCCGCAGTCTTGGCAAAAGCCCTGAATGGTCACTGGTTGAGGTAGTGTAGGGACAGGTAGAGGACAGTCACGTACAAGGTGATCTCCCTGACATCTGAAACATGGCCCTCTAGGAAATGGGGGTCGTACCTGCCTAGGTTGAGGTCTGGAGTTGGGGTTTGTGTACATGACATTAGAATACTCCGGTTCCCCGCTATTTTCACTTGGGTCCTCATAGTAGTATGACTCGTTATGCTCGGGTGACTGCATGTAGTAAGCCTGTGGGCTATCAATATGTGCGGAGTCAAAACTATGGTCACTGGGGTCACTGTCTGATAGCAATGGGGTGACTGGGACTATGGCTCTATTCGGATTTTCTTCAGTAGAGGCGTACTTCACTGGGATCACATTGGTTGGAGTAGGGGGTTGTTGCACTAGGACTGGTTGCGGTCTCTGCTGCCCTTGATAAGGTGGCTGATAAGTTTGTTGCGGTCTGTTGTATTGTGGCGATGGGTACTGATTCTGGTATCTCCCCTGTTGTGGATATGACTGAGGATAATTTTGCCTAACAGTTTGTTTGTTATATGGACAGTCCTGTGCCGAGTGATTGGTGTACCTGCGCTCTATGGTGCAGTACTGGCCACTAAGGTTCGCCTGAGGTTGGGCCATAATGGGGCATACACTTGCCATATGTTCGCCGCCACAATTGTAACACCGCTTAACTGGGGCAAATCTCGGAATTTGCTTACTAGAGACACCTAGTTTTTGGGCTACCTTCTCTGCAAGTTCCTCGATGGATGTGGATTGACCTGATGTCTGTTTACTAGAGCTATCAGAATCCTTATAGATTTTTGATAGTTCTAACTCTTCACCTAGATTGTCCTCAATGTCTATGCACATGCGCACGCACTCCTCTATCGTTCTAGGGTCCTTCAGGTACACATATGACCTGAGCTTAGTGCTCAACAATCCATCTAGGAACAAGGCCACTTGTTTGGCTGGTGTGGGTAACTCTGGCATAGGGCATCTCTCCAGGTACTGTCTAAATCTTCTTCCAGCTAGTCTGACCGTCTCTTGAGGTGTTTGTTTGAAGCTATGAATTAGTGAGGAGGTGTTATGCCTGATTCCACTCTTAGAAAACTCGACAATAAAGGCCTCTAAGAGTTGGTCTATGTTTCTGAAATGCCTCTCATTCAGTGGTTGGAACCAAGTGAGGGCAGTGTTCCTAAGGGTTAGACCGAAAGCATTATATTGTGTGAATAGGTCCTCCACTTGTTCAGCTTTCAACACTTGTCGAAATTCGGCCACATGGTCATAAGGGTCTCCCGTGCCATCGAAATAATTCTTCATGGACTTCACAAGTTGGGTTGGTCGTAGGGTCCTAGTGTGTTCTCTCGGCCTTGGCAAAGGAAAATCATCAATGTCCCGGTGATTCCATGGGGTTCTATGTCTCTCAGTTTCTACTCTATTCCTTTCTGTTCCCGTTCTTTCTCTTCCCAGGGAGTTGGCAAAACTTACCTCAGGTTTGTCTCTACCTCTATCTCTTTGAGCGCCATGAGCGAGGGAGGTCCCGGTTCCTTGATGACCAAAGGATACATTAGACCTTGGTTGGGGAAAAACAAATTCACCCTTCCAAGTGTAGGCATGTCTGCCCTGCTCAGTGACCACGAAGATTCTCTCTGATGCAGTGTCTAGGTAGGTTACTTGGCCTGGACTATCAGGGTCTTTAAACTCGTAAATTGTGAGGGTGTTCCCCTCCTGAGGTTGAGAAGTTCTATATCTCCAAAAAGCCTCATCGGTTTCCCGATTTAAAAGCAGATCTATGCTTTTATTATCTTGTGGAATCCACTCAGGAGTCATGATTCTGGTCAAGACGGACTTACCGCGGGGAGTTCTTGGCTCTCTCTCTAAGTTCCCTTGCTCTATATCTCCTATGTCGGCCTCCGCAATCACATTTCCAAACTCATCAGTTCTATCGGGAAGAGTGGTGACTACATATATAGTCCCCTCTTTATCTAGGTATGCTCCATTCTCAAACTTGACTACCGGGTGGTCTATTCCATGGGGTTGGTCGGGGTTCTTAATCTGGACCACTGATCTTCTTAGTCCGTCTTCGTAGATGCGAGCACCTAGACGATTCGTCCTGATATATTCCAACTGAGTCTTATAAGGCCCCTCTGGCTTTTCTAGATATGCCAACCCTGAACTACCTACTGATCTCTCCATGTGATAGGACATCTCAGAATCACTTGTTTCTGATCTGGCAGTGTATGGATAATCACTCAACTGCTGGGCCCAAGACCTGGCAGTGTGATTGACACTAGCTTCAGAAGACCTGAGGCTTTGTCTGTCTCGGCCTAAGTGTCTGCCTGATCTAAGGTTCATATGCCTGATTTATTCACCCCCTGGAACCCAAGCACACTCTCGTTGCAGGTTGATTTTGCCCCAATTACTTTGTTCTTTTTAGTTGGATAGTATGTTTATGGTCTTGTCTGCAATTGCGTCGTTAGGAGTACTTAAATGAATTTCCGCACTTGATGAGTGATCGATTCCCGTTTACCTTTTTGTCCCTTAGTGTTTTCGCACTTAAGACCTATTTATTTTCTTGCACTTGGTTGATTAATTCTCTTGGACTTACTTCGTGCCTAACGTTGCCCTAGTTAATTACCACACCTAAGTCGTACTTAGCCTAGGCTAGGAATTGACAAAGGGGGGGTTATGAGATTTTCCAACCTCAATCCGCTGGTTGACCCGACAGCTATGCAAGCCCAGGAAGCCTTCTCCCAGGCCCGGTACTCACCCTTGCTAGCTTGCTTTGATTGCCTTGAGTGCCCACAAAGTTCCTGCAAAAAACTCACCAGTTAGTATAGCTTTATTGCCACAAGTATTTGAAAGACCTGCTTCAATAATTTTTAACCCCCTTGGGTAGCTCACTGTACCCCCTGTCTCTGAGAATCACTTAGTCCCACCTATCTCGGGTTTCTATGCTTTTTGCCCCCTACCACGGTTCTAAGTTTTACCAATATGTCAAACACCAAGCTCACTACCCTTCAACCACTCAAAAAATTATCTCTCAATTTTCATGCGTTAATGGCCGTGTATCGCGATAGGTCGGGTCGGGGTGTCGCGATAGCTCGGAGTGTCGCGATACCTTGGGGTGTCGCGATAGCTCGGAGTGTCGCGATACCTTGGGGTGTCGCGATAGCTCGGAGTGTCGCGATACCTTGGGGTGTCGCGATAGCTCGGAGTGTCGCGATACCTTGAGGTGTCGCGATAGCTCGGAGTGTCGCGATACCTTGAGGTGTCGCGATAGCTCGGAGTGTCGCGATACTTTGGGGTGTCGCGATAGCTCGGAGTGTCGCGATACCTTGGGGTGTCGCGATAGCTCGGAGTGTCGCGATACCTTGAGGTGTCGCGATAGCTCGGAGTGTCGCGATACCTTGAGGTGTCGCGATAGCTCGGAGTGTCGCGATACTTTGGGGTGTCGCGATACCTCGGAGTGTCGCGATACTTTGGGGTGTCGCGATACCTCGGAGTGTCGCGATACTTTGGGGTGTCGCGATACCTCGGAGTGTCGCGATACTTTGGGGTGTCGCGATACCTCGGAGTGTCGCGATACTTTGGGGTGTCGCGATACCTCGGAGTGTCGCGATACTTTGGGGTGTCGCGATACCTCGCGGGGTGTCGCGATAGCTCGAGATATGGCGAATTTTCCTGTTCTATCTAGGGTTTCTAGGAGCTCTAGGCCTGCGCAATGCCGTGGTGCACTCAGAATCGTGAGAGGTCGAGATTTTCGGAGTGTCGCGATAGCTCGAGCTCAACGCCTCGGGGACTGTGTAGGCAGTTTCTGTACCTGCTGAGCTGGCTGGAGATGGTGATGGAGCTGGTACCTGCAAAAAACATGCAAAAAACACACAAATGCTAACACACACAATCGCTCTCTCTCAAACTCGCACACAACAAATGAGGGAAAGGAAGGGAAGGGGGGATATGTAGTGGGGAAGGAGGTGGAGGTGGAGATGGAGAAGGAGGTGAAGATGAAGATGGAGATGGAGAAAAATCAGAAATTTACCTACTACTTACCATTCCAACGCGTCCTCTCTACGTCTTACCATCACACGCTCGTCCTCAAAGCTCGATCCCCGGCAACGGCGCCAAAATTTGGTGTAGCTCAGTGATGAGTAGCACCTCCTTTAATGTCAATCCGGGAAGACATGAGGATGGTATGAAGACCACGAGCAAGTGGAAGCACAAGTGCGTGAGTGAGAAGCACACAAGCATGCACACACATACACACACACGCGCACACACAGCAAGAACAAAGAGAGTAAGACAATGGAATCACTTCTATTGCAAGAAAGTTCTCATACAAGCTCAAACTACAAGAAGCTAACCCCAAAAATGAGCTCTCTAGCTCTATTTATAGTTCTTGACTAGCTTTGGCCCTGTTCAGACCTAGTGTCCAGCCTAGTTAAAAATTAGGTTCCGGGGCTTATTTGAGGGCCCAAACAAGATCTAAAAATTATGAAAATTGGCAGGCAACTACATCTAAGGCTCCCCAAGCTCGAGGACTCCTCGGCTTGTACAAAATGGAGCTACAAAAAGGTGAAAAGATATTTACAAGGGTTTGTAGTGATGAGAATCACTTTAGAATGATGTTGGGGTTTTTTTGGAAAAAATGAAGAGTAGCCTCAGTGCTAGATCTGCATATGTGTCCATACTTGCTTCTTCCCGCATCCTGTCAACATATATGAGTACAAAATTTCATAAGTATTGCATCTTGGAATCTCAAGATATTAATATTTCTCTGCTCACAAGTCTGAGTACTGCTAGAACCCATGAAAATCAGGATTGTTTAAAACACTGGAAAGGTGTATGAACAAAAATAGCAAGTTTTTTGCCCTTGAATCTACTCAAACTAAACTGTTTTGATTCATCTTTTTGAGAGTGATCTTCAAAGGTACATAGGGTGTCTAATACATCCTTTGACAAGATAAAAGGTCCCACTACATATCCCTAGAGTTAATTTGGCTGGTGTAGTGTAAAGTTTTTGCAATACCACTTCATCTTCTCCAAGTTCAAATCCATCTCTTCACAATACCTACAGGCCCGGATTGTGGGATCTTCTGTATCATCTCTAGTTGAGTTATCTATACCTATTAGTCCTAGGTTGTGGGACTTCTTATATCACTTATATATTCTTGTATTATTTCCATACGTGAGTGATCTTGTAATCAAAAGTGTAATCCCAAAATCTTGTCTAGTATAGTAAGAGGGCACAATCTAGTTCTCCCCTGATGTTTTAGCAAGACTAGCTTTTATCCAAGACCAAGCATCATGGAGAACACTTACCAATAGATTGTGGCATCACTTCAAAGTCTTCAGCAACAAGTCAAGGACTTAACTCATCGACAAACACAAGTCAAGATGGGGAATCCTATGCATATAGGTGCACTCATCCAAGAATTACAAGAATGAATCGGGAGTCTTCAAGCAACTCAAGGAAATCTTTAAGAAAAGAAACATCTTAGTTCATCCTTCATGAAGGAAGCCAAGATTTCCATGCCAGAAAAGTTCGATGGTGATCGCACAAAGTTTGGGTTCTTGCAACAAGTCAAATTGTACATCCGTATGCAGCCTTATAGATTCCTTGATGATGCATCCAAGGTCAGTTTTATTGGAACCCTGCTCTGTGTTCAAGCATTATCATGGTTTGCCCCAATCTTGGACAAGGATATGGCAGTAATTCGTGACTATGAGGGGTTTCTTTGAGAGCTCACTGCCATGTTTGGAGATGCAGACATGAGTCAAGTGGTAGAAAATAAACTACGAAAGCTACTTCAAGGTAACCACCCTACCTCTTCCTATGCATCATAATTAGGCCATTGATATGCGATCTCACTTGGTATGAAGATTATTTCATAAGTCAATTTAGATGGGATATAAGAGACGATTTGAAGGAAAATATACTCATGATGCCAAAGGTTAAGACTTTGAATGAATACATCATGCACACCATTCAATTGGATAACAAGATCTTTGAAAGGAAACAATAAAAAAAAATAGAGGGAAGACTTTACCAATGGAAACCCTTGTAGTGTGCTCTTATAGAAGAACCTATGCAGATAGACATAACAAATTATGCCTCTATTGTGGAAACCCTAGCCATTGGAGTGAATTTTTCCAACAAGAGAACAAACTCCACAGTTGGAACCCTTGTAGAGTAAGGAAATGAGGAAGTTCAATTGTAAAGGAGACCATGTAGCTGGACCATGATATAAGAAAGGGTCTCGTAATTCCAACAACACCCATAGAAGCATGTCTTGTCCCTATCAAATTGATCATGCCTAAGAAGACCCTTTCCCTTACATCCCTAGTTGATTCAGGAGCCTCCTCATGTGTCATCGATGAAGGATTGGTTAAGAAACACAAGATACTAGTGCTTCAAAAGGGCAAACCACTAGTAGCTAAAGTAGTGGATGGACAACTTTTAGCGTTCAAGAATATTACCAAGGAAACCACACCATTAAGAGTAAACCTTGGTGATCATGATTCCCACATATTTTTTAATGTTATATCAAGCCCGATAAACCTTGTTATCATTGGAATGCCATGGCTAAAGAAGCATAATCCAGACATAAATTGGGAGAAGAATAAAATCACTCCTCATGATATCCAAAAGAACCCAACATATGTAGGAGACAAAGCCTTCATGCATGTAGTAAGGAAGGAGCCATTATATATGATCTATGTTGTACCAGCTCAAGAGTCAAAGAAAGATGATCCCGTAAAGCTATCTAGTCAATACCAGGATTTTCAAGATTTCTTTGAGAAGAAGAATGTAGATATCCTCATAGAGCACATACCTTATGATTGTGCCATATAACTTTGAGAGGGAGCACAGCCACCCTTCAGACCAATCTATAGACTACCTTGAGAGGAACTTGTAGAATTATGTAAGAATATTGATGAGAATCTAGCCTAGGGCTTTATCAAATACTCAAAGTCCCCTGTAGGAGCTCCTATCCTACTTGTAAAGAAGAAGGATGGGAGTCTCTCAATGTGTGTAGACTATTGTGGGTTGAATAAAGTAAATATAAAGAACAGATACCCTCTACCACTCATATTAGAGCTCTTGGAACACCTTGGTAAAGAAAATTTGTTCACAAAGTGTTGGGGGATTCTTGGACAAGAAGGGATTTGAGTGTTTGTAGGAGAAAAGGGAAACACAAGAAGAAGGATACACACTAGAACCCTCTATCGATTGATTATAATAAGGCAAATACATTGGTGATGCACAATACAATCCAATGCTTATGTGCAAAATCCCACAGAGTGCTCAATTACAAAATACCAAATACCCAAGGTCTTGTTGCTGCCGGCATCCTCTGCACCATACCTCCACCTTCTCCAAGCCTGCACTTGTGCACACATTGCACCAAGCTTCCAATAAGGGGGAGGGATGGTCACCTTTTGTCGGCACGCGCACACTGCAATGAGACCTTGGGATCCTTGGGGGGAATACCTTAACACTTCTCTGCTCACTCCTTAGTCACTCTTCATGCGCACCTTATGTCCCAAGATTGTCTCCAAAAGTGGGCAGCCAACAACTCCCTGTTTTGTCCTGTAGTGACTTTAGACTAAAACAAAAATTTTAATTGGGGGGGCATACTTTCACTTCTGTGTACGCTGCCGCTTCACATACCTTCACATTTTGGCTTTTAATTCTTCAAATGTGCACCTAAAAGAGGGTTCACTAGAACCTTCCAAAACACTTTGAACCTTAGGGAAAATAGAGAAATACCTCTGCAACCTGCAACCAACTTTCTCCAATTTACCCTTTGTGGACAATTAATTGTGCACTACTTGTGCACTTTGACACCTGAACTTTGAACACTTTGACTTTGCCCCTATTGACTTTGACCTTGACCTTGTTGACTGTGATCGATTTGACTTTGAACTTTTGACTTTGACCATAGTTGACTTTGACTATAGTTGACTTTGATCAATATGACTTTTATGGGCTCAACAGTTTTCCACCACCTAATGTGCTCTCCGTCTCGGAGAGCTATAGCCAAAACTCAGAGCATAGATTACACCATGATTCTTCTGCTGAACATCTTCAAAAGGACACTTGAGCAGCTACTAAGTCCACCAGGAGCAGGAGAGAACAAGCACCAGAGAATAACCCAAAATTGGATTTTAGATGGAAAAGCAAAGGAGGGCAATGGGAGGGTACAAATTAGGGGGAAGGGAGGCTGAGGGGGCTGATATGGATAGGGTAGGGAGGGGGACAGGATGCGGCTGGGCAGAAGGATAAAGGGAGGGCCAATATGACTTTTATGGGCTCAACACAAAGATTGACATTTGAGGAGCTTACAATCTTGTCAGGATTAGAGGAGAAGAAAAATGGAAAACAACATTTCGAACAAGGTATGGGCATTATGAGTATGTAGCTATGCCATTTGGTCTCACAAATGCTCCAAACATCTTTCAACATATGATGAATGATATCTTTTGAGAATATTTAGATTCTTTTGTGATAATATACCTTGGTGGTATCTTGATATTCTCAAAAAATCCAGAGGATCACGAATATCATCTAAAGATTGTCCTAGAGAAACTATAAGAAAAAAGTTTATATGCAAAATTCAAAAAGTGCTCTTTCCATCTAGCAGAAATGGAGTTTTTAGAATACATTATCTCAAAGAAAAGAATCTTTATGGACCCTAAGAAGATGGAGACAATCCTTGATTAGCAACCACCTTCATGCGTTTGAGATGTACAATGTTTTTTAGGGTTTTCCTATTTTTATCAGATATTCATCAGAGATTACTCCAAGATAGTGACACCTCTCACAAAGCTTATAGGAAATGCAAAATTCTCATGGACCGAAGAAGTTAAAGAAAAAAAGCCTTCTAGAACTTGAAACCACTATTCCAATTCTAGTTCATCTTGATCCTTCCAAGCCTTTCTTTCTAGAGACAGATGCATCAGACTTTGCCTTAGCAGCCATTCTATCCCAACATGGAGATGGTGGAAACCTAAATGTAGTTGCATATTACTCAAGGAAATTCTCCCGTCTAGAGATTAATTATGAGATCCATGATAAATAAATTCTTGCAATAATGGATGTATTTGATATCTAGCATCATAATCTAGAAGGAGAAGCCCATAAAGTAACTATCATAAGGGTTTGGAGTATTTTATGACCATTCTCATCCTCAATAGAAGGAAATCTAGATGGAGCAGCTTTTTGTCCAGGTTTGACTTTGTCATCACATACCGTCCAGGATGCCAACAATGTCAGTCAGATGCCTTGTTAAGGAGATGTTACCTTGCACCAAAGAAAGGCAAAGAGGCCTTCGATCAACAAAGTGTATTACTGAAGCTTGAACAGATCCAACTAGCAGCTATCTCTTCAACCCACCATGAAGATTTAGCTTTGACTCATTTGACTCATGAGACTCTACCACATGATGAATGTTTTGTAATGTCAAGCAAAAAAGTTCAAGAAGTAAATGAGTTCCTGGAAAACCATGGGTTATTATTCTATACAAACCTATTGTATGTCCCTCTAGGATATCCCAAGATCCAAGTACTTCAACATCATGAAAATGTTGCAACATGACATTTTGGAGTAAATAAAACAATAGAACTCATATCAAGGGATTTTTGGTGGCCTGAAATGTGGAAGGAGGTCAAGAATATACTCGGACCTGTGACACTTGCAATAGATCTAAGGTACCATGATATAAACCTCATGGCCTCTTGCAAGCTTTACTTATTCCAGAAAGGCCATGGGCATCATTATCTATGGATTTCATCACAAATCTATCGGATTTGGATAAGTACGACACCATTCTTATTATAGTGGATAGATTTACAAAGATGGCACACTTCATTCCAACTACCAAGGCAATCATGGGTGTAGACACGGCTAGACATTTTCTCAGATGCATCTTTAGGCTTCATGGATCGCCTGATGATATTATCAGTGATCGAGGCCCACAATTCATATCCAACTTTTGGAATGGTCTTTGCAAGCTCCTTAGTGTCCAAGTTAAATGGTCTACACCCAATCATCCACAGACCAATGGACAAATAGAATGGGTGAATCAAGTCCTAGAACAATATCTCTGTTGCACCATCAACTATCATCAAAATGATTGGTTCGAGATTTTACCTTGTGCAAAATTTGCATATAACAACAATGTTCATATATCTACCAAGCAAACTCCCTTCTTTGCTAATTATGGAGAACATCCACAGATGGATATACAACTCTCAAATCATGTTAGGAACCCAACTGCTAGAGATAAGGCCTAGTACATCATGGATATTCACAAAGATCTCAAGGAAGAGATCCATAGAGCTCAAGAACAATATAAATATTATGCATATCAACATCGTGTTCGAAATCCATCATATCAAATTGGGGATAAAGTGTGGTTTCATAAATAATTTGCAGGCTTCAAGGCCTTGTGCAAAGCTAGATTATCAAAGATTTTGTCTGTGCATCATCTTGGCCGACATTAATTGAGTCACTTTCAAGCTCTAGTTACCAAGTACCATGAGAATACATCCAGTTTTCCATGTGTTCATGTTGGAGCCATATCAGATTTCACCATTGAGTGTGGAGAGACCTGATCCTTCACCACCTGTTGAGATTGATGATAATGAAGGATTCGAATTCAAGCTTGTTGTAGACTCAAGAATATCTCGAGGAAGATTGGAGTACCATGTTTGTTGGAAAGGGTATGACATCAATGATCATACTTGGGAACCTACAAAAAACCTTCAAAGAGCACCAATCAAGGTTTGAGAATTCGATAAGAAAAATCCAATGAATCCAAGACCAGAGAACATGACCGCTCCTTGGGGAACTCATCACTTGAGGGGGAGGTGATGCCGTGGACAAAGGAAACCATCTTGAACCTCACATTCCATGTGACTTCTATATGTCATGATTGGTTCAAAATTTAGAGAAATCGATGCTCCCATTTCATCTGAAACATGATAAACCCCTAGGATTGACTATCTTCTTGCTTGATTTTGATATCTAGAGGTCATGTTTCGAATGATAATATCATGGGTGATATCATCAATTCATAATTGCCATTGATGAACTCTCCTTGAAAACCTATATAAGGAGGGGTTGGCCACATACATACTGAGTCTTGCCAATGTCAATCTTGGGATGCCAACGAGTCTTCATCACCAAGTAAGTACTTTCAAGTTCCAGTTTGAGTTGTATTCTTGTCCTTTGCTCTAGTCTTGTCAATTCTTGTATCTTGGACATCCTCTCTTGTCCTATTGTAATCTCTTAGTACGAGATCCTTTCCAGTTATTCCTTGTATCTAGTTCATCTCCTTCAAGGGAGTTCTTGTAATCTAGAGATCTTACTTCATACCTACGGTCATGGGTTGTAGGATCTTCTATATCATCTGTAGTTGAGTTATCTATACCTATCAGTCCTAGGTTGTGGGACTTTTTGTATCAGTTATACATTCTTGTATTATTTCCATATGTGGGTGATCTTATAATCAAAAGTATAATTCCAAAATCTTGTCTAGTCTAGTCAAAGGGCATAGTCTAGTGCTCCCCTAACAGTATGGCCCTAAGGATATATGATGACACTCATTCTAATTATTGGAACATTGTTCACAATATGCAGAGTCCTTATGTCAAAAGAGTCCATCAAGAATACCCAAAGGCCAATAATAGACATCCTCAAAGAGAATTTGGTCTCATCCTAAAGATGAAGACTTGTCTAACCAAAACAGCCCATGGGGATCTCCTTCCTCATGACATGGTATCAGAGCTAGTGTGGCTATAGAAAGCTCGTGGAGAAGGGTGATGGTGAAGAGTACATGAGAAGGCTTGGAGAAAGCGCAATTCACAAAGGACCTCAGATGGCTATGAAAATTGGCATGATGCTAGAAGGCATCAAAATATTTTTGAGAGTTATTCCTTTAGGGTCACTTATTTTTGTCAGATTTCAGTTTCAGAGCCATCTCGACCTCCATTTTGAGCCTACAATGTAGGACCCACAAAAAAACTAGGTCAGTTTGCAAAACTGTAACTTGTGTCTTGTTTTCCAATACTCATGTATTCTAGATCCGAAATTTCAAGTGATTCCATGTAGCGTTGATACACAAAAATTGTGTTTTTCTGAGATCGAGCTGTCACATCAAAGTGTGATAGTGTTCAAGCAAAAGTACTGCTTGTAGTGTTTTTGCAGTGTTGTGAATTGTTACAAAAAAATGGAAAACATACATGGAATGAGTCAGTTTATGAGCGAGAAGCTGGACAAGAACAACTTCCATGCTTATAACTTCAGAATGACAAATTTTTTGATGGGAAAAGGCTACTGGAAGTACATCGAAGGAGAGAACAAAAATGCTCCACAATTACTAGAGAGGAGTCAGACTGTAGACTAGTTAAGAGAATATGAAGAATGGAATCAAGGAGCACAAAATGTAATGTAGTGGCTATTTGTTAGCATACATGATAGCCTGATTGGGCACATACAAGATACAAAGACTCCAAAAGAGGATTGGGGAATAGTTTGATCACATTGTATGAGACCAATACAAAGGCACAGAAATTGCAACTCAAGAATGAGTTGCATACATTGGAGAAAAAGGTCATGTCGATAAGTGCCTACACCTTGAAAATCAAAAGCATATGTGAGTAACTTGCACCTCTTAGCATGAATGTGGATGATAATGATAAGGTGGAAGTATGCCTTCGTGGTTTAGGAGCTTGCATATAAGTAGTTCAAAACATCTATTAAGACCAGGGAAAATATTTTGAATTTTATTGATGTGGTGTCCATGTTGATTAGTGAAGAAAAAAATCTTTGTGAGGAGTCAAACTCGGAAGAAAAACCTAGTTCTGATTAGGTATTCTACTCTTGTAGAGGAAGAGGCATGGGTAAAGGCTTCAGAAGTGGAAGAGGAAATAGTAACCAAGACCAAGGCCAACATAATCATGCAGGAGGTAGAGTATAGTTTCAAGGTAGGGGAAGCCAAAGAGGCCGAAGGAATTTCTGAAGAGATGATTCAGGTAATGACAGTAAAGAATGTTGGAATTGTGGTAAACCTGGACACTTTGAACGTGATTGTAGGTTGAAGAATCAAAATAACAGAAGGAAATTGAACAACTATGCATCCACAAGTGTAGATGATTATGAGAAGTTGTTCTTGGTTCAACATCACATGATGAGTACGATGTCTGCTAATGTTTCAAAATCAAATGATAATGTCTGGTATGTTTATTCAAGTGCTTCAAATCACATGACCAATCATGCCGAATGGTTTAGTAGTTTGTAGAAATTGCTAGTTCTTTTTTTTTTTTAGAGTACAAGGAATTTGAAATGTCCAGCCGGACGGTGTCGGAGAGATTTCTCTCTTCGATCCATCATCTCAACTCATAAATGAAAAGCAAAATATGCTGACGTTGAAGTCGAATACGAAGAATTTTGTGAATTTGATAGTAGGGGAACAGGGGTGAGTAGCATTCTTTACATTGAGTCACTCTTTCTCGTATACATGGTGTGGCTTATGCTGGCTACCTTCCTCGTGTTTCTTGGAATAAATTGAGCAGCAACATAGATCTTCAGACTACCAGAATTCTTACTTAAAAACTTACACCTTTCATTGGTTATTTTGTTCATTTTGTCTGCTTCAAATTTAACCAATTTCGGTGATAAATATGAGTTTAATTTGATTGGAGAATATATTGATTATGAAGAACTTGGAGCGCTCACTTTTAGAACAGACGAAGGAGACTTTTATTTGGTTTAGCTTGAGAAGATGGGGAAAGGGATGGATATGATGAGTTGTGAATTAGGTTCACTCTTTTAGGTCTCTCGCTTTAGTGATCCGATGAAAAAAAAAATGTGGAAGTTCAATGCGGAAAAGAAAGGAGGAGAGATCAACACATGAGAACATCAGAAGTTTTGGAAGGCGCTAAATTTAAATTGTTCAATGATTATACTCTAAATATAGAGTTATCAAAGGAGGACGTTTCGCTCTGATAAGGGAGGCAGAGCACGCATTATCAAAGGAGGACGTTTCGCTCTGATAAGGGAGGCAGAGCACGCATGGAGGGGGCTCTTCACATTCGGATGTTGCAGAGGAAGGAGGAGGAGTAACTTTGAAGCGGTGAATTGTAATCAGAGAGCTCATTAATTGTGAAGCAGAGCATGATCTAAAACCATCAAAAGTCTGTCGCTGGGAAAGATTGTTATGACGGTCTGTACATATACCTATGTCGCAGCTCTGAAGACCTATGGAAGCTTTGATTCCTGATGCTGATTTTATATAAGGCGACGATATTTTAGAAAGGGGGGTGATCTGCTGAAGAGGGAAGCTACGTGCGCACATATCTACGCTCAGGAGGTCAATTGTTATCGTATGATTTGGCAATTTGGAGGAGTTCTGTGACATTGAGGAGAAGGGAGTGGAAAAAGATCTTTTGCAGATAGGGATATTCCTTGATCGTGTATCAGACACATTGAAAATAAGGAAGTAGATTCGCGTGGGAAGACATCTCTGGCTGTTTTCGTCTGACAGACGTCAATCTCGTCAAAAGGGGTCTGAGAGGAGTCGTCGTCCTTGAACAGTAAGAGTGTATCCGACACAGCGCAATCACAAAAAAGGCTTGGCGATGCTTTGCTCTGGGAACGTCGAAAGTAATGGAAAATCCATGATCTCTCTCGGACGCTCTACTCATCAATAGAAGAGGTGCATGTACGTAAAAGAGGAGCCATCTATTTTGAGCGAGCGACTTCATCCATATCCAATGAATCAGAGACTTATGATGCGCGGAATTAAGGCATATGATCTGAAGTACCTGAAGTATTCAACAACATGATACATAATCTTCAAGAAGCTCATGTCCTTAGGCTGATTTGAATTGCAAAACGCGTAGGAAGGTGATGACTGGAAGAATTGAAATTCGTGTTTTTTTTCACGCATGTTCAAAGGATGTCCAATGCCTCTGTGTTTTGATGAATATGATCTGAATCTTCGTAGCCATCTTGTAGAAAACTAGACAGTGATTCTTTGCTGATTTTCACAACAAAACAATCGGGTAAGCACTGTCATGTCTATGATAAGCTCTGTACATGCTTTGAAAAACCACCATGAATTCTGTTCACTTTTAGAGCTTTGTTTTCCCTGATATTGATTCTGCTATGTTTTGTAATTTCGTTGCTATCATTTCCATCACATCAATAATTCAATCTATAATCATCCACCTATCTTTGACAACTTAATACTATACTCTGAATACTCTCAAAGTCATACCTGTAACTTTTTAATTTCGTTAACAAATCGTCTGAAAACAAGTTTAATGATCATTCGTTTGTGCTGATAAAGAGATGAACGTATTGTTTTAGCGCTCTTCTTCACAGACACAGATGTTTGTCTGAGGTAGTCTTTCCTTCCATAACGATGGATGAATGATGCTCAAGAATTTCATATATGGTGCACATGCTATATCCATTGTTTTTTTTTTACATTCCAGTAACTTATTGCATTGCTATTGTGATTGCGAAGAGATTCTAATTGTTTACTAAAAATAAACACATATCACAGGGTTATAGACGCAATCCATATTAAGAATGCATGTCTTAATATTTCATCAATATAGGAATATATTTGAAACAAACTTTATTGAATGCTTATATGAAGCTTTATGATAATAACCATTAGGTTAAAAGGAGGACCACTTTCTATGTGTTAATACTCTCCCACGAATGTTTTATAAAATCATACTTTTGAAAAAATAACGAGATCCTTGCTTCTTGTCTAGAATGAGAATATAAATTCTATTGACAATGAATGAGTTTGAAAATTTTTGGCATGCAAGGAAAAGAGTAAATATGTTAAGATTGTGAACTATTAATTCTATCTCTGAGTTTTTATGACTACTTGAGCTTGCCCCAAGCACCCGACGTGCATCGTAATTCCGGCGGTTGGCTTGATCCACCGACCGTCGCTTTCGTGCCGACAATGGGAATTGAACCCAGGCACTCTGTCCCACGGCGTTCAATGCATACTGCTACACTACACCCATTTGGAAACAAGTTGAAACTTTATGCCAGTTCTTGATTGAAACAGGTTGTTATACTTTATGGAAGAATGGAATGTTATATGGATTTTAATGTCTTGAGGGTTTTAATATGGTTTGTGTTTTGATTTAGTAGGTGAAGACTCATGAGGGTGTGAACGCATGCGGACGATATTTAGAAGAATATTTAGAAGAATATTTAGAAGATGGTATTTTTAGTTTTTTTTGTAAAAATAATAGATTGCTTTAGAAAGCAATATTTTTGTAAAAATAGTAGATTGCTTGAAAAGTGACAATTTGATAAATAAAGCAGATTTCCATAAATGCATGTTTTTTGAAGCACTACCCTCATGTATCTTCTTTTCAAGATGTAATGAAAATAAGCTATAAATACATATGCTCTGATAGAACCATCCATCGGAGTATGTGAGGGATACTGTACGCAATCTGGTGTCAATTCTATTCTCTCTCTCTATTCTTTGAGTACTTTTGTGAGATTTCATTTTTGTATTATCCTCTACATATGTGCATTTGTAGGATCTGATCAATAGTGGTATCAGAGCCAAGGCATGTCTATGGAGATGGTTTCTTGACATCCGGTTGTGATTTAGATCATCCGTTCTATTTGCAATTTGGCATCCATCTCAACCATCTAGTCTAGGTTTTTGTTTACCAAGTTTATGTGTTTTGGTTCGTCGGTTTATTTTTTTGAATTTTTTCGAATGTGCTATTGTGCACTGCACTCATTGTTCCTCCTATGCTCACTGTGCATTGTTCTCTATTTGAATTGGGTTGGGTTATCAAATTTGTTTATCGATTCGGTTACTCCTTTGGCTTACTCCAAGGCATCGACTAAGGCATAGAACTATGGCATAACTTTGGCATCTTTGGCTTCTCTCGCACTCATGGTTATCTTTAAGTCCCCTTGGTTTCCTTTGGTTCCATTGGTAACTGTTGGCTACACACGAACCAGTTCTAACTTATGAGTTGCAATAAGTACTTAGTTATTTCCCTAGTTAGCTTATCTATTTCTCTAGTTAGCCCATTTTCACTTATTGATACCCCATTCCTTTTAATTAATATTTAACACAACTTTTAGCATTCTCTTCATCTTATTTATTTATTTATTACTATTTATCAAAACACTTTCATTTATTTTATTTATTTATTCATTTATTATATATATATATATATATATATATATATATATATATATATATATATATATATATATATATATATATATATATATATATATATATATATATATGCACTATTGTTAATTCTTTTTTCACATGCTTAGTCCTAGGTTTTGGTTCTATATAAGGCCATGGACCCTACCCATAACACCAAGGATTTTGGTACATCACCCCTACCTGGGGTAACACCTGAGCAACAATTGAAACTTTTGAGGTAAAAACTCCAAAATGCTCAAAACGACCATGATATTGCACTCCAGCAACTTCAAAGTGATGAATCTAACCTAGTTAGGGTGGCGAAGGCCATTATCACCGCTCAAAAACAAGGCACGGAGTTCAAGATTGGTGCAAAAAAATTCCATTTTTCACGATTTGATGGGCGAAAGGATGGCCAATTTGTTCTTTCATGGCTATCCCAATTTGATGATTTTTATTTTGACAAATCATATTCTAAAACTAAAAAGGTGAAATTTGTTACTAATTATTTGGTGGGTAAGGCCCAATTATGGTGGAATGTTTTGCGGCATAGCACAAATCGTCCCACCACATGGACCGCATTTCAAGGAAAGATCTAAGTACCATGGGTAACACAATTTCTATTCATTCTTTACTTTGCATGCAAGGTAATATTAATGGTAAAGTTGTTAATATTTTACATCATGATGGTATTTCACATGATTTTATTCTCATACACTAGTGCAAGATCTCCAATTAAACCCACTTCCTTCTATGTATAAAGTTAAGGCTGCATTTCAAGGAAGTAGATATAATGTTACAAGTGAAGTGCATAACATTCAGATTTGTATAGGTTCATACATAGATGAACACACAATCTTAATTGCTCCTTTGTAGTCCTATGATGTTATACTTGGTATGCCTTTTTGTCATCATTATAATCTGTGCATTGATTATCATACACATGCAACGAGTTTTAAGTTTAACAATCAAGATATTTCTTTGTTTGCAATGCGTGACTTCCAACCATTTCCATTAATTAGTCATACTCAAGTAAAACGTGCATTTAGGAAAGGCTACAACTCATGTATTGTTTTTGTCAATAACATAGTTAATTATACACATTCACTAGATGCTAGTGGTTTAGGTATAGGTGTTGTCTTAATGCAAAATGATCATCCCATTGCATTTGAAAGTAGGAAACTTAAATCTTTGCAAAAGAATTATAGTACATATGATAAGGAACTTTTGGTTGTTGTGCATGCTTTAAAAAATCTGGAAACATTACTTTATGGGTTTTGAAGCCTTAATCAAAAGTGAGCAACAGGCTATTAAGACTTTAGTAAATCAACCAATGATTTCTGACAAATACATTAAATGAGCTTCATTCATACAAAATTTTTAGTGTATGATTCAATATCAACTTGGCAAAGATAATGTTGTAGCTGATGCCCTTAGTCGTTTCCCATCCCCACAAAAAAATATTGTTTCAATCAATAATATTTCTACTATTCATATTCATTCATTTCATGACATGATTCTTACTTGTGCATTTGATTTGTATTTTTCACAATAATTCTACAACATTTAGTGAGGATCACTACATTTTTCATGATGGACTCTTGTATTTCCAACACCAGTTATGCATCAGATGAGGTTTTAAAGAATTTGTTATGAAAGAGATGCATGAACCACCATATATGGGTCGTTGGGGCATACAAAGTACTATTTCTACATGTAAAGAATTTTTCTTTTGGCCAAATATAGAAAAGGATATTGCACAATATATTTCCCATTGTTTTGTGTGTCAACATGTGAAACGATATCATGGTAAAGCATTTGGATTATTAATGCCACTTCCCATACCCAATGGACCATGGGAACAAATTTCTATGGATTTTATTACTAGTCTTCCTACAACTTCATCTCATAATGATATGATTTGGATAATTATTGCTAAATTTAGTAAATAGGCATACTTCATTCCTTGTAAAAGAATCTTTCCGCACCTCAAGCTGCTAAGTTATTTATTAAATGTATTTTTCCACATCATGGTTTTCCAAAAGTTATTCTTTCATATCGAGATGTTCATTTTTGTAATCTTTTTTGGGTTGCATTATTTCAAAATTTAGGCTCTAAAATGGACTTTAGCTCTGCATTTCATCCTGAAGGTAATGGGCAAAGTGAAGGTAATAGTACTACAAATAGTAATTGGGATGAGAAAATTCCTTTATTATAGTTTGCATATAATAATACAACACATACCACTATTGGGCGTGCACTATATGAAATTGTTTATGGTACAAGCTTTCCCACTTCCATGACTCTCACTCAAATTGATATACCTATGGCTGATTCTTTTGCACAAGATCATATTTCTACCCTTCACAAGGTTCATGAGCACATTAAGAAGATTCAAGAACGTTACATGGGTAATGTAAATAAGAAATGAGTAGCTAAACAATTTAATGAAAATGACATTGTATGGTTACGAATAATTAAAAGATGTTTGAAAAATATTTCACAACATCCTAAAGTTAAACATGCACCATGTTATTATGGACTTTTTCGTATTATTCAAAAAATTAATCAGAATGCTTTTGGATTAGACATACCTTCTCATTGGAGTATACATAAGCCTTTCATATCAGTTTATTAAAATCATTTAAGGAACTTTACCACTCACTCCTATTTTAGATGATCCTCCTTTGTTAGAAGAGGACACTGAAATTTTTGTTTCCATTAGGGCAAAAAACACCCAAAAAAGGGTCGTTTTCTAATCACAGATTAAGAAAATTGAAAAATAGGATCTTTCCGCATGTACAAGAATATACCATTCTTGTCTCTTTTAATTGTATGAAGAAATGCTTTTTTTAAGAAAATATGCTTAAAAGTGCCGCTTAAGTGATATATTTTTTTGAATTCAGTGTACAATTTTTTGATTTCATATGAAAAAAATATATTTTTTGCACACCACACAATGCAAATCCTTAAATTTCGAATAGAGAAATGATTTTTGAAGATACAAAATATTTTTGTGCTCACAAAACTCAATAATGTTTCGGTCACAGTTGATACATCAAATCAAAAGATTGCATTTTGCTTCCACGTGTACAAATTTTTTTTGTGTATAAATACTCATAAAATTTATGAAACTCCGTTTCCCACTTTGAGCATTCTCTACTCTTTCTCTGAGTGTTCGAATGGCTTCTACTTCTTGTCGTCCTTCCAATCGTGTAACCTCATGTGAGGCTTACAACAAAAGAGAGGATTCTTTATGGAAACCTCTTTCTGTGAAGCTTAATGATTGGGTAACCCTTCCTGGTTGCAGAGGTGCCCATAAAGTCAAGCGTACTAAAAGAGACGACACAAAAAAACCATTGGAAAGGTCATATTTTAAGCTTCAATTGAAGAGAGATGGTTGGTTTGCAAAATTTCAACATGTGTACAACGCTAAGGATCTCGTGCTAGACAATCATCTGCAATTCCCATCCTACTGTAAGTGACATTTAACAATGCTCTTTCATCAATTTCATTTGTTTCTGTATTTCAAGATATATGTTTTTGTATTGCAGATATTCTTCCTTCCAATATTCTCGAGTGGCAACCTGTTGAATGTTTGACAGGAACATTCAAAGTCCTTCATAAGGATTATGCAGAACTTTTGTATGCAAACAAATCTGTTCAATTTTTCAATAGCATTCAATTATTTGTCTACTTTGTAGATTATCAGGTGCCATCAGGGAGGAGTGCTTATGGAAATCTTGTACATTTGCCTACTCCTTGCATCTCTTCATTAGATTGGGATGCTCCTAGTCATTCAATAGTTTCAAGTTTTTTATGAAAAATGAAAGATGATGTCCAAAGGGTAATGTCAGCAAGCCGAACTTCTCAAAGGATAAAGATTCAATGGTTTCTTCCTCTTCATGTTTTTGTAGCATGTTTTAAAAACATGTTATTACAGAAAACAAAAACAATGTGGTTGAATAGGAGAGTTCCAATTTCTGAGGTTGATGATGTTTTAGGTAGGGAATGGGATAACAAAGAAGATCAAAAGCTAGGAGACATCATTTTATGTAAAATTAGCCCAAAATCTCTTTCAATTTCATATCAAATATCTCGACAATCACTTGTTTTAGGATATGATGTTACAGAAGGTGGAAAAAAATATTGGACTCTAGATACCCTTAGATTCAGAAGATAGTTGTCCAGAATTTGAGTTAGGAATATTGATTTATCCATATTTGCAACCTAGGAAAATAATTATCACTGCAAATTGGAAACTCAAAAATGTAAGGGAGCTCCTAGAGTTCGTTGATGAGGTTTCATCACAATTTAGATTCTCAATTGATGGTGCCATGGTAAACATTAGATGAGAGAAAACACTATCTTGCATAACTTGTCTGCCACCCAAGGTGATCAAGTTCCAACCCTTAAGAATGTAACCAAGCTTGCCCTTTTCTTCTATTGAATACATCTTTTTTTTATTAAACTCACCATATTCATATTGAATTTTTTTTGGTTTGTGTCATCACTCTTTTAAAGTTTATATTGTGCAAAATCTTTTATCATTGTCTCAAACATGCAACTGTTTATCATTGTCTCAAACATGCAAAATTACATTTCTTTTTTATGTAAATCATGATATTGATATTGGTATTGTTTTGGTTTATATCATCACCTTTTAAAATTTATATTGTGCAAAGACTTTTGTTGCGAAAGGTTTCTATTGCTCAAGATAAGGATAAGAAGCTCTCTAGGTTACTTGTCCAAACAAATTCTAATGGTCAAGGTAAGGATAAAAACTTCTCCATGTTACTTCAAAGTAAGATAGAGCAATAAGGTAGGAATATTTCAAAGGGGATAAGCTTGGAGCATAGGATCGATTCAAGCGATAAGAAGCATTGAAGGTTCTGTGAAGGTGCTTATCACTTGAATTGGCCGTCTTTCTTTTTCAATGTTAATGGGTGTTGTGAGACTGATTCAAGCGATAAAGGGCAATTGAAGTTCTCGGATTGTTCTCCTTGCTTGAATCGGTCGTGCCTTTTTTGTGGGTGAAAAATATAGTTAAGAGCATCAAGGATTACAACATGGAGAACATTGGAGGATACAACTGATTCAAGTGGCTAGGGGCAATTGAGGATTTTGGACTGCCCTAATTTCTTGAATTGGTCGTGTCCTCCAATCCTCTCCATTTTCCTTCACAAGCCCAATTTTTTAGTTCCATATCATCAAATCATGTTAAGTGGCGTTTGTGTGGGTGAAAAACATAGTAAAGACCATCAATGATTACAATATAGAGAAGATTAGAGGATACAACCGATTCAAGTGAGTAGGGGCACTGGAGGATTTTGGAGTGCCCTAATCGCTTGAATCGATCGTATCCTCTAATGTTCTCCATTTTCCTTCACAAGCCCAATTTTTCAATTTCATATCTTCAAATCATGTTATAGCATGATGTTTAACAAATTAATGATAAACAACCTATTATTCATGAAAAAAGGGTAGACCACATTGAAGAAAAACTAGTAACATCACTAATACCATTTCTTTGTGCAAACATGATTTACAATAACTATCTTCTAGATAAAGATAGAATGGCTCTGAAGGTTATTTTGTGTACAAAATTGCATTTACAACAAAGAGCATATAAATATCTTTCAACATATGTTGGAAGCAATGGGCTAAATATCAAGATAGATACAAAACTCTATATATTTTTGGAGCCTTCACCTTTCTTATTGGACATGCTTCAATGGAGAGCGAACATGAGGTCTTTTCTTTTTATCTTTAGTATTCTTATGTCCTGGTGGTGGGGGCAGTGGAGGAGAGTCTCGATCATAAGGATAGATAACATCTTTTAAGATGGCATGAATTGTTTTTTCTCTGACCAAAAGGATCCATGCATCTAGATAGTTAGATAGATTTAGATCTGGACTGTAAAATCTGTGTTCCAAGAACCTTACTGCATTGGCAATTACTCTCCATCCACATGATGTAGTGTCTTTCTATAGTGGCACATGAATTTTCATATAGCCAAACTTTTTTTCTTCATTCACTTTGCTTGGATATTTCTGATCAATATGCATTTTCAAAAGTTTGGCAACACCGCATATCAGAATGCATGGAAATAAATAAATATCACAATGCATTCACTTTGCTAAATAAATAAATAAATATTCACAACGATGGCAATAGAAATGCATGGCAATAGAAGTGTGAACTTACAGTTTACAGTTACCATGCTCTGCTTGGAGAGAGTTCATGAATAAGGCTTGGTATTCAATAAAATCAATAATTATAAGACTCCAATGACCCCTGAAAATGAGACATATGCTCATTAGTAAAACCACCAACAAAGGAATAACTTATAAGAGAAATAGAATTGAAAACTTACATTTCAATATATGGATAAACTATATATAGTATCTCCTCACTAAAATCCTTGAGGAAATGATCAATTTCTCAATGCTTGAATGATATGCACTGAGTCAGAAGGGGATCCAAAATAAAGACCTTCCTCGAGACTGACTCCTCACATTGCTGGAGTAAGACCCTACAATATCAAATCATCAGCAAATGCATCAAGAAGATCAAGTATTGATAAAATGTAGCATATTATGGATTGAAAAATACTTGAGAGCTATATTAACAATGTTGTCAGAGATTTCAACATTGACGTCTCTCAACATTTTGTTGTCTTCAAGCCTAATGTCAAGCATGAAGTCATCCTCCCATGGCATTGAAGCATTGAAAATTACCTGGCCATCTCCTTTCTTTAAAAGCTCTGAATTAGCCTTCTTCAGCCTCTGAATGTCCTCAATGATAATAGATTATTGTGTCAAAAGATTCATCCTTCTCTTCTCCTCCCCAATCTCTGTTGCATTTCTTATTAAATGGTCATGAGAAGGGATCTCTTCAATTTTGAATGTGGATGGCTTAGGTTTTCTTGCTAGAGGTATATTAAGAATATCAAAAAACTTGTCAAGAGGTATAATGGCTTTATCAAACTTGTATCTTAGCCTGGACACAACAACATAGTCCTTGGCCATAAATGTCACCCTATGACAATGTGCTGCACAAAGATAAGCTTCATTCATGAAATTAATTGCAAAATCTTCTACTACTCCTTGCTAGCATAGAAGAGCCTGGGTTTTCCATTTGACATTCACAAATGAAGTAATCGTCATCAAAGAGCAAAGATTGGTAGAGATCTCCTTAACTACTCTCATAAAAGGAAGCCTTGGGATGAGAAGTCTAGCTCTTCTAATTTCCCTCAGTGATTTGACATGATATTTAACTCTCTTTTTGGCATATGTTTTCTATGGATCAACCTTATCTTGGCTATCTGTGGTCTCTGGAACAGGTCCCTACCCCTCTAGAACAGGTCCCTCATGGTCTTGGTTCTGAGGGTACAACTTCCTAGCTGTCTTCTTTACCCTAACCATGATCTGTAGAAAAGAATTGAAGTGGATCAAACACATGGAAAAACAACAAACCATAAGACGACCAATTCAAGCGATAAGGGTCATCCAAAAATCTTTGATTCCTCTAATCGCTTGAATCAGTCGTATCAAACAAATCAAGGTCTTCAATTTCTTTTTATGTATTCCTTGAAGTCTTTACAGGTGTTCCTACCTTAGAATGAAAATGACTAGACACAATGGATTCAAGCAAATAGGTCAATACAAAAATCTCTAATTCCCCTAATCGCTTGAATTGGTCGTCCTAGTAGCAAGTGGAAAAAATCGAATCCCATTATCTTTAGTAATGATCCTAAAAGAATGAATAATCTAAAAAATCCTTTGATTTAGTGAAAACCAATTCAAGCGATTGGGGAAGTCTAGTGATCTCCAATTCGACTAATCGCTTGAATCGGTCGTCTTCCACAAAACATGATTTTTGGCTATACACGACCAATTCAAGCAAATAGGTCAATCCAAAAATCTCAGATTTTACTAATCGCTTGAATCGGTCGTCTCTAGAAGATAGCAAGCTCATGGATAATACCTTGTACACCAAGTGAGCTCAAGGAGAAGACGACTTAGTGATATTCACAGAAGAGGATTGGGGCATGAAAACTAGTGGAAGTCGGGAGAGTGGGTATGTCACAAAAAAATGGCAAAAATGAAGGCAAGAGCTTAAATAGCTCTCATGTTGAGTTGACCGTACATGCCATGTGGCAATGTTTGATTGGTCCAGCTCATCTAACTCTTGGGAATCCCAACATAAATTTCCACATGTCAACATCTAAGTGGTCCACATCATTTGATCATTGAAATTTCAAATTCAAATTTGCCACATGGCACATGCTCATTGGTCCACATCGTATGACTGTTTCTTTCTCTCCTCACCTATAAATACCAGTTGGCTTGCTCATTTCAGATTTTCAACCTTCATCTAATTTTTGTCTTCATAGCCAAGCACTCCAAGCTCTAGTTCTATAAGCGATCGATTCAAGCGATCATGCCTATTTGACTCCCTTTGACTGTGCCTATTTGCTTGTATCGGTCACCCTTTGGGATGGAAGAGAAGGATGTAATTATTAGTGTTTCTCCATTTGAAAAAATGCTAGATTTTATGGTCCAAGAGGTATTGAGGCTAACTCATTCTCCATACGCAACAAAGGTCTTCAATCCCACGTTTGATTTTGAAGAACTTGTGGAGGAAAGCAAGGAATTTCTTTTGGATGAATGGGAGAGCTTCAATAGCATAGTAGATGGTCAAGAAGTTATTATATATATCCACCCAATGATTTTTGGGAAGGATCCTTTGGATAGGGCTAGAATCACTAGAAAATGCAGGAAGATTTCCCCCTTGCCAGGGAGGATATAAATTTTCCTAGAACACCAAAACAATTGTTGTTTAGTGCCCTTGAGCATAGGGTTTTTGACTTGGCTTCATCACATCTCAATTGGGAAAATTGAAGAAAAGGAAGATGAAGAAAAAAAGGAATCCCTAGAAGTTTTTCTTGAGAAATATTCAAAAAGTCAAGTCAAAGACATTGTTGAAGAGATTAACCTTGAAGCAGAAGAAGAAGAGGTAATGAACTTTGATGTCGCTTCTTTCGTAGCAGAAACTACCATAAGAGAGCCAGAAAGAAACATGAAAATCTCAGAGAAATAATTACTCCTTCCCAATCACCCATATTACTTTATCTCTGGGAAGGATTTTGTTCCTCTCTATTGCATTCAAGAGCTTTTCAACATAAGAGAAGACTACTCAATTTGCTGCTATAGCTGAATCAGAAGAAGTTGCAAGGAGGCTTATAAATGAGAAGGATGAAATTAATGAGGAATTTTTGAACTTGGACTTATGCTTGTCAAATAAACAGCTCAAAAGCTCGTCCAAAGCTCTCTCAACCTACTACAAAAAAGTGTCCCTCACAGAAGCGAACCCTTGCGGACGAGGATTTTGACCAATGGCAAAAAGATTTAGGGATTTACTCATTTGGACGAGGATATTCGTTTGTTGAGGTAGCTGAGGACAAAGTAATAATAAGGATTGGAAAGAAAGAACTGATTCAGGAGGAAGATAAGGTCAAGGTATGTCCATATAAGCAAATTCTAAGAGACGACCAATTCAAGTGGTTAGGCCCATTGAAGAATTTGTAGTGAGCCTATTCGCTTGATTTGGTTGTGTCTTGATTTCTTCCCGTTTATTCTTTTTCTAGCTTTCCCTTATGTGAAAAAGCCAAAACAACATCTATTTAACGGATTCAAGCGATTAGGCTTATCAAACAATCTTTTATGAGCCTATTTGCTTGAATTGTTCGTGCTATTTTTGTTCCTTGTTATCCCTTATGTTACATCTATTTGCTTTCATTTGGAACACACAACTGATTCAAGCAATTAGGCCCATTCGAGACTTTTTGATGAGTCTATTCGCTTGAATCAGTCATCTCTTGGATTTTTCTCTACAAAAAAAGATCTATTTGCTATCATTTAGAACACACGACTGATTCAAGCGACTAGGCCCATCCGAGACTTTTGGATGAGCCTATCTGCTTGAATTGGTCATCTCTTGGATTTCTCTATTTTTTATTTAATTTTCTCTATTGATGCATGATTATGTTCATTTGCAATCTATTTAAGGGTTTTCTTTCACAATACTTATAAATGATGGTAGGTGATGGTATTTTTTATAATGATTCCTAATGACGACCGATTCAAGTGATTAGGCGGATCCAAGATTTCCTCATGATCCTAATCACTTGAATTGGTCGTCTTCTTTACTCATTTCATATAAGTTCATTTTTGTCCGGATGCTTTCTTTGATCTTGCTTTCTCATGATTTCCGCAGTTATATATATTGGATGAGGACAATTATCTTGGCAGGGGCAAGGGCACAAGAAAAGATATAGAGAGTAAAGGAAAAGAAAAACTGGATATACATTCAATCATTCATTATCTTCCAAAGTTAAATCTAGATTTATTCTGTGTTGCACATAAGCAGTATAGTGAGGACCTTGATTTTGCATTATTCTCTCTGAAGGCTCTTTCAAAGTACATGGGCTTTTCCTCACTACCATTTAATGCATATAGGATTTTGCTTCTTAAGAGAACAACAGCATTTAGGATTTTTTGCCATGCCCTAGTGCTCAATGCTTCTAGAGCTAGATATTTCTTGTGTTATTCAAGCTATGTGATGACTGTAGAGGTGTCAGATGTACAAAGTATTGCTGGCTACAGGAGAAAGGAGTTCCTTACATATAGAGGAGATTTGCCAGAGTCAAGCTCATTCAAAGGATTGAAAGAAGGATAACTATTTCATTTCAGAAATTCATAAGTTTCAGATATTCTATATACATCCATATGTATTTTTTGCCAGAAGAATTGTTTAAGATATTTTGAATATTATAGCTTCAAATTGGTATGAAATCTCATTCGTTTTTGCAAATCCATGCCTTAGAAGACATTTGGTGATAGTCCTCATTGACATGATCTGTATAGATTATCTAATGATGATGTAATCATGTGCTCCTTTGTAATTTTCTTCTAAAGAACTTATCAAAAAGCTCTTTGAAAGCATTACTTTTTGTGACTCCTCCTCCTTTTCTTGTGCATCTAAAGAAGCTTGTTCTTGTTTGATAATGAGATTTTTCCATGCCCTGGGTGTTCCATGTGGCAAGTGTTTCCTTTTTTGTAAAGAATGGACCATGCAAAAGAAGAATATGTTGTAAAACATAAAGCTAAATATCAAAACACACCTAGTATATTGCTTGAGTAAATTTCTTTGATGAAACTCACCAAGTAGTAAGTTATTTCTTTGACACTCCAAGCCTGTGTGATGGTTTCTATAGTTTTGTGATTGCGCTTTTGAATTCAATCCCATAGGTATCAGATGTAACTTGTTGCCTCATGATCTTCAAAAATTTATCTAGTATGACCCAAACCTGCATTATTTTTTTTGCTATTTTTGCATTTCTTTTTACATTCATCATAAACTCCCAAAATTGTTTCTAGTGATTCCACATTGCATTTAGTTGTTTTCCATTGGTGTTGCTAAAGAATCTTCTTGCTTTTTCACCTCCCATCGACACATCCTGTAATACATCACCTGTATTTTGTGAAAGCTTTGGATCTTTTCTTAGATGAACATCACCACCATGGAATCCCATTTCTGAAAGTAGAGATTCACACTTTTTAATGCATTCATCTGCAAGAGTTGTAGGCTTGATGGAATATGCATAATCCAAGTGAAGACGGACCAACTTGTCAATGATCCTTAACTCTACATGCAACCTACATAGTGTACATTAATCAATTCTATTGGAACTATAGGATCCCAAATCATGGCAAAAGATGAGTCATTACATAGATTAACATTTTTTTCTGGAAGGAGTTTCCTCAGCCTCACTTCTAGCAATCCATCCTCTTGTACATGGACTTTGCATGTAGTACAAACAAGGGCACTTACAATTTGCACCCCCGCTTATACCAAACATGCATTTAAGAGTCTTCAAGTCTCCACTCAAATGCCACTCAATTTTGAAGCTTTCATAGTTGTCCACATTCAATAGTTCTCTTGAGTGATGCCTTTGGATAACATTTGGAATGTTTGTCTATAAGAATAACCACTTAAGTGTTTTATGATTCTCATATGGAACTTGAGCACACCCAACCCACCGTAACTCCATTTCTAATTGTACTTTGAGAAATGGAGTATCCAATTTCCCAAGGCTATAGTCCAAAGCTCTATTCATTAGTGCAATACTTATTCTTTCCAGCCTTTGATGTTTTTTAATTTCATCTTCATCAAGTTTTATTAGAAATTTCAAAAGACGAGAACATTCATGTTCTTTTATATTATAGAATTGAACCATGTATGTCAGAAGTCTGATTACATCTATCCATATATTGTTAAACACATTGTAAGTGAAGTGTAAAGTTTGTTTTCCTCCCTCATAAGGCATGTTACTGTGAACGTGTTTGTAGTCACCAAATATAGATGTGACACTCTTATTCAAGTAGAGCCGATTCTTTCCTAGATGATGAGGTCTAGGTAATCCAAAGCATTTTACTTTATTAAATTTAAGAAATTCACACCAAACTTTTGAAATTGCTCAAACTAAACACTAATAGATTTCAAATGAACTATCAAACACTAAATCTGGAGTACTTTTGGTTTGGCAACTCTTTGCCTCAAAACAGGTTGCCTGTCCACTCAGATAGGCTGAAAACTGGACTTCATTGAACCCTAAATAACTCACAGATTATAACGGATATGAGAAAACTGTTCTAGATATAGGAATTACTCAAGATAATCTTTTGAATGAATATTTGAACTCTAAAAATGGATATGTATATTGAGAGATATGACTCACAATCAGGCTACCTAAAAATTGGTATGCGGCTAGACATAGTCTATGAGACTGAAGAGAACGAAATGACTAAAACCAAATGAACTACCTACAAGGGGACTTCAATGCCATCTTCCTCTGTTCTTGAGTGTCCTCCCTTGCCTCTTTTATAGCCAAATGACCATGAGCTCTCATGATGCGTTTGAGACATCTTCTACATAACTCCTCCACTACTTTGAGTGGCAACTCTTCTCTTCCAGTTCAATTTTTGGATTTGATTCTCTTTTGATTGATTCTCTTTTGGTCTCCACTACTTGCTGAAGTAAATGCTTCCATTTTTCATTTTTGTATTTTCCTTCTATTTGAAGAAAATCCTTTTTGCAAAATATATATGATTCTTTATTTTTAACACAAACAAATGAAAGAAACTCCTATAGGATTGAGAATGCGACCTAAACAGGTAAAACCATTTTTAGGTTTGATTGAAAAATCTGGCCAAATGAAAAAGAGAATGAAAATTGTAAGAGATCGTGTATCAAATGTGCTATGTTTAAACGTGTTGAGCAGGTTTGAGCGTGTTCATTTTTGTAATGAAATTATGAGTTAGAATGACGTTTTGAAACTATTGAAATTGAATGAAAATGTTTGTTTGAAACGGTTTATTTTTGAAAAACTCATGAAAGAAATGAATTTGTTGCTAGAACCATCTCAAATTTAGGAGGTTTGTGATGGAGTTGGAGTGAGTAGAAAAGCTTATAGAAGACCAAAGTCTCAAGTTCATTGCATTCTTCAATTGATACGAGTTTTCATTTTAAGGATCAGTTGTAGATAAAAGTCTTGATCTTGAGAAGGTCTTCTACATTTTCTGCTACGAATAGGAGACAAATTCTCCAAAAATTGGTATGAGAGCATTGGAGTTTGAAGAAGCAAAGCATTGGAGCTGAAGCAAAGCAAAGGAGAAGTCACAAATCAAGGGGGAGCTTCATAAAGTCAAGAGAGATCACCAAAACATAACTGAGGTAAACTTCAAACTTAGAAGTCTTCAATGGCTAATTTAGTACAACAAGTTGAGAAGTTAGATAAAGATAATTTTCAATCTTGGAGGTATATAATGGCAAATTACCTTAAAGGTAAAGGTTTATGGAGTCTAGTTACTAGAGATGATCCACAACCAGTGGACCTTCAAGATCCCAACATTACTCCAACACAAAGGAGACAATTTGTTGATTCGGAAGAGAGGAATCGAAGTGTGATGTTCCTCATTTCACAAGTTATTTCTAACACTATGATTGGTCATGTGCAAAGCCTAGAGATAGCCAAGGAATTTTGGAAATCATTGGAGAAGGTGTATGCTACCTCAACAAGGTCTCGAAAGATGCAACTCAAGAACGAGCTCAACAACATGAAGAAAAGATTAAACCAAACCATTAAAGAGCATACATTGAGGATCAAGGAGCTTCGAGATCAGCTACCATCAGTTGGATGCAAGATAGAAGAGAAATACATCGTCCAAATAGCCCTCAATGTCTTGAGGAGTGAAGTAAAGTGGAAGCCCCTCATCACAAACATTCTTTATAGAGATCCTCTACCAACATTTGACGAGATTATACCAAATCTTGTGGCTGAAGAGGTTGCTCAACAAGGAGAAGGCAACAAAGGTAAGGATAGCCATAGCCAGATGTTATATACAGGTCAAGGTAGAGGATGGAACTCAAGAGGAGGCTCACGAGGAAGAGGAAGAAGCTACAAAAACACAAATTCCAGCCAACACAACTCAGAAGACAATAAGGGCAACTCAAATAACAACACACATGGAAGAGGTCGAGGAAGAAATCGAGGAAGAGGTCAAGGTTCATCCAATCATCATGAAGATATAACAGTGAAGTATTTTGATGACGATGCACCACAGTGCGCTCTCCTTCTCGAGAGCTCCACAATGATATGCTCAAAGTAGAAATCCGAGCTCCTAAGGTTGCATGCAGTACTTCGCACAGATGTTGTAGAATACACAGAAAAACACAGTACACAGGGAGCACGAAGACAGACTTCTTAGGTCTCACAAATGCGATCGAACTTACAGTCTGTGGCCGACCAGGCCACTATATGTTTAATTAAAGAACATATACAAAGAAGTATCCAGTGGTCATTTGGCCTTTCACATGGACACTAATGATAACAATCCCCACTAAAGGCCAATATGGCCAAAGTAACTATGGAAGAAAAATTAAAGAATGATAAAGAATACCTAAGTGTAAGTATACAAACTATACCTCCCACCTGATGGGCATGTTACACAGTAGACAAGTGACTGTGTAAGATCAAAAATCAAGTAACCCCCATCAAGTGACAACAGTGTCAAAAGCTATCCTGTGGTAGAGCTTTAGTCAAAGCATCTGCAGCATTATCTCGAGTGTGAACCTTCTCAAGAATAATGTGCTCAGTGGCTAAGCAATCTCTAATGAAGTGATACCTCACCTCAATGTGCTTGGTCTTTGCATGATAGACTGGATTCTTAGCCAAAGCAATGGCACTCTAACTATCATTGAGCAAGCGAGGTACATGCTGAGGTAAACCCATATCACAAGCAATATGAGAAAGCCACAATGCTTCCTTACATGCCTCACTTGCTGCAACATACTCTACTTCTGTGTTGGAAACAGATGTACATTCTTGAAGACGAGATCTCTAAGAGATAGCAACTCCAACAAAATGAAAAATGTACCCTATTGTAGACTTAAGATTGTCTACACAACTAGCATAATCAGAATCTGTGTAACCAATAATGGATGCTTTCCCTCTACCTAAGCATAGACACTTGTCCTTAGTGCCACTCGGATATCTTAAAATCATCTTGACCGCTTCCCAATGTTTGTTGCCAGGATTAGACATATATCTGCTCACAAGTCCCACTGCAAATGCAACGTCTAGTCTCGTAGCTACCATAGCATACGTGAGACTACCAACAACAGACTATGTTAAATGTTGAACGCTTCGTTCTAACTATTAGAATGACGTTTAACCGACTCTTGGGGGGGGGGGGGGGGGGTTCTTGGGAGTGGTAGGGGTCTGTTATACAGAGGCCCTGTACTTAGTTCCCAAAGGTACTGTTCACCCTCAGCACTGTGATAATGCTGAGAATTCTATCGAATTGCCGTACTTAGAATTTACCGTCACAGTATTAGCTCAACCAAACGTACCAAATGCACTAAGATGCCATATTGCATCTACGCATAAACTTACTGGAATCACCAGAAACAAGAGTATTCGATCAACTTCATAGAACGGGTTTCAACGATCAAACAACACCGTAACGCAGAGAATTTGAGAGTTCAACACACAGTACTGGAAACTCAGTACTCAACTTAGCAGATCCTTACTGCACTTAACTTTACCACAGGCAGACAGATTCCAATGTTTACAACAACATAGTGTAAATCCGAATATCAGAACACTAACACAGTTGCTCGGATTTCGCCAATTCTTGACAAAAATGTTCAAGAAGTCGTAATACACAGTGCGTGAGCTCAATCCAACAGAGATGCCTAAACAACTTACTCAGACAACAGTAATGGAACTCGCAACCTCAATGGAGTTCACTAGGTAACAAATACAGATACACACAGTACCATTAGTCTACGTAGAAGATCGCCAAGATACTCTGAGTACTCCAATCGTTACACAGTAATATTCAGACTGATAGTATAGTTATCTCCTGAACGTTATGAAATTTATCAACAGAACCAAGATCATCGACGGACAACAAGAACGATAGACAAAACTAGATACGAACAAGAATGTAGAACACAGAGGTTATGCAAAAACGAGCACTACCTCAACACTCAGACAGAAAACCAGACAAACAGTCGGGTGATAACACGACAATAGGCCAAAATCACATCGCCCTCTCTCTGAGCACTTCTTTTCATTGCTTTATATAGAAAGTACAAATAGGTGCGTAACCACCTTTCACGCGTGTTCTGCCAAGATTTCTGTTACATCTGTCCCAATCGGACGGCCGACTAACACTGGCACGTCCGGTGGACTCGAACCCGCAAGTTGTACAAAATTATTGTTCGTCTATTATTCCTTCTAAATACATATTCCTAGCTAATCGAAAAGTACGGGCTTTTTTTTTCTTGAGAGTTTCTACTATCTGTTTTAGAGTTTCCGGCTCTACTAGCTGTGCATCTATTCTAACAGAGCTTAGAGCTATGGCTTCAGTGAGCAAAATCTCGGCCTGTGTTTGCAAAAAGGCCTCCTGTAGGTAGAACTTGTTGGACAGGGCTGCATCTCTTAAAACCTTCATTTCTTCCAGTTGCTTCTGCATATTGATTACTCTGTCCTTTTGATTTTCAAGCTGATTTTCTCTTCGTTCAATCTCCTGGTTTTGGTACTGTATAGTTCTGGAGTAGGTGTCGCGTTCTCTTTTTAGATCTGTTATCAGCTTCTGTGTCTGAGCTTCTTGTGTTAGCTTTCGCCATAAAATGTTGTTTACCTGATCGAAATCTAACTTAAATCTTTGGAGTTCCTCAGTGGTTCTCATCGCCAGCTCGTGCTGCTCTTGTCCTTTTTGTACCACTTCGTCCAGTGTTTGTCTTGTTTCTTCCAGCAAATTTCCTAATGCAACTCTGGCATCCTCCTTATCCTGCAGGTCTAGCTTTAATTGACTAACTTCTGCCTGTGTTTCGGTTAATAACTTGTCTTTTTCGGTGAGCTCTGCCAGTGCTGTATCTCTTTGATTGATCAGCATTTCCTGTTCGGTGAGTTTTGCCTGTAGTTCCTTCAATTGATCTTGCAGGGATTGGTTTTCGGCTTTGGCAATTAGTAATTCTTCTTGTAGGGGGCTGATGTCAGCTTCTAGCATGTCAACTTTATGTTGTAGCTCGTTGCGGATACTATTGTGGCAGCTTTCATGTGGATGGGTAGTTGCTGAGATAAATTGATAAGAACTTGGCCCATATTGGCCAGTTCGGACAATATTGGAATGGAAGGAAGGGGTAGCTGAGGTTGTGGTTGGGAAGTGGATGCGTTGAGGAGCTGTTGGGAGTTTGGTGGAGAGTAGTTGAGGGAGGAGGATGAGGATTTGGCGGTTTCGACAGGGTGAATGGGCTGGATGGGGATGATGGGTGGTTCTGGTGGGGGAGTGGGAGTTATGGTTTGAGTTGTTACCTGATTTATGTTTTGTTGTTCCTGCTCTGCAAATGTGGATTCCACTACCTTAAGTAGTCTGTCCAATGCGTCTTTAGCAGCTTGTTCTTCCTCAGTTTGTTGTTCTTCTTCAGACTATTGATTTGATGTTTCTGCGGGCGATGTTGTTTCAACTTCAGTACGAGTTTCTTGTTGTTGCTCCTGGGAAGATTGCGTAGAGGATTCATTATGCATGGAGGTGGCGGTGTCGTGGAATGTGTCTTCTTCTTGCTTTTCTTCTTCTTTATCTTCTTCGGCTGACTTCTGTGCTTCACTCTCAGACGAGCTAATCTGATCCTTTTTCTGCGAAAAAGCTGGTTGAGTTCCTCTTCATCTTCTTCTTCATCATTTTCTAGCAGCTGTATCGACTCCTCATGTCTCAGAATGGGCCCCTGGGGTGGTGGTTGGGCTGCAAGGATTGCCGGAAAGAGAAATGACAAGATATGGGGCAATCTAGATCTAGGCGTACTACCTTTGTTTACTTGTTTGATTATAGCTACGCACTCTTTGTGGATACGTTGGAAGAAATATGTAGCGAAGTTTACTAGTTCTTGGGATGCTAAGTCTATGGCTGAGTAGAATGGCCGGGATATGTCGTAAGTGCGCTTCTATAGATTTAGGATTGCTACCAAGAATTGGAGTGCGGTTCTTTCGGGTTCCGGTCTGCAGAGAATGGCATATTCGTTAGAGGAGTATCTAGGGAATAAATGGTTCATGGTGGCTAATGGCAAATTCGGGCCATTCTCTCGGCCTTGTGAAGGGAGTCGATATGACTCCGCGAAGGTTTGGAAGGTGATTACGGTTCAGGCGGGTAAGGAAGTGATAGCCCATCTTCGCTCGTTGGCTGGTGATTGAGCGATGGCGGATATGATCTGTGCAAAGAAGGGGTGGGCTTCCACTGAATGCCAAGGCAATTCAGCGAAATTTGCAAGCCCACGGTTGCGCAAGAACTCTCCTACATCAGGAGGGAGTCCATCACAGAAAGCGGCATAATTAGCCAAAGCTTCCATGGCGCAACACAGATAACAGGCTCAAAACGCAGGCACACAGGAATTTCTCAAGCATACAAGCACGCAAACACAATAGCGATTTTCGGCGAAACAGAAAAATTTAAATGGATGCGTCACGGTGGAGGGTAATGAGGGATGATAATCATCGTGCGGTGTTGAAATGATAATTATTTAACTTTAATGTGCGTTAGCAGCTGGAAAGGGCAGGGCGGTAATGACATAATTATTCATCAAGACGCAGATATTTACAGACTTAAATTATTAAGTACGTAAAAATAAAAGAAAGGAAAAGAAAAAGAAGGAAAAGCGAGCGCCAAACGGCACGGCCCACCGAAAAATGTTTCAGTGCGAGTTAGAAGCGTGTTGGTATGGCCTCAGCTTCGAGCCGTTGATGACCTTTGGAAGAGGGTTTCCGATCAACGTAGTCAACCAAAAAGTTGTTGGGCCCACTTGTTCTGAAATCTAGTAACGGCCATACCACCGTAATTTGAATTTACCAGCAGACCGATTCGACTTGGCATTATAAAAAAGGACAAGTTGTCCCACCATAAAAACTGGAGTTTTCAAGTGTCGATCATGCATCCGAGCCTGTCTTAGTTGTACTTCCTGCATAGTTAAAAAGTTGTGCCATCGTTGTTCGTCTAACTCTCTGAGTGTATCCAACCGAAATGATAGTGAGTCTTCTGGTAGCAGTTTCTGAGCGATTGCTACTAGTAAACTTGGTATAACTATCTCCATTGGTGCTATTGCTTCTAATCCATAAGCTAGTTTGAAAGGTGTTAATCCGGTTGTTACCTTGTATGTAGCCCGATATGCCCATAACACTGCAGGTAGCAGTTGATCCCATCTTTCCGGTGCTTCTAAAATGAGTTTTTGGAGCATATTCAGCAGAGATTTGTTTGTACTCTCAGCCAGGCCATTTGCACGAGGATAATAAGGAGAACTAAACTTATGTGTGACCTAGAACGACTGTGTAAGTGCCTTCATTAAATTGTTGACAAAATGAGTGCCTTGATCTGTAACAAGTTCCAGTGGTAAGCCAAAACGTGGAAAGACATCCGTTAGCAGACACTTTGCTACCGCAATAGCTGTAGCAGATCGTAAAGCCCAGGCTTCTGCCCATCTGGTTGCATAGTCTGTACAGGTCAGTATGTAACGATTGTTACTGAAGACTGCTGGCGGTGTAATCGGACCGATAAAATCTAGACCCCACTTCGTCGCAAGGGGTGTCCGGATCTTTGACAAGTATCACATTGTTTGACAAACTGTGATACATCTCGATACATAGTTGGCCACCAGAGACCACTTTGCAGAATTTTCCAGTGTGTTAAGTCTGCAGCAAAATGGCCACCGAAAGGAATTGAGTGAGCCAAAGTAATAACTGAGTTAACTTCATGTGGTGGAATACATCGAATTAAAATTTTGGTATAATCCACATAGTATAAGTCTCCAGCAATCAACCAAAATCGGCGACTGAAAACTTTCCAGCGTAGTGCCGTAGAAATCTGAGATGGGAGGCAGCCATCAGTGAGAAAGGTCAGGATTTGATCATAATATGTAGATCGTATAGGTGGGTCTGTAATTTCATCATCGTTGGTTCAGAGACATAAATCGCCGGAGTTGTGTCATCTATGCCTACCGGAGCTTCACCGGAATCTAAGCGGGAGAGGAAATCTGCTAAGGCATATGAACTGCCTGGCCGATGAATGACTTCGTAGTCAAATTCCTGTAAAAGTAGAACCCATCATGCTAATCGTCCACCTAGATGTTGTTGCCGAACTAGATAGATAAGTGCAGCATGATCTACATGAAAAGTAAATTTACGGCCCAACAAGTAATGTCTAAATTTCTTGATAGAATATACTAGACCTAAACATTATCTTTTTGTTACAGAGTAATTATTCTCAGCAGGGGCTAATCTTCGACTTGAATAGTACACTGGTCTGAACCACTTATCAATTTGTTGCATCAAAACGCTTCCTATTGCTATATCTGAAGCATCAACAAATACATGAAATGGGCGATCCCAGTCCGGAGGCTGTAAGATGGGAACTTGTGTTAATAAACTCTTTGAACGATCAAATGCTATCTGACATTCCTGAGTCCACTCAAACTGTCAAGGAGTCTTGGTTATTAATCTGTTCAGAGGTATTGCCAAGTGAGCAAGCCATCGTAGGTGTCGACCATGCCATCTTACTTGGCCCATGAAGCGCATAACTTCCTTCGGTGTAGTGGGCACCGGGGCTTCTAATACTGCCGTGATCTTGTCTGGATCTACTCGTATACCTTGTGCAAATACGATGTGGCCAAGTAGCTTCCCACATGAAACCGCAAACACGGATTTGTTTGGGTTTAAACAGAGTCTGTATTCTCTGCATTTTTCAAAGCAGCACCGTAAATGGAACAGGTGTGCTATCATCTTGTCGAGGTATACTTGCATAAATGAAGTAAGATAAGGAGAAAATATTTCTTGCATACACCTTTGGAATGTACTTGGGGCATTCCTTAATCCAAACCACATAACAGTACAAGCAAATACGCCCCAGTTGGTAATGAATGCAGTTTTCGGTATATCCTGTTCAGCCATTCTAACTTGATTATATCCACTGTATCCGTCTAAGAATGAATACATTTCATGTCCTGCTACTCTGTCAAGCATTGTGTCAAGAAAAGGGATCGAAAAAGGATCAGGCACTGTAGCTGCGTTCAATTTCCGGTAATCTACACATATTCGCAACTGCTTATTCTTTTTCGGGATGATAACAATTGGTGAGATCCATTCAGCATGCTCTATTGGTACAATAAATCCGACTTTAAGTAGCCTATCTAGTTCTGCCTTTACCTGTGATGCATAGTTTGGATTCATGCGGTAGCTGGGTTGTTTGTTCGGTTTGGCCTCCGGCTTCAGCATGACTCTCTGCTGATAGATGCGCGGGTCCAATCCTTTCATATCCTTGTAATCCCATGCAAAGACGTCGGAGAATTCTCGGAGTAGCTGAATTAAGCCTGCTTGAAATTTTTCCGGTAAGTTTTGCTTTATCTTTATAGGACGCGGATGATCTTCATCGCCTAAATTATAAGTGATCAACTGATCTTCTGGAACATAGAATTGTCGAGGTTTTTCGGTATCGTCCACTGGTTTAAAAATTTGTTGTAATTCGGCATCATCTATAGCAGCAGTCTCTTCCTTCTCGCTTTCCATTACAGGCATCACTGTACAAACTGCGGGATTCCAATTGTCTACAACAGATTGTAGATCAATAGTTCCTAAAGAGATCAAATCAATATTGTTCTTTAAAAACTCTTCTTCTTCATCATCTGACAACCCATCTAGCATATGAACTGGTTCCGCCAAATACGGTCTAGCATGCAACTCGCAAGGTTGTATAGCATCTAATTTTACAATGTATTTACGATTTTTATCCTTAAAAGTGAGCTCTTGTGCAGACCAATCTTGTATCACCTTAGCGTGCTTCAGCCAAGGTCGGCCGAAAAGGAGGTTGTAATCAAGGGTGGATTCCGGTAAATCTAGTATGACAAAGGTCATTTTAAATGTTGTACCTTGTAAAGTGATTGGTACATTTTGTACAAGTCCTATGGGATGGACTCTTGATTGGTAGGCCATTCTGACAGAAAATTGAACTGGTTCGATTTCGGTCCACCCTAACCTTTTACATAGTGCAGCAATAGCAATGTTGACTCCAGATCCTCCATCAATTAGAACATGTGTGATTTTATGATTCTTATACCATACCGTAATTAAAGGAACTGAATGATGGACCATAGAATCGGGTTCCGATTGTACTGTTGCTGTCGCCAGAATGCATGAAGGCATAGGACTGAACTGTTGTTGAAATTGTTGTTGAACTCCCGGTACTAGTGCAAGTAATTGGCCCAAAGGAAGAGTGATGGATTCTTTAGATAAAATTTCCCAGGCCTTTTGTGATTGGATTATTTCCACAGATTCTAAAGATGATGCGCCTGCTGAAGATGATGTGTGTGCCGCTGAGGAGGTGCCTGCTGCTGCTGACGTACCTGCTGTTGATGATGTGCCTGCTGCTGAATTGGAATCCTGTTGTTGTGTTCCTTCTTTGGTTAACGGAGTCTGGGTTACCAGAATAGGATCTGGGAAGACTGGAGGTTCTGCGGTGGTCCATTGACTAGCCTTGTTGTACATCCTTTGTTGTTCGCATATGCCTGGTTCAAATAATTCTACTGCAGGCTGCAGTTGTTTACTGAAGCGGGTCTGTATTACTACAGCTTGCGTTTCTACGGGTGTAATTTGCACCATATTAGCCATTGGGTTTTGTCGTTCCTTCTTCCTCTGATCATATTCAGCTGCATCCTTACAAAATCTTCTAATGTGACCAAATTCACCACAGAAATGATAGCGCGGTGGTGGCAGATTGGGATTTTCCGGTGGTGGTCCGGTCTGCCAGCGGTTTGCATTATAGTTGTTATTTCTCTATCCTCTGTAATTTCGATATCCTTCTTGCTGGTTGTTTCTCATTTGCGGAGGCACATAGTGATTGGCTGGCTGCCCTGGTTCCTGTATAATAGCATTGACAGTTGCGGTTCCCTGCACTTTGGCGTTGTATGCGCAGTTTTCGGTGGTGTGTCCGGCAGTGTTGCAGATAGCACAGCATAGCTGATTAAGTGCACAAGTGGCACTAGTATGGCCTGAATTCTTGCATGTGATGCAGTATACTTGTCTGGTCATATCTTCGGCGACATTTCTGTTTGTTTTTAACCACTCCAGATCTTCTGTAAATCCTCCAACCTTGTTTTCCAGCTGCAGAGCCATTGCGATTACTGCATCTAGCATCATAGCTCCTACACAGCGTATGATCATAATCTGTTTAAGTTGTGGAGTCAAGCCATTGATGAACCACTGAGTGATAACGTCGTCATGTAGGTTGGCATGTGCTGGTGGTAACTGCCTCAAGTAAGTCCTGAATAGAGTAGCATATTCCTGTACTGTTTGATTTACCTTCTGTCTATTGCTTTCCAGATAGTCAAAAATTTCGGCTGGATTCTTCTTTAGCCTAAATCTCTGCAAAAAGGCATCTTGTACTGCTTCATAGGTGCCGAAGTGATTAATATCATATTCTGTAAGCCATCTAGCTGCTTCATTGACCAATGTAGATTGGAAGACAATAGCTTTATACGCCAGATCCGGTGAATGGTTGAGAACTGCATAGCTTATCTCGAATGTGCGTACGTGAGCATCCGGATCATCTCCTGGGAATCCACCAAATTTAGTGTACGTCACTCCTGTCGGAGTCGGCCTTGGTGGGCATACTTGTTGTTGCTGCTGCTGTTGTTGTTGTTGTTGTTGTTGCCCGTTCATGGCGAGTGTATTGTGAATATCTTCTGGATTTCGTGGCTGAATATCTGAACTATAGGAATCTGTATCGTCGGACTGTGCACTTTCCGGTTCGATGATTTTACTCAGTATACTTCGAATCTCGGTTTCGAACAAAGTTCCTTCCTTCTTGATGTCGAGTGTAGGGGAACTTACTCCAAAAAGCGGTGGCTGGGCTGAAGATTCACCAAAAAATGGTAAACCGTCACCGAAAAACTGTGATTCTGTTACCGAAATATCACCGAAATGTGCCGAATTTATGCCAGAATAAGGTGTTTTTTTTCCTTCGCCAATTTCTTTGGCTAACGTGTTTCTAGTCGTAAACAAATTTGAATCTTTATCCAAGATTGTTAAACTAGCTTCAGACTGCGTCTTGGTAGATGCTGGAGTTACTATATCTTCGACAGACTGTGCCGAAATAGTACCGGAATGTACCAGAGGCGTAACACATTCCACTGGAATATGACCGGAATCACTTCTGACATTCTTGACTTTCTTGACAACTGGGTCAGACCTAGTTGTACTTCTTCCTCCTGGAGTTATCTTTAGTAAATTAAGTACTCCAGTTTGACGGTTCTTGGGATACGTTTCACCGGATCGAGTAACCGGCATGTATCATCTTTTGTACTAATCGCGTAGTATCACTATCGATAAAATTTTATAATCACGTTTCCACAACAAGTTTGCAACAATCTGGTTCTATTGCTACTTTCGACAAACGAACGATAATCTTGATGTTTGATTCTGACAGACGAATGACGATCTTGATGCCACTTTCCCACAGACGGCACCAAGTGTTAAATGTTGAACGCTTTGTTCTAACTATTAGAATGACGTTTAACCGACTCTTGGGGGGGGTTCTTGGGAGTGGTAGGGGTCTGTTATACAGAGGCCCTGTACTTAGATCCCAAAGGTATTGTTCACCCTCAGCACTGTGATAATGCTGAGAATTCTATCGAATTGCTGTACTTAGAATTTACCGTCACAGTCTTAGCTCAACCAAACGTACCAAATGCACTAAGATGCCATATTGCATCTACGCATAAACTTACTGGAATCACCAGAAACAAGAGTATTTGATCAACTTCACAGAACAGGTTTCAATGATCAAACAACACCGTAACGCAGAGAATTTGAGAGTTCAACACACAGTACTGGAAACTCAGTACTCAACTTAGCAGATCCTTACTGCACTTAACTTTGCCATAGGCAGACAGATTCCAATGTTTACAACAACATAGTGTAAATCCCAATATCAGAACACTAACACAGTTGCTCAGATTTCGCCAATTCTTGACAAAAATGTTCAAGAAGTCGTAATACACAGTGTGTGAGCTCAATCCAACAGAGATGCCTAAACAACTTACTCAGACAACAGTAATGGAACTCGCAACCTCAACGGAGTTCACTAGGTAACAAATACAGATACACACAGTACCATTAGTCTATGTAAAAGATCGCCAAGATACTCTGAGTACTCCGATCGTTACACAGTAATATTCAGACTGATAGTATAGTTATCTCTTGAACGTTATGAAATTTATCAACAGAACCAAGATCGTCGGCGGACAACAAGAACGATAGACAAAACCAGATACGAACAAGAATGTAGAACACAGAGGTTATGCAAAAATGAGCACTACCTCGACACTCAGACAGACAAACAGACGAACAGTCTGGTGATAACACGACAATAGGCCAAAATCACATCGCCCTCTCTCTGAGCACTTCTTTTCATTGCTTTACATAGAAAGTACAAATAGGTGCGTAACCACCTTTCACGCGTGTTTTGCCAAGATTTCCGTTACATCTGTCCCAATCCGACGGCCGACTAACAACTGATAGGGAATTTTGGTCATGGATTCCTTTTCCTCATCTAATTTTGGGCAATCATCCTTGCTCAGTTTCACATATGTGGGTAAAGGTGTACTCAATGTCTTTCCACCCTGCATATTGACCTGTGAAGTACTTTGGATATTTACTCACTTTGAGACAAGTATATGCATCTTTTACCAAATCCTTTATATCAAATGTCTGACAAATCATGAGAGGACTTCCCAACATTCAACATATCATCGACATAAAGTATCAAGCATATCAAGCTGCCATCTAAGCATCTCTTTGTGTAGAGACAATGATCCTCATTACTTCGAGAATAGCCTTGAGACTTCATAAAAGCATCAAACTTTGGGTACCATTGTCTAGGAGACTGTTTAAGTCCATACAAGCTCTTCTTAAGCTTACAAACTAGACTTTCCTTGCCAGGAACTACATAACCCTCTGGTTGTTCCATATATATCTCATCTATAAGATCTCCATGCAAGAAAGCAGTTTTCACATCCATTTGGACTAGCTCTAAGTCCTCCATTGCAATGGATCCAAGCAACATACGAAGGGTAGTCATCTTGACCACTAGAGAGAAGATTTCCTCGAAATCAACACCATGTTGTTGCTTAAAACCCTTTGCAACAAGTCGTGCTTTATACTTTGGAGAAGCACTATCTGATGTGAATTTCAGCTTATATACCCATTTACATGGTAAAGCTTTCTTGCCATTTGGCTAAGGTAATAAATCCCAAGTACCATTCTTGTGAATAGAATCCAACTCACTCTTCATGGCATGCTCCCACTTGACATGATCCTCTATCTGCATAGCCTCTTTGTAGCAAGAAGGCTCACCGGCATCTGTTAGCATAACAAAATATAAACCTGGAACATATCTATCAGGTGGATGTGAGACACGTGCAGGACGTCTCAACGGTTGCTGAACAGGAACATGTGCAGACTCGTCTGAATGGAGATTCTCTTGAACATCCCTATGTGCAACATTTTTATGCATGCTAATCGGAGGACTCGTATCCTCAAACACCACTCTTCTCACTTCAACCTCCTTAATGGGTCGTTTATGCATCTTAGACTCATTGATAATAACATCACTACTTCTAATCATTGATTGTGTTTCAGGATCCCATAAGCGATATCCAAATGGTGCTTCTTGACCATATCCAAGAAAAATGCATTTCTTTGACTTATGGTCCAACTTTTGTCTAAGATTCTTGGGAATATGAACATATGCTTCACACCCAAAAACTTGAAGATGATCATAATATGGTGGCTTCCCTGTCCATAACTCTTCTGCCACTTTTAGACCTTTGGCAGTACTAGGTGAAAGGTTAATGACATGAACTGCAGTCAATACTACTTCTGCCAAAAAGCCTTGTGAGAGGTTTGCATGATGCAACATAGAGACTACTCTATCTTGAATAGTTCTATTCATCCTCTCAACTACACCATTCTATACTGGGGTATAAGGAGCTCTAAACTCTCTACGGATCCCTCTAGACTGATAGAAAAGGCTGAATTCATGTGAGGTAGACTCACCCCCATTATCTGAACGTAAAGCCTTAAGCTTAGTTCCTTTTTCAGTCTCAACTGAAGCAAGCCATTTTCTGAAAGTAGGGAATACCTCATCCTTCGATTTGATAGGATATACCCAAACTTTTCTAGTAGCATCATCTATGAAAGTGACAAAGTAGAGAGATCCACCTAAGGACCTAGTGGGCATGGGACCACACACATTTATATGAACGAGATCTAAAGGCTAAATTGAAGAGTCAATGTGTGTTCTATGCACATTTTTGGTTTGCTTTCCATATTGACAATGCTCACAAAATGAAAAATCAAAGAAAGATAACACATGTAAGTAGCCAGAACGAGAAAGATTTTCCATTTCACTACAAGATATATGGCCCAAACGACCATGCCAATTACAAGCCATAGGTTGTTCAGTAACAGCTAAGAAGTGTTCTTTCTGTGATAAAAATAAAGGATAAAGTGAGCCAACTTTGCTTCCTTTTGCAATAACCATAATGCCCTTTGATATGCGAAAGGACTGAGCATAGAAGACCAACTTGTAACCAAGGTCATCAAGTTGACCAACTGACATCAAACTGCATGATAACTGAGGTACATGGCATACATTATGCATAGTAAATTTTGAACCATCAATGAACTGCACAATCACATCTTGAATCCCCACAACATCACACTTGTAAAAGTCACCAAGTCTCACGATACCGAGAGACTTTGCTGCATAATTAGAGAACCATTCTCCATGCGGTGTCATATGGAAAGAAGCACCACAATCTAGTGAAGTGTTTCAACGGCGATGCACCACAGTGCACTCTCCCTTTTGAGAGCTCCGCGACGATATGCTCGGAGTAGAAAACCGAGCTCCTGAGGCTACACACAGTACTCCGCACAGAGGCTGTAGAATACACAGAAAACACAGTACACAGGAAGCACGAAGACAGCCTTCTTAGGTCTTACAAATGCGGTCGAACTTACAGTCCGTGACTGACCAGGCCACTATATGTTTTATTAAAGAACATATACAAAGAAGTGTCCGATGGCTATTTGGCCTTTCACATGGACACTAACGGTAACAATCTCCCACTAAAGGCCAATATGGCCAGAGTGACTATGGGAGAAAAAATAAAGAATACCTGAGTGTAAGTATACAAACTATACCTCCCACCTGATGGGCATGTTACACAGTATACAAGTGACTGCGTAAGATCAAGAATCAAGTAACCCCCATCAAGTGACAACAGTGTCGAAAGCTATCATGTGGTAGAGCTTTAATCAAAGCATCTGCAACATTATCTCGAGTGTGAACCTTCTCAAGAATAATGCTCTCAGTGGCTAAGCAATCTCTAATGAAGTAATACCTCACCTCAATGTGCTTGGTCTTTGCATGATAGACTGGATTCTTAGCGAAAGCAATGGCACTCTGACTATCACTGAGCAAGTGAGGTACATGCTGAGGTAAACCCATATCACAAGCAAGACGAGAAAGCCACAATGCTTCCTTACATGCCTCACTTGCTGCAACATACTCTGCTTCTGTGGTGGAAACAATTGTACATTCTTGAAGACGAGATCTCCAAGAGATAGCACCTCCAGCAAAATGAAAAATGTACCCTGATGTAGACTTACGATTGTCTACACAACCAGCATAGTCAGAATCTGTGTAACCAATAATGGATGCTTTCCCTCTACCTAAGCATAGACACTTGTCCTTAGTGCCACTCAGATATCTCAAAATCATTTTGACCGCTTCCCAATGTTTCTTGCCAGGATTAGACATATATCTGCTCACAACTCCCACTACAAATGCAATGTCTGGTCTCGTAGCTACCATAGCATACATGAGACTACCAACAGCAGACTAATAGGGAATTTTGTTCATGAATTCCTTTTCCTCATCTGATTTGGGGCAGTCATCCTTGCTCAATTTCACATATGTGGATAAAGGTGTACTCAATGCCTTTCCACCTTGCATATTGAATCGGTGAAGTACTTTGGATATGTACTCACTTTGAGACAAGTATATGCATCTTTTACTCCTATCATGAGTAATGCGCATGCCAAGAATATGTTTGGCATCCCCCAAATCCTTCATATCAAATGTCTGACTCAACTTCTTTTTGAGAAGTGACAAATCATAAGAGGACTTCCCAGCAATCAACATATCATCGATGTAAAGTATCAAGCATATCAAGCTGCCATCAGAGCATCTCTTTGTGTAGAGACAATGATCCTCGTTGCTCCGAGAATAGCCTTGGGACTTCATAAAAGCATCAAACTTTTGGTACCATTGTCTAGGAGACTGTTTAAGTCCATACAAGCTCTTCTTGAGCTTACAAACTAGACTTTCCTTGCCAGGAACTACATAACCCTCTGGTTGTTCCATATAGATCTCATCTCTAAGATCTCCATGCAAGAAAGCTGTTTTCACATCCATTTGGACTAGCTCTAAGTCCTCCATTGCAACGAATCCAAGCAACATGTGCAAAGTAGTCATCTTGACCACTGGAGAGAAGATTTCCTCAAAATCAACACCATGTTGTTGCTTAAAACCCTTTGCAACAAGTCGTGCTTTTTATTTTGGAGAAGCACTATCTGATGTGAATTTCAGCTTATATACCCATTTACATGGTAAAGCTTTTCTGCCCTTTGGCAAAGGTACTAAGTCCCAAGTACCATTCTTGTGAATAGAATCCAACTCACTCTTCATGGCACGCTCCCACTTGACATGATCCTCTGTCTGCATAGCCTCTTTGTAGCAAGAAGGCTCACCGCCATCTGTTAGCATAACAAAATCTAAACGTGGAACATATCTATCAGGTGGATATGAGACGCGTGCAGAACGTCTCAATGGTTGCTGAACAGGAACATGTGTAGACTGATCTGAATGGACATTCTCTTGAACATCCCTATGTGTAGCATTTTTATGCATGCTAACCGGAGGACTAGTATCCTCAAACACCACTCTTCTCACTTTAACCTCCTTAATGGGCTGTTTATGCATCTTAGACTCATTAAAAATGACATCACTACTTCTGATCACTGATCGTGTTTCAGGATCCCATAAGCGATATCCAAATTGTCCTTCTCGACCATATCCAAGAAAAATGCATTTCTTTGACTTATGGTCCAACTTTTGTCTAAGATTCTTGGGTATATGAACATATGCTTCACACCCAAAAACTGGAAGATGATCATAATATGGTGGTTTCCCTGTCCATAACTCTTGTGCCACTTTCAGACCTTTTGCAGTACTAGGTGAAAGGTTAATCACATGAACTGCAGTCAATACTACTTTTGCCCAAAAACCTTGTAAGAGGTTTGCATGATGCAACATAGAGACTACTCTATCTTGAATAGTTCTATTCATCCTCTCAGCTACACCATTCTGTACTGGGGTATAAGGAGCTGTAAACTCTCTACGAATCCCTCTAGACTGACAGAAAAGGCTGAATTCATGTGAGGTATACTCACCCCCATTATCTGAACGTAAAGCCTTAAGCTTAGTTCCTTTTTCAGTCTCAACTGAAGCAAGCCATTTTCTGAAAGTAGGGAATACATCATCCTTTGATTTGATAGGATATACCCAGACTTTTCTAGTAGCATCATCTATGAAAGTGACAAAGTAAAGAGAACCACCTAAGGACCTAGTGGGCATAGGACCACACACATCTGTATGAACAAGATCTAAAGGCTGAATTGAACAGTCAATGTGCGTTCTATGCACATTTCTGGTTTGCTTTCCATATTGACAATGCTCACAAAATGAAAAATCAAAGAAAGATAACACAGGTAAGTAGCCAGAACGAGAAAGATTTTCCATTCCACTACGAGATATATGGCCCAAACGACCATGCCAAATACAAGCCATAGGCTGTTCAGTAACAGCTAACAAGTGTTCTTTCTGTGATACAAATAAAGGATAAAGTGAGCCAACTTTGCTTCCTTTTGCAATAACCATATTGCCCTTTGATATACGAAAGGACTGAGCATAGAAGACCACCTTGTAACCAAGGTCATCAAGTTGAACAACTAACATCAAACTGCGTGATAACTGAGGTACATGGTGTACATTATGCATAGTAAATTTTGAACCATCAATGAACTGCACAACCACATCTCTAATCCCCACAACATCACACTGGTAAGAGTCACCAAGTCTCACGGTACCAAGAAACTTTGCTGCATAATTAGAGAACCATTCTCTATGTGGTGTCACATGGAAAGAAGCACCAGAATCTACCAGCGAGGTGTGGGAAAGAGAATCGGCCATAAGTGCCTCAGATGGCACAGTACTATCAAGTGTCAACACATCAGCATCATCAGAAATAGCATTAATTTCTTCAATCTTCATAGTCGAAGTAGATGGTGCAGGTAACTGTTTAACATGCCCATCAACATTCTGTCCTTTACCTTTAGCATTCTTTAATGCATAACAGTCTTTCTTCATGTGTCCTTTCTTATGACAATAATGGCATTCGATATCCCTCTTCCTTGATTTACTTCTACTCTTATTCCGTTGACCATTCTTTTCCTTGTTCTTGCTCCTGCCACGTTGTTGATTCTTTCCTTGGTAAGAATCACTAACATTATATGCATCTCCACTCTGAGTGCCAAGCATAGATTTTCTACGAATCTCCTCGCTCAAGAGTGCTCCACATATTTCATCATAAACGAGTTTACCACCAGGTGCACTGTTGCTAATAGCCGTGCAAAACGTATCCCATGATGATGGCAGGGTGCATAACAGCAATACTGCTTTCATTTCATTATCCATATCCATTTTTTGAGCTTGTAACTGGGAGAATATAGCATCAAACTCATTTAGATGAGCAGCAACACTATCTGTGTCCTTCATAAGAAGGTCATATAATTTTCTCATCAGATACACTTTATTTGATGCCGTCTCTTTTTCATATGTATTGCATAACTTCTTCCAAAGCTCTTCTGCACTTTCACAGTCTAAAACTGTAAAGTAAACATTATCTGCCAAGTGCAAGCAAATGATAGACCTGGCCATTTCATCTAACACATCCCAATCATCTTCATCCATGTCAGCAGGCTTCTTTGAAATCCCATTTACTGGCTTCCATTGCCTCGTTTGAATCAGCACATCTTTAATCTGATTCTTCCATAGAGCAAAGTTTGTGCCATCAAATTTTCGGATCTCAAAATGGTCTTTGCCCTGCAAGTTATAGCTCATCCTCGAAACACTAGCACTAGACCCTGATCCACCGGATGTGCCTGAGACCTCTGATGCCATGATTGTAGAGAACTGAATAGAATGATAATGAGCTAGAAGAGTCCAAACACCAACAAATAAGTGTATCAAGGAGTAAATCGACCACTGTATAGTTGACTAAACCAGAAATATGGAAAAATTTTGCCAAAGTATCCTCTGCAAAATTAGCATATGACCAGTGTCAAAGTATCATAAAACTGCAAGTACTGACATGTCTACCTGCATAGTGAATCACTGACTCCACTGCATATAACCAGTTACCCAATAGAAGCCAACTAGGCTTATCGAGCACCTATGAACAACTATCATACATCTCCTATGGCGAGGCTAGGTAAGTCTTCCACCTGCATCACCGAAGAGACCCCGACATCTGGGTGTCTCCCAGTTAAGAAAACCTCACCATGACCCTCTTTATCAAACGTAAAAGGCTTTATGCAAAGAACGTAACCGCTATATCAATGACCACATGGACGTACATAAGTGGTATCCACAGAAGCATACATGGTGTGTATGTGCTCAATGTATGCAGTAAAATGACACTAAAAGGCTGAATACACAGCCCAAAAACTAGCCAATAACACCTGCAAGTGTCTGTCAACTCTGATGTTTTAGGCTTTAAAAACCTGCATAGATTTGCAACGACTGCTCCCACCAAAACTGAAAAACCCCTCGAGAAACCTGTAGTTTTATGAGTGTGGCTGAAAATACAGTGCCAAAGGTTGACATTTATTGTTTGAGAAGTACAAGGAACACTCTTCTTGATGTTCTTGGACCTGTGCGAAGAGAACTATGTGCGAAAGTACTCCGAAATGGCTCCAAAAACCACCCCAAAATTTCTTCAGAAATAGGCTTTGAAAGCAAAAAATGAAGCTTTGAGGGACCAAAACTTGTTCAAGGTAATATCAACCTTAGTCTTTCCCCTTCTTCAAACACCACAAGAGTGTAGCTTAGTGGCAAGAGATTTCCATGGTTAAGCGAGCTCTAGGGGGAACAGTACTAGGATGGGTGACCTCCCGGGAAGTACCGGGAACCTCTATATTCCTTGATCGTTGAGGTCCTCCCTCGCGCGCAGCCAACGGCGCCAATGGTGACTTCGGTGACTCGGATGACAAGGTATGCCTTGGTCGCCGCCTTAGTCGCCGCCTTAGTCGAAAGCCTAGGGGGGGGGGTGCTCGCTTCGCTCGCACAAAAGGAACAAAGCTTTTGCCTCGAACTGCTCTGATACCAGTGAAGTGTTTCAATGGCGATGCACCACAGTGCACTCTCCCTTTTGAGAGCTCCGCGACGATATGCTTGGAGTAGAAAACCGAGCTCCTGAGGCTGCACACAGTACTCCGCACAGAGGCTGTAGAATACACAGAAAACACACTACACAGGAAGCACGAAGACAGCCTTCCTAGGTCTTACAAATGCGGTCGAACTTACAGTTCGTGACTGACCAGGCCACTATATGTTTTATTAAAGAACATATACAAAGAAGTGTCCGGTGGCCATTTGGCCTTTCACATGGACACTAACGGTAATATCTAGCAGCCATGTATGGGAAAGAGAATCAACCATAAGCGCCTCAGATGGCACAATACTATCAAGTGTCAACACATCAACATCATCAAAAATAGCATTAATTTCTTCAATCTTCACAGTCAAAGTAGATGGGGCAGGTAACTGTTTAACATGCCCATCAACGTTCTGTCCTTTACCTTTAGCATTCTTTAATGCATAACAATCTTTCTTCATATGTCCTTTCTTATGACAGTAATGGCACTCGATATCCCTCTTCTTTGATTTACTTCTACTCTTATTTCGTTGACCATTCTTTTCCTTGTTCTTGCTCCTGCCACGTTGCTGATTCTTTCCTTGGTAAGAATCATGAACATTATATGCATCTCCACTCTGAGTGCCAACCATAGATTTTCTACGAATCTCCTCACCCAAGAGTGCTCCACATATGTCATCATAGACAAGTTTACCACCAGGTGCACTATTGCTAATGGCTCTGCAAAATGTATCCCATGATGATGGCAGGGTGCATAATAGCAATACTTCTTTCATTTTGTTATCCATATCCATTTTCTGAGCCTATATCTAGGAGAATATAGCATCAAACTCATTTAGATGAGCAACAACACTATCTGTGTCCTTCATACGAAGGTCATATAATTTTCTCATCAAATACAATTTATTTGATGCCGTCTCTTTTTCATATGTATTGCATAACTTCTTCCAAAGCTCCTTTGCACTTTCACAGTCTAATATTATAAAGTAAACATTATCTGCCAGGTGCAACTGAATGGTAGACCTGGCCATTTCATCTAACTCATCCCAATCATCTTCATCCATGTTAGCAGGCTTCTTTGAAATCCCATTTACTCACTTCCATTACATCCTTTGAATCCGCACATCTTTAATTTGATTCTTCCATAGAGCAAAGTTTGTGCCATGAAATTTTCGGATCTCAAAATGGTCTTAAAAAATTGAAGAAAAAAAGAACAAGAGGGAAACTTGAAATTTGGTGAACGCCTGACGAGCACAAACTTTGAGGCATATCATTTTTCATGATTATCACACGAACTTTCTCTCTCTTACAAAACTAATATATCTTCATAAGATACATTTTAAATGCACATGCACAGAAGTTTTTAAAACGATTTGACAACATTAATCTAGATTAAGCAAACTAATTGAAATCCTTATGTGGCCCCTTTTTTTCCATTTTTCACCCTAATGTAGAGAAAATACTTGATTATGTTGTTACTACTACACGTACAAGTAATCAATATCATAGATATTCAGTTAAATATAAAAATCACTCACTCGAAGAATCTCAATGGATTCATAAGACATCACTAACTCCACATGATGATCATTTGATTTTTGCATATAATTCCAGTCACATAAAATTATAGTTTTCCAATTCCATGCATGTGTTTTTACATGGAACATGCTTATGATTGTTCAGTGATGGGACATGTGACTCGCCATCCATTTCTATTTTATTTTTATCAATTGAGGTCAGTTGCTCGTCAACAGGGAGGCATATTATACTTTATGGGATAATGAAATGTTATATGAATTTTAATGTCTTGAGGGTTTTAATGTGATTTGTATTTTAATTTAGTAGGTGAAGACTCATGAGGGCGTGAACACACGTGGACTTGTTCAGATATTTAAAAGAATATTTAGAAGATAGTAGTTTAGTTATTTTCTGTAAAAAGAATAGATTGCTTTAGAAAGCGATGTTTTTGTAAAAATAGTAGATCGCTTGAAAATCAATGATTTTGTAAATAAAGTAGATATTTGTAAATGCACACTTTTTGAAGTGTCCTCCTCATCTTCTATTCAAGATGTAATGAGAAATACCTATAAATACACATGCTCTGATAGACTCGTCCATCAGAGTATGTGGGGGGATATTGTACCCAATCTGGTGTCAATTCTCTTGTCTCTTTCGATTCTTCGAGTACTTTTGTGAGATTTTGTTTCTCTATTATCCTCTATGTATATGCATCTGTGGTATCTGAAAAACATGAGTGATGACACATACCCTATCGAATATACAAGAAACATAGCATTGTCTATGGAGTACGGGAAGGTAAAACAACTTGCTGATGTGCTGCATGATCCAAATATAACAAAGAATCTGGTTTTTATTGGACAAATGGTTGACCAAGGATTACAAGTCAGGTTCAATGCTGATGTGTTATATGTAGAAGAGTACAAACACAATGGAAGACTGATTGTCATAGGAAACAAAGTGGGTAGGATGTTCACCTCAAATGTGAAAATTCCTGAAATGAATGCAGCCATGTTTAGAAAAGATGTAGGAGTTATTGTTGAGATCTGGCACAAACAAATTGGACATGCAAATTTGCACAGGTTGAAATTGATGCAGTCAAAGGATATTTTCAATGGAGTACCAAATTTCAGGTTGCAGATTTGCAAAAGGTATGCGCAGCAATGTCAATTTGGTAAACAATCAAGAGCATCATTTGACAAGCATGTTAGTGGGAATGTGCTAGAAATAGTACATATAGATGTTTGGGCTCCTACAAAGACTACATCTATGGGTGGTTGCAGGTTTTATGTTACTTTCATTGATGACCATACACAGAAAGTATGGGTATATTTCATGAAAGAAAAGAGTGAGGTGTTCACTCACTTCTAGAATTTTAAGGCTATGGTGGAAAATCAAACAGGAAAGCATATTCAAACATTAAGGTCTGATGGAGGAGGTGAATACATGTCAAATGAGTTCAACAAATTTCTTAAAAGTTATGGAATTTGCAATTTTTATGCAGGTACACACCACAATAGAATGGCATTGCTCAACGCAAAAATAGACATATTGCAAAAATAGCAAGAGCCTTGATGGTTGAGAAGAATATGTTATTGGGCAGAAGCTATTGTACATCAAATTACACCTGAAGAGAAGGTCACAGGTAAAAAGCCAAACTTATCACATATGAAAGTTTTTGGATGTATTGCATATGTACATATTCGAGATGAGTTGAGGATGAAGCTTGATCCAAAAGTAGAAAAATGTATCTTCATCGAGTAATCCCTTGAGCAAAAGGGATATAAATTTTATAACCCATTCACATGATAGGTGAAGGTAAGCAAAGATGTGGTGTTTGATGAAATGTCAAGCTTCGATGTAGATGCCAAAGAAGGACTTAGTCTTGAACCAAATGACAAAGAAAATGTTGAAAAATCAAGTGCACAATCTCAAGTTTTGCGTGGAATAGATGCATCACCAAGCAATAGCTCCAACTCAGATCCATGGAGTGGAATATTGCGTGGAAATTTGAGTCCAACAAATTTATTAAATACATCCAAGAAAGGTAAAGAAAAGCTTTCTGTTGGTAGTAAAACATCTACAGGTTTTGAAGACATTGATGGAGATCCAAGCGGTTCAGAAAAGAGTCTTGATGAGGAACTTGGATTGACCTCTCTGAAGACTGTAGGAGTAAGAAAGGCACATGCAAATGATAAAAGGAGAAGTGACCCAAGACCTAGAAGATCTGGAAGTGTGCAGAATTCAATGCAAGGATTGATGTATGATAGTTACATGGCTTGTCATTGTGCCTACATGACCAAGGTAATACAAGATGTTGAACCTTCTTGTTTTTAAGATGCAATTGGAAATGCAGATTGGATATATGGCATTGATTATGAGGAAACATTTAGCCTTGTAACTAAAATGTCTACTGTTGGAGCACTTGTTCCGTTAGCTAGAGCAAAAGGATGGACCTTGCATCAGATGGATGTGAAGAATGTTTTCCTACATGGTGAGCTATAGGAAGAAGTATATATGGACTAGCCATAGGATATGATGATTCAAAGCACCCAGAATATGTTTCGAGATTGTAAAACCCTTTGTATGGGATTAAACAAGCCCCCGTGCTTGGCATGCGAGGACTGTTGATTACTTAACCACCGTTGGGTTTTCTATGTGTGATGCAGATCATTCACTTTATGCAACAAAGGGTGTTGATGGCATCACAACTGTGGCTATTCATGTTGATGACTTGATTGTAGGTGGTGATAATGACAAAAGCATTAAAGTGGTAATGCAACTCCGTATGCAGGAATTTGACATGAAAGATCTTGGTGTGATGCACTATTTCTTAGGCATTGAGTTTATACATACTGAAATAGGTATATGAATGTCACAAAGGAAATATGCCTTGAGTATGTTGCAAAGGTATGGAATGGCTGATTGTAAGCCAATTTCTATGCCATTAGATCAGAATTTGAAGTTGGATCCTACATCCAGTAAAGCATTGGAAAATGTTACTATATTTGTGCGAAGTTTGATATATCTCATAATTACAAGGCCTGATCTAAGCTACACTATTGGACTTGAAAGTCAATTTATGCAAGTTCCCAAGAAGCCACATCTAGATGCTCTGAGGTGCACTCTACATTATGTGAGTGTTACTTTGGATTATGCATTGTTTTATGATGTTGGTGTAGATTTGCAGGTTCATGGATACACCAATGCACATTGGGCTAATAGCATTCTAGATAGAAGATCTACTAATGGCTTTCTATTCTCACTTGGGAGTGCAGCTATTACATGCAGTAGTAAGAAGCAACCCATTGTTGCTTTGTCGAGTATAGAGGCTGAGTATAGAGGTATTGCAATGGCAGCATGTGAAACATCCTGGTTAGAGATGCTACTTGCATATTTAGGTGTGGAAGTGCAAAATCCTATCACCATCTAATGTGATAATCTTAGCAGCATAGAATTAGCATGGAACCCCATTTTTCATGCTAGAATAAAGCATATCGAGATACATTATCATTCATCAGAGAGAAGGTATTAGCACGTGATATTGATCTTGTTTATGTGAGGACAGATGAGTAGGTTGTTGATATCTTCACTAAAGCACTTGGAGTTGAGAAGTTGAAGAAGTTTCGCAAGAGTCTTGGATTACAAGACATGACATTGAGCTTGAAGGGGAGCGTTGAGATATCAAGCTCACACATGATGATCCAAGATTATACATATCACTTTTGCATTTCTCTAACATGTATAGTGGTCATGCCGGTATATGTCAGGGATACTTCATTGAGCTTTACTAGATTTATCTACCGAGAGTGATGGCACGTTTGTTTTCTTGCCAGCTCACTCATTCGCGAACATTAAGATTTTCCTTATGTACTATTCTTTATATATTGCACTTGTTGTATTGTTGTTTTAGGTCATTCTTGTACATTCCTTTTATGTGAAAGAAGAAGAAGAAGAAGAAGATAATTCTTCCTTGCTTCAATCTGTGTGTGTGCTCCTCTTTGATTGTGAGAGTGTGTGTGTGAGCTCTCTTTCTTCTCTCCTTCCTCATGACATTGCCTCCCCGAAGAAAGGCAAAAAAGAAACCTCAAACTGCATTGTTAATTGTGTCGAACGTCACTTTTTTTTCATAAAAACTTATGATTTATAAGAAAGAGATTGGAGATCTCATATGAAAGAGGTGGTAAAGCTCAATACTAGTGAGAAGTCCAAGTTGATAATAATGAATGGAATAATACACCAAGAAGGGAAGGCTTAATGGTACTTGTTAACCATAATACTTGGTGGAAATATTTGAAGCTCTTAATCCATGGATATTTTGAATCATCACAAATAAATGCTGGATTGTGGTGTGTATGTGGTGAAGCATCGCACTTAGCTAGTGCCAAAATGCATGGCGGTTTGAGAAAATGCATATAATCTAGAGAGAATCACACATGGGTTCTAGAGATTATGGTCCCCTTCGGCCTAAGAAGACATGATATGTGGTACAACATCACACTCAAAGTGTCAAATTGTCTAGGGATTTTACAATAATGCGTATAGTCTTCATAGAATCATACCTAGGTGCTATTACAATAATGCGTATAGTCTTCATAGAATCATACCTAGGTGCTAGACTCTATAGTCCCCTAGACTCTATGGTCCCCGTTCTAAAAGTCAGCAAGTAGTAATCTACCCTAAAAGGAGGTAGTTCACCATGTTGGGAGAGCTACTGCGCGAGTACAGAGAGGTACTGCGCGAGTACAGAGAGGTATGTGGGTTACTGTTGGCATGTGTGCTTGTCAAAAAAAAAATGCATGTAAGCTGGAGAGAGACATAATGAGGAGTTAGACATAGTGGCCCCCTCCATTGAAATAAAGAGTACACACCTATGGGAGACCCTAAGAGAATAGAGACATGCAAGTCAACATGTGGCAATGGTGTTTCGGAGCTATAATTCACCATGTTGGGGGAGCCAATGGAGATCGTAGGGGAGTGGGACAAGAGAGATGTTTTGTTCCTCTGTAATAAGGATATTCATGAACAAGTAGGGTTTGACTCGCATCTTTGTGTGCCTTGTGCTAGAGAGAATAATCAAGCTCTGTTTCTCTCTCTATATATGCTAAAAAGAATAATCAAGCTCTCATTCTCTTTCTCGCTGTACCGTGGGAGAGAATAATCAAGCTCTCCTTCTCTCTATCTATATGCTAGAAAGAATAATCAAGCTCCTCTCTCTCTCTCTCTCCTTGTGAGTCGTAGGAGTTAAAAGGTCAAATTGTCGCCTTCCAAAAGGAAGTCGGGACCGTAGCCCAAAATCTAAGTTTTTTTTTCGTTAAAACATGGGCGGGCACCCAGACAAAATGGTCCCATGTTTGACCTCATAACAGATGCTCTTCTTGTGTCAAATCCTTCTTTTACGTAAAAATAGTATGCAGCATTTTTATAATAAAAGGGTCCTCGAAGGAGAATTTCGAGGTATATATTTATTTGCTTTTCAATTTAAGAACCAAATAAAATACGGAAAAAAAGGGTCCCTTGTGTGCACTTACCCAGATTTTCCCTTATTTTAGTAAATTTTTCTTAAAATAATTTCCAGGATGCTCGCATAATCCAGCGGGATTCTAACTTCTCCCTACTATGCGTTGTTGTGTACGAATCCCAAGGAGACAAAAAAGACGCGCCTTTCTTTTTTTATTTTCTTTTTCGGAAATAGTTAAATATCTAAGAAAAAATAAATTGCACATTTAAAAAAAAGAAGAAAATATTTGGTTTTTTGCCCAAGGAGAGCATTTCGTAACTTGATTCCATTTGCAACATTAAATGATAAATGTGCAGACTTCCTTTTTTCTTGGGGTGGGGGAGGGGGCTCAAAAAAGGGGGAGTCGTTTACACGGGACAACCTAAGCCATAGGGGAAGGGGGAGGTGCCTTTCAAGATTCTCTAGGTAGTTAAGTGATTTCCTCTTTTGTCCACTTGTGCTCCCTCTCGTGAAAGCTAAGCCTTACTTTCAAAGCTAGTGAGTTTGACCCCCCTCCCAACCTTTCCACCCTTTTTTTTTTTTTTAAATAAAAGGAAGTTCGGCCTTAGCCTAATCTCCCAGACTTTAATTAAAATAAAGAAAAAAAGTTACAAGTGAATGGGACTAGTGCCCATGGGACCCCCCAAATCCCACAATGCAGGGGAGGAGATAAGAGATCTCCACCGTTTAGACATCATTGTACTTATCTCCTTGAAAATAACAAGTTGAAACCAAAATGGGTCCCACATGAGGGTGATGATAAATTTATCCGCCTCATTTGTAATGCCCTCTAGTTTCCCTTTCCACCCTTCTTCCCTCTCCAAGAAGGCGGCTTCAAGAAGCATATATTCCTAATCTTTGACCCATATAATTTCATTTTTTTCTCGAGCAAACAGAAAAGATCAGTAAATTAATGAAGGAATGTTACAATTCGTGCAGGGGGCAAGAACCCACACAACCTCTAGATACAAAAATTGTAATCATTGAGAAGGATTGGAGATATAAATACATGCCCAATGAAATAAATACAAGCCCAATGAAATAAATACAAGCCCAATGAGAAGACACTGATAAACTACTAGGTTATAAAATGAATTACAAGGAGAGGGCATTAAAAGGGAATCTTAAAGCTAGCAAACATGATCATAAGGAGCTTATCTGCATAATATAGAGATAGGAACATCATAAAAAGGCATGATCATAATATAGAGATAGGAACATCATAAGCAGACATGATCATAATATAGAGACAAGAACAACTTCTTCCATTCGTTAGGGGGATGGGTATACATTGAATCTAACATCATGTATGAAAGTGACAAAGTGAAGAGAACCATCTAATTACCTTGTGGGCATAGGACTACACACAACTGTATGAACGAGATCTAACGGCAGAACTGAAGATTCAATGTGCATTTTATGCACATTCTTAGTTTTCTTTTCATATTGACAATGCTCACAAAATGAAAAATTAGATAAAGATAAAACAGCCTATAGGGAAGTAGCCAAAACAAGAAATATTTTCCTATCCACTACGAGATATGTGGCCCAAATGGCCATGCCAAACACAAGCCATAGGTTATTTAGTAACAGCTAACAACTGTTCTTTCTATGATACAAATAAAGGATAAAGTGAGACCGCTTTTCTTCCTTTTACAATAACAATATTGCCCTTTGATATGCAAAAGGGTTGAGCATAGAAAACCACCTTGTAACCAAGGTCATCAAGTTGATCAACTAACATCAAACTACATGATAAATGAGGTACATGGCATACATTATGCATAGTAAATTTTAAACCACCAATCAACTGCAAAAGCACACCTCCAATCTCGATGTCACACTAGTAAGAGTCACCAAGTCTCACAGTGCCAAGAGACCTTCTTGCATAAGTAGAGGACCATTTTGTATGTGGTGTCACATGGAAAGAAGCAGCATAATCTAGCGGCCATGTGTGGGAAAGAGAATGAGCCATAAGATCCTCAGTGGATGAGTAGCAACACTATCTGTGTCCTTCATGCAAAGGCCATATAACTTTCTCATTAGATACACTTTATTTGATTTCGTTTCTTTTTCATATGTATTGCATATTTTCTTCCAAAGCTCCTCACACCTTCACAATCCAATACTGTAAAGTAAACATTATTTGTCAGGTGCAATCAAATGGTAGACCTGGCCATTGTTGAGATATCAAGCTCAACATGTGATGATCCAGGATGACAGGTATCACTTTTTCATTTCTCTGACATGTATAGTGCTCACACCGATATATGTCAGGGATACTTTATTGAGCTTTACTGGATTTATCTACCAAGAGTGATGGTACATTTGTTTTCTTGCTAGCTCACTCATTTGCAAACATTAGGATATTCTCTTATGTACTGTTCTTTATATATGGCACTTGTTGTATTGTTGTTTTTAGGTCATTATTATACATTCCTTTTATGTAATAGAAGAAGAAGAAGATCATTCTTCCTTGCCTCAATTTGTGTGTGTGCTTCTCTTTGATTTTGAGTGTGTGTGTGTGTGTGCATGTGTGAGCTCTCTTCCCTATCTCCTTCCTCATGACATGGTATCAAAGCCAGTGTGGTTGTAGAGAGCTCATGGAGAAGGCCGACGATGAAGAGTATGCGAGAAGGCATGGAGAACGTGTGATTCGCAAACTAGTTTTGACCAGGTATTCCACTGTAGCAGAGGAAGAGGCAGAGGTAGAGGTTTTGGAAGTGGAAGAGGAAATAGTAACCAAGACCAAGGTCAACATCAAAATCATGCAATAGGTAGAGGATAGCTTTGATGCAAGGGGAGCTAAAGAGGCCGTAGAAATTTCCAAAGAAATGATTTAGCTAATGATAGTAAAGGATGTTGGAATTGTGGTAAACTTGGACATTTTGAACGTGGTTGTAGGTTGAAGAATCAAAATAATAGAAGGTAGCAAAACAACTATGAATCCATAAGTAGAGATGATTCTGAGAAGTTATTCATGGTTCAACATTATATGATGAATACGATGTTTGTTGATGTTTCAAAATCAAACAGTAATTTAGTATGCTGATTCATGAGCTTCAAATCACATCACCAATCATGCGGAATGGTTTAGTAGTTTTCAAAAATTGCCAGTTCCTAGATATGTCGAAATAGGTGATGACACATCACATCCTATTCAACATACAATAAACATATCACTGTCTATGGAGGATGGGAAGGTAAAACATCTTGTTGATGTGCTGCAAGTTCCAAATTGTTGATATATTTAGGTAGTGATGTGTGTGAACACTCTGGGAACGCCCGGACACTTTTTTCCCTCTTTCGGAGGATTTTTTCCCCCCGGCTTGTATGTACGCCTATTGCCCTAATGGGCTACTTATCTTTGTACATTCTCTAGTAATACATTTAGTATTGTGTGTTGTGCTCCAAGCTTCTTCTTCTTCCTTGTGATGTTCATGTGCTTCCGTAGTCATCTAACTCCAACAATTGGTATCAGAGCAAGTCGTCGCTTCATCTAGGGCGTTGTCAAAACTCCTCCGGTTGCAATCTTAGATTTGCACAAATTTTGGTGAGCATACTCAGGGTGTTTCAGAGATCAAAACTGCTTCGCTCTGTGGTCCCGAAATCGCGATCTGAGCTCGTTTTGGCCTCCGAACGCACTATCACAATGCTTGTGTAGGCTATTTCATCTTTTTGTGCCAAAGGTATATACCTATTTCTATTCGCCAGTATAAGCATCTCAAAGTCTGCTACAGGTTTAGTAGAACTCGTCTAGGCAGTTCCATTCAACATTTTGAGATATAGTCAATTTTTTGCATCAAGGTATTTTAGTCACTGGCCATGGCTAAAAGCAGTGATGTATTTCGTATGTTGGCTATTGAAGATAAGTTGGATGGTACCAACTACCCGTTGTGGGCTTATATGATGTGACATGTATTGGTTGCAAAAGGACTATGGAACATTGTGCAGGGTGTTGAAAAACATCATATCACACCTGCAATTGTTACAATAGTAGGTACTGAAGCTGATGCAGAAGATGTTGAAGATGATGATATTTTGCATATTCCTGTTCATGCTGCGGTTTCTGTTGCACCTACTGCAGAGTAGATTTGTTGGGATGGCAGAGATGCCCAGGCACATGCATTGATAGCTTTGTCTGTCAAACGTGCCACTATTCCTCACATTCGCTCTTGCAGAATAGCTAAGTATGCTTGGGATACACTTACCACATTGTACCAAGCTAGGAATGAGGCTCGTGTTGCTTACCTCCAAAAATAGTTGGAGAGTGAGCACATGAATGAAGGTGATTCTATTGACACTTTTCTAATGAAGATCAAAGACTTGAAGGAACAATTGATTTCTGCTGATGAGGTTATACCAGGCAACTCACTTATGCAGACCGTTTTGAATAGTCTTCCTGATTCATATCAGAGTTTTGCTTCTACTCTTCGGTTAATGATGAAAGGGAATCCAAATGCCTTGTCATTTGAGGAGTTAGTCTCTATTCTGTTGCAAGAAGATCGGTCTAGGTAGAACAGGTCCACTATGCATGTTGCAGATCAAGCTTTCTTGGCTAGTTAGAAGGGCAAAGGAAAATGGAGCTCTTCAACTAGTAAGCAGAAATCTACAAATGCTACACATTCGAAGAAGGAAGATAAAGACGAGAAGAAATCAAAAAAGCAGAAATCATTTTGTAAGTAATGTAAAGGAAATGATCATATCATAAAGAACTGTCCAAAATTGGGTGCTAAAGAGGCAAAGAAGAAAGAGGCTGGAATGGTTGTTGCAGAGGCCTCTACACCAAAAATAGAGTCTGTTAATCTTGTGCAGGAAGAAGAATGGGCGTTTATTACTGTCTGTAGTTTTGACCCATCTTCTCATGAGGAGTGCATGTCTGCAGTAGACTCAAATGTTTGGTAATTTGACAGTGGGGCGACCAAACATATTACCTCGCAGTGCAGTTTATTCTCTTCACTCGAGCTTGCCCCTATAGGGAATACTGTTACATGTGCCAACAACTCCTCTTATCCTCTTATGGGAGTTGGTAAGATCATTTTGACTACTGCTGATGGTAGTTCTTTCACTTTGTCAGATGCTTTATTTGTGCCAAGGATCAAGAAGAACCGGCTATCAGTTTCTGCATTAGCCAAGATTGGCTTGGTTGTGAAATTTGTTGATGACAGGTCTATAGTTCATGATCTATCAAATGGCAATGTGATTATTGCTTCTGGCATTTTATGGCATGGGTTGTATAAGATCATAGACTATGAAAGATCTCTGAATGATTCGACATGTGCAGTACATGATTCTCAGGCTATGTCAGATGCAAAGGTTTGGCATGCATGCTTTGGTCATCTGAATTTTGCTAGTTTGCTACGCCTGCAGAAATCTGAAATGGTGTCCTCTTTGCCCAAACTTGAGGAACCTAGAAAACATGTTTGTGAAGGCTTTATTTTCGGCAAAATGCAACGTTCTTCCTTTCCAAAAGATGCTTAAGTTTGGGCTACTAAGATTGCAGCTTGTACATAGTGATGTATGTGGTCCTATGCAGACACCTTCTTTTAGAAATTATCTTTACTTCGTGACTTTCATCGATAATTTTTTCAGGCATGCATGGGTATATCCATTGAAGACAAAGTACGAAGTTTTCATGTGCTTCAAATAGTTTTTGGTTTTGGCTGAAAATCTGTCAGCATGCAAAATCGGCACCCTCCGTTCTGATCGAGGGGGGGAATATTTGTCTTCTGATTTTAATGCATTTCTAGTTGAACGTGGGATAAAACACCAGTGTAAAGTGTCGTATACACCTCAACAGAATGGAGTTGCTAAATGAAAGAACATGTCACTCATGGAGATGGCGAGGTGTATGGTCAGGCTTTGCCACATAGTTTTTGGCTTCAGGCTATCATGTGTGCTGCATATGTACTTAACAGGTGTCCCACTAAAGCGCTGCAGTCTATCACTCCATATGAGGCTTGGCATGATTGCAAGCCATCTGTTGCTCATCTGCGTGTTTTTGGTTGTTTGGCATATGCATTAGTGCCTGAACAACATCGCAAAAAATTGGATGATAAAGGAGTAAAATGTATTTTTGTTGGGTACAGTTCTGAAAGTAAAGGCTATCATCTGTATCATCCACAGAATAAACGCATTTTGGTTAGCCGTGATGTTTTTTTTTGTGGAAGATGCTATTCAGCTATTGCTTTCATGTACTAAGGAGACATCTGTTAGCTCCAAAGACATGTATGATACTTTGCTACCTCTTTTTACAGGTGGATAGTCTAGTGCTGGTCCTAATGAGGCAACTTCTCAGCCTTTGCAGGTTTCATGTGATGATGTAGATCATCCCATTTCTGATGCAGATTTACATGATGCACTTGTTGATGAGAGAGCTGATATTGAGGAGGCAAAAACTATGCCAAAATGGCTAGTGCAGACTTTGCATGATAACAAATTAGATGCACCTCTGTTAGTGCAAATGGCTAGTGCAGACTTCAGGCTTTCATAGTGCCTCTTTTGCATCAGATTGCTATGGTATGGTTGCATCTAGTCTTTGTGATGAGACTGAGCCTGTTTCGTTTGATGAAGCACAAAGTTCTGAACATTGGATGTCTGCAATGCAATCTGAATATGATGTTATCATGAAAAATGGTACCTAGTCTTTATGTGACTTGCCTCCTGGCAAGAAGGCCATTGGGACTAAGTGGGTATACAAGCTGAAGTGTAAGCTTGATGGTACAATTGACAAGTATAAGGCTAGGCTTGTTGCAAAGGGTTATGCATAGGAAAGAGGCATTGATTTTGATGAGACCTTTGCACCTACTTGCCAAATGACTACTGTTCGTAGCATATGTGCACTTGCAGCTCATCATGGTTGGAATGTACATCAGTTGGATATCAAAACAACATTTTTAAATGGTGACTTGCATGAAGAAGTGTATGTTTTTCAGCCCCGTGGCTTTGTGTAGAAAGGGCATGAGAACCAAGTGTGCAGGTTAAAGAAGGCATCATATGGCTTAAACCAAGCACCGCGTGCTTGGTATGAAAAGATACATGCCTATCTAATTGCACATGGTTTTGAGAACAATCCATCTAAAAGCACGTTATATATTAAGCATGCTAGATTTACATGCCTCATTTGAGATGTCTGATTTGGGGCATTTGCATCACTATTTGGGCATTCAGTTTATGCACGTTGATGGTGGAATGGCTTTGTGTCAAACGAAATATATTGACACATTATTGCAGCATTTCGGCCTTGAAGATTATAAGCCTATTGCCACTCCTATGGAGACAGGTTTACGATTGAGTCTTCAAGATGCTGGAGATGCATTTGATGTTGTTCTCTATCAGCAGGCTATTACTTATGCATTACTTGACCAGATATTCAGTTTGTTATCTCACAAATGAGTAGGCTTATGCATTGCCAAGGTGTCAAGCATTGGTAGGCGGTTAAGCGCATCTTTCGCTACTTGAGTGGTACTCGGCTACTTGGGTTGTTTTATCCCAAGGGGGGATCACTACCGCCAGATTTGCATGCTTTTTCTTACTCTGACTAGGCTGATTGCTATGACACTCATGTGTCCACTATTGGCTTTTGCTTCATGCTTGGTTGCTCATGTATATCTTGGTTGAGCAAGAAGCAGCCTACTGTGGCCACTTCCAGTTGTGAGGCTGAGTATAGGGCAACATTCATAGCTACTATTGAGTGTGTGTGGCGTAGATGCCTTCTGGCTGATTTTGGGTGTTGGCCAGTCTTCTGCCATCACCATCTTCACTCACAGTCAGAGCGCATTGGCAATTGTGAGGAACCCTGTGTTCCATGCTTGCACTAAGCACATTGAGGTGCATTATCACTATGTCAGGGAGAGGTTCTCTGTAGGGGAGATGAGCTAGGCATATGTGCCCACACAGGAGAACATTGCAGACCTTTTCATGAAGACTCTGCCTAGGGAGAAGTTTGAAGCTTTCCGCAAAGCTTTGGGCTTACTTCCTTTTGTGGATTGATTCCACATAGCTTAGCACTTCCTTATACATGAATGCAAGCTCCTTTTCACCGCATCACTCCCAGGGCAGATTTGTTCATATATTTAGGTAGTGATGTGTGTGAACACTCTAGGACCGTCGGGGCACTTTTTTCCCTCTTTAGGAGGTTTTTTCCCCCCGCTTGTATATACGCTTATTGCCCTAATGGGCTACTTATCTTTGTACATTCTCTAGTAATACATTCAGTATTGTGTGGTGTGCTCTAAGCTTCTTCTTCTTCTTCTTCCTTGTGTTGTTCGTGTGCTTCCGCAGTTGTCTAACTCCAACACAAATATAACAAAGAATCTGGTTTCTGTTGGATAAATGGTTGACCACGGATTACAAGTTAGGTTCAATGCAGATGGGTTATATGTAGAAGAGTACAAATAGGGTGGATGATTGATTGCCAAAGGAGACAAAGTGGGTAGGATGTTCACCTTAAATGTGAAAATTCCTAAAATGAATGCAGCCATGTTTGCATAAGGTGAAAGATTTATTGTTGATATAGAGATCTGGCGTAAACAAATTGGATATGCAAATTTGTAGAGGTTAAAATTGATGCAGTCCAAGGGGATTGTCAATGGACTGCCAAGTTTCAAATTTGCAGAAATGCAAAAGGTATGTGTAACATGTCAATTTGGTAAACAGTCAAGAGCATCATTTTCACATGACAAGAATGTTAGTGAGAATGTACTAGAAATATTACATACAGATATTTGGGTTCCTGCAAAGACCACATCTATGGGTGGTTGTAGATTTTGTGTTACTTTCATTAGTGACCATACACGGAAATTATGGGTATATTTCATGAAAGAGAAGAGTGAGGATTTCACTCACTTCTAGAATTTCAAGTCTATGGTGGAAAAGTAGACAGGAAAGTATATTCAGATATTAAGGTCTGATGGACGAGGTGAATACATGTCAAATGGGTTTAGCAACTTTCTTCAAAGTCATGGAATTTTACATCAGTTTTCATGTAGGTACACACCACAACAAAATGGCATTGGTGAACGCAAATATTCTAGAAATAACAAGATCTTTGATGGCTGAGAAGAATATGCCTCATTGTTATTGGGTAGAAGCTATGAATACTATTGTATAGACCATGAAGAGAACTCCAACTTCTACTGTATATCAAGTTACACCTATATAGAAATTTACATTTAAAAAGCCAAACTTAACACATATGAAAGTATTTGGCTGTATTGCATATGTACATGTTCCAGATGAGTTGAGGACAAAGCTTGATCCAAAAGCAAAAAAACGTAGCTTCATTGGATACTCTCTTGAGCAAAAGGGGTATAAATGTTATAAAGGAGTGCAGCTATTACTTGGAGCAGTAAGAAGCAACCCACTATTGCTTTGTCACGTATAGAGGTGCTGCAATGGTAGCATGTGAGGCATCATGGCAGGAGATGCTACTTGTAGATTTAGGTGTGGAAGTGCAAAAGCCTATCACAATCTATTATGATAACCTTAGCAGCATATAGTTAGCACGGAATCGTGTTTTTCATGCTATAACAAAGCATATTGAGGCACATTATCACTTCAGCAGAGAGAAGGTGTTAGCAAGTGATATTGGTCTTGTTTATGTGAGAACGGATAAGCAGGTTGCTGATATTTTCACTAAAGCACTTGGAGTAGAGAAGTTGAAGAAGTTTCAGAAGATGATTGGATTATGGGACATGATGTTGAGCTTGAGGGGGATGTTGAGATATCAAGCTCAACATGTGATTATTTAAGATGACACGTATCACTTTTTCATTTCTCTGACATGTATAGTGGTCACACCAATATATGTCAAGGATACTTTATTGGGCTTTACTAGATTTATCTACCAAGAGTGATGGCACATTTGTTTTCTTACCAATTCATTCATTTGTGGACATTAGGATTTTCTCTTATGTACTTTTCTTTATATATGGAACTTGTTGTATTTTGTTGTTTTTAGGTCATTCTCGTACATTCCTTTTATGTAATAAAAGAAGAAGAAGATCATTCTTCCTTGCTTGAATATGTGTGTGTGCTTCTCTTTGATTGTGAGAGTGTGTGTATGAGCTTTGTTCCTTATCTCCTTCCTCATGAAAACCACTACATCCAACTCATCCCAGTCATCTTCATCCATGTTAGCAAGATTCTTTGAGATTCCATTTACTGGCTTCTATTGCCTTCTCTAATTGCACATCCTTAATCTGATTCTTCCATAGAGCAAAGTTTGTGCAATCAAATCTTCCGATCTCAAAATGGTCTTTTCCCAACAAGTTATAGCTCCTAAAAAAACTAGAACTAGGCCCTGATCCAGCAGATGTGCTTGAGACCTCTAATGCCATGATGACAGAGAATTGAATTGAATGATAATGGAGCTAAAAGAGTCCAAACATTAGTAAGGCTCAAAAAAGGATGACCAAGTGTCCGATTTTAGGAAACAATTTAGTAGAGCCTTCCCACAAAAGTGAATTGATGAGTAGTAATGACCAACCAAAAGGATGTTGTGAGAATAAATGTATTCACAATAGGCTTATGCAAAAGACATTACTGCTATACCGATGACCACATGGACGTACATAAGTGATATCCATAAAAACATACATAGTGTGTATGTGATCAATATATGCAATAAAATGGAACTAAAAATGATGAATTTGTAGCCCAAATACTAGCCAACAACATCCTTAAGTGTCTGTCAACTCTGTTCTTGAGGCTCAAAAACTTGCATAGACTTGTAGTGGCTACTCCCACTACAACTAAAACCTTTCAAGAAACTTGTAGGTTTACTAGTGTGGCTGAAAACACACTCCCAAAGATGAATATTTGTTGTTGGAGATGTGCAAAGAGCACTCTTCTTGATGTTCTTGAATGCATGTAAAGAGAACTATGCACAAAAGTGCTCCAAAATGGCTCTAAGAATCACCCCAATAATGCTTCAAAATAGGCTTTGAAAGCAAAGAATGAAGCTTTGAGGGCCTAAAACATGTTCAAGGTAATGTTAAACTTATTATTTCCCCTTCTTCAAACACCACAAGAGTGTAGCTTAGTGGCAAGAGATTTCTGGTTAAGCAAGCTCTAAGGGAAACAATACAAGGATGGGTGACCTATCAAGAAGTATCGAGAACTTCGCTCTTCCTTGATCATTGATGTCCTCCCTCACACCTAGTCAATAGTGCCAATGGTAGCTTTGGTGAATTAGATGACAAGGTATCCAAGGTCTATGTCTTGGTCACCAGCTTAGTCACCTTGGGTGGGCTGGCAGGTGCTCGCTTCACTCGCAGAAAAGGAGCAAAACTTTTGTAGTTAAAATGCTCTGATACTGGTGAAGGGATTTGGTAGCGATGCACCTCAATGGACTCTCCTTCTTGAGAGCTTCATGATGATACCCTCAACATAGAAAACCTAGATCTAGATGCTACACACAATGCTCTGCATAGAGGCTATTGAATACACAAAAAACATAGTACACAGAGAACATGAACATAGATTTCTTGGGTGCTACAAATGTGGTCAAATTTAGTCTGTGGTTTTCCAGACCACTATATATTTTATTAAAGAACATATAGAAAAGTGTCTGATGGCCATTTGGCATTTCACATGGACACTAACAATGACATTCAGGAACATTGATCAACTACTAGAAGCCTTTATCACGGAGTTCTCCAAGATTTTCATAATACACAATACCTCATCCCTTATCCACAGCTTCAAAAAAACACCAAAGGAGCTGGTTAGACTAGCATGAAGAAGATTTAGATAATACCTAGACAGATGCCCTATTCCAAAACTACACACACCAGCGAAACAAGTGGCATTGTCCTTGGATGGTTTGTTAAGTGAAAAAATGAGATCATATGTGTATCTAAAGGAGCCTAGAACCATAGAGCAATGTGTACGTATGTGCATTGATATTGAGGACAATCTAGGGGAAGAGTTAGTGTTTTCCAAGATCTATAAAGACTTGGACAATGCTACTAGCTTTACTTCTAAACCATCCACTTCAATAGAGGAGTTAATAGAGAAAGTAGCACATAAATTAGGAGTCTCAAGTAAACATGTGCCTAAGATGGTCTTAATGAAATGATGTTACTAATGTGGAGGAGACCACATGGCTAATGTTTTTCCCAGGGAAACCCCAATAGCCAATATTACACCATTGAGAGGAGATACACAAACCACATTGCACAAGGCTGCCCTTATAACAAGCAGGTGGTTAGGCAAAATTATCCACAATCATATCAACAACAGGAAAGATATCCAAATTAGTACCAAACTCAAGAATACTTTAGGCCACAACAGCCTTACGAGTCATAATACCAAGCTCAAAAAAGACCTCAATCAAAGTTGGGTCAACAACCTCCTCCCCTAGCCAATGTTATTCCAATCAAATACACATCAACTTAGGAAAACTTGAGTAGATCCTTAATGCCAACACCTCCCTTGATTTTTGAACATGATTGAAATGCTCATAGTTTTGACTAAATGCATGTAGTCCACAAGCTTACTACATGGATTCACTAGAGCACACTGAGATCTACCCTTACAAAAACCCTAGTGAACCTAGTTAGGAGCCAGCGTATACAAATTTAATGTACACCAAACCTAACCCTAGGCCCCAACCAAGAAAAATGAGACCCCAAGGACCCAAAGGACCATGCTATAGGTTCTAGGGAGATCACTTCCTTAGAGATTGCCAATTCCTCTACAATGATAGCCATAAGCAATAACCATTCAAGGCTTTTGTCTTGCCTGCAATAAGGAGCATCTCCTAAGGGATTTCCCAAAAAATCTGGTCAATACATAGTGAATCACACCTATTAATGCTATTCACTTGGTGGTAAACTCTAGCAGAAGTATAATTATGACAGCTCCAATGCAAGTAGTAACTAGAGCTTAAGCCCTACAACAAAACCAAGGAGGAGGTCAAGAGAAAAGCATAGACAAAAGTGAGATAGATACCACAACTAAAAAGAGAACAAAAGCTTGGAAATATAGCCATGAATGGATGAAAAGAAAATGGACAAAGAAGGTGAGCAAACTAGAAGAAAGTTTAAGGGAGACTAGAGTTAAGCTTATAGAGATTCATCTGAGACACACTCTCACACATCACCACCTAATGACGCTCATATAACCCCATCACCACCTAGAGCATGATCAATCTTAGTGGATGCTACTCTTGAGGATCTAGAAATGATGCTTAAATCATATCAAGCTAGAATCCAAGAAGGGAAAAAGCTGACAGAACATGACAAAGGTTACCCTAGAGCCATATTTTCAATTGCATTTACTCAACCAAGGCACAATTGCACTTCGCTAGATTGCTAGAGACACTAGAGAAAATAATAGCCAAATCAGGAAAGCCAACAACTTTGCAGGTGAGTAAGGCTAGAAGTGAAGGGATAAACCTTCCCCCCAAGGAAGTCTATGCTCCTAATTCTACTAATGTGGAGTTCCTTGTTTGGTGAATCAACACTGACAAAGATTCCTATGAGAGATACCTAGTCTAGTGAACAAGAGGATACCTAGTCTAGTGAACAGTTAGACTCCCAGTTAGATTCCTTGCAAGAATTGCCTCATTTCACAGGCTCATGGGAGTCTAAGTCCATGCATATGAGAGCACCCATGTTCATGGTAAGAAAGAAACCTCAGTGGTACCTAGAAACACCAATGTAGTGAAGGACACCAAAGTGCAATGTCATCTCATCTTGGAAGAGTTACTCAGAATTAAACTCGAACTATGGCAACACATAGCTAATCAAGTGCTAGAAGTAGCTAAAATTCATTCCCAGGTAGGATCACATAGGATAATACTTGAGATACCCTTGGATAAGATAGGAGATATAAGTGAAGGAGAAGAAGGAAACACCTATCTCCCCATTACCTATCAGGGCTACACAATGAAATCCACCTTAGGCCCAAGTGCATGAGTTGCTATTTCTACAACCTCCTTATGGAAGTGCTAGGGCAAGACAACACTCAGACCAATGAGGATGAAGTTGCAAATGGAAGATGGCCACGTCAAGAAACCTCTAGGATTGTTGGAAGGAATAAATCTTCCCACTTCTAGTGTGGAGTTTGAGCACACTTTCTTTGTATGTGAATTTGGCAAGAACCATGCATATGAGATGATGTTAGGTAGACCATTCATGAGACAACTACAGATATTGCAAGATTGGGGAGTTGTTTCTTGTACTTGCAACATTTAGGATTTACCATTAAGGTCAATCTCAGAGATTACTCACATAGAGATGTTCCCCCAATGCGATGGAACCCCATCCATAAAGCAATAGATAACATGAAATCTATGCACTCCTTAGGATGAGGGTCCTCGTGGATGCATGAAGACATTCACTTATGGATGTACAAAGTTGCAACTGAAGAAGAGAAATATTATTTGCATGAGAAGAAAGTATAGAAAAGCATCCTAGGTCAATTGAAGACCCAGCCTATGCACCCATAGTGCTCCTGAATGAAGAATTTGAACCTCACGATTGGAAAAAAATTCTAGCCATAATGGGCATAGCAGTCAATAAGGAACAATGGAACCCGCACTGTGAAGATGGCTATGACATTTGAGTCTTCATAGTAGAACCAATCATGTAGGATTTGGTTATTGAAGAATGTGAATCTTGTACAAGTGAACCCAAAAAGGATAGTGATGATGATGAAGAGTCTATCCTCATGAAGCTTTTCTGTGATTCAGAGGAAGAGTACCTCTATCTGATAGAAGTCAAAAGTCAAAGAGGGAGAAAGATCAAAACCAAAAGAAACATTGAGAGTAACTGAAAAGAAGAAAATAGAGAAACCAAGCCCTAAGCCAGTATAGGAAGAGACCTCTTTGAAGTCCTCAATTACTTCAAGAAATATGAAATAGAAGATCTAAATGTCATGATCAAGATGCCTAACAAGGAAGCACTCACAAGAGTGGCTTACGACAACAAAGAGGGAACTAAGAAAATTTTTGTGATCATAGAAGAGGATGAAGGACAATGTACATACATTGGACATGACTTGACCAAAGAAAAAGAAAAACAGTTGATTACCTTGTTAAGAGAGTGTAGAGATGTGCTTGCATTGAGCTACAAAGACTTGAAAGGAGTCAAGCTAGACATTTGTTCACATAGAATACCCATGACCTTAGATGCCAAACCAACAAAGTAGAAACCATATACATATAATTATAATTATGCAACAAAGATCAAAGAAGAGATAGATCACTTGATAGAAGTTAGATTTATCTACAAAATTGAGCATACCGAATGGGTATCCCCCATTGTAATAGTGCCCAAAAAGAATGGAAAACTCCGAGTATAACTTGAAGAAGGTTAATGCAACTACTTTCAGAGTTAGCTATCCACTTATTATCACATAACACTTATTGGAACGTGTAGTCGTCAAGGAAGTTTATGCTTCCTTGATGCATTTTCAAGCTATAATCAAGTAGCTATCACCCCAGAGGACCAACACAAAATGGATTTTGCCATAGAGTGGGGCATATTTGCATTTTGTGTGGTGCCTTTTGGGCTCACCAACGCACCTAGAACATTTCAAAGGCTAATGTGCCACGTGTTCAAAGAATTCTTGTGCAAGAAATTAGAGTTCTATGTTGATGACTTATGCACTCATATGAGAGTTGAAACTAGTATTTGACAAATGTAGAGAATATTGCCTGCTTGAACCCAGAAAAGTGTGTTTTCATGGTCAGACAAGGAAAGATTCTAGGACACATAGTGTCAAAGAATGGAATCTCAATGGATGGCAATAAAGCTAAAGACATTGCCAAGTTACCAAGACCAAAGAATGTCAAGGAAGTACAAGCTTTCATGGGATATTGTGGGTACTATTGACAATTTATTCACATGTATGCAATAATTGCAAAGCCTCTATACAAACTTTTAACTATTTTTTAGTGGATGAATGAGTGCAAAAACTCTTTCAATGAACTCAAACAAAGATTGTGTTCAACACCAATCTTGACTATACCGGATTGGAACAAGCCATTCCATGTCTATGTCGATGCATCCAATTATGCTAATGGGTATCTACTAGCACAACCTATGGGTGAAGGTAACATCAATCTTCCAATAGCTTACGCAAGTAGGGAGTTGAATACATTGGAGCAAAATTACACCATAATTGAACTAGAAGGATTAGGCATGGTTTATGCGTTTAAAAAGAATATACATTATTTTCTTGCAAATAAGTTTAAATTTTTTACAGACCATCAAGCATTACTCTATTTGGTAAATAAACCTTGCAATAATGGCAAATTAGTAAGATGGTCCTCTTACTAATGGAATATGATTTTGAGGTTATGGTTAGGAAAGGCAAAACCCACCTGAGAGTGGACCACCTTTCTAGACTAACCTCAGGAGAGTCACTGCAAGGAGTGTCAGATGAACTTCCTTATGCATATTTATTCAACTTGGAAATAGTGCCTAGCTGGGTCAACACAATCGTGCCTATTCTAACCTTTGGACCTAAGCATCCTATACTAAAAACTAAAGGTAAAGAAGTGGTGAAATCCCAAAAAGATCATATGATAGCAGGGAGTGTGCATAAGCACACCGATCAAGGCATACTAGTTTGTTGTGTAGATGAAGATGATCATGAGAAAGATTAGGTGTATACTGGCCAACGATGGAAGCAAATGTCCATAAGATGTGCAAGGAACGCCCACTTTGTGGTGTTAGACCACTAGTGGAACATGACACTCTGTATCAAGTATCACTAGTACCTGATCGGAGCAAACCTTTGGTAAGATTTTTAAGGACGGAAACATTCCCTCAAGAGATGAAATCATCCAAATGAAAGAGCTTAGAGAAGGAGGCTTTGGATTACACTCTTATTGGAGGTTACTTATACAAACGAGGAAGAGCCAGATACCTAAGACTATGTGTCCATGAGAGTGAATATCTTACAATCTTAGAGTCTGCCCACCAAGGTGTGGTTGGAGGACAAATTGGGCCAGACCAAGTGATCAAAGCTGTATTATTTGCAGGTCTTTGGTGGCCAACCCTAAACATGGATGCTCATACCTATGTGAAGAGATGTGACATTTTTCAATGAACTCAGTATTCGATACGTATGGATGAGATGCCCTTGAGACTCATTATGGTAGGACATGCATTCTCCAAGTGGGGCATAAAATTTTTGGGTCCTATCAACCCACTAGCTAAGAGTTCACATGCCAAATACATTATTGTTGCCATGGATTATCTAACCAAGTGGGTAGAAGTGAAAGCCACTAAGAAGAACGATGTGCAGAATACTACCAAGTTTCTCTTTGAGAATGTGTTACAAGATATGGTTTTCCAATAGAATTGGTGAGCGACCATGGTAACCATTTCTTGAATGAGTTCGTTCAATATTTGTTGCAAGAATTCATCGTCATTCACAAGGAATCAGCCTTGTACCACCCACAAGCAAACAGACAAGCCAAGCGCTTTGATTGGGACAAAAAGTTGCATCATGTTGTTTGGACTTATAGAGTGGCCTATAAAAATGGTAATCAATGCCACACGCTTTCAGATGGTGTTTGGAAAAAATGTAGTATTACCAGTAGACTTCTTCATACCTACATTAAAAGTGGAACAAGAGCACCAATGGAATGGCCTGTTGGAGATAGACGTCTGCGGAAGCACGCGAACAGCACAAGGAAGTAGAAGAAGCTTGGAGCACAAACACACAATACTCAATGTATTACTAGAGAATGTACAAAGATAAGTAGCCGATTAGGGCAATAGGCGTATATACAAGCCGGGGGAAAAAAACCTCCTAAAGAGGGAAAAAAGTGCCCCGGCAGTCCTAGAGTGTTCACACACATCACTACCTAAATATATCAACAAATCCCTCCTGGGAGTGATGCGGTGAACAAGGAGCTGGCACTCATGTATAAGGAAGTGCCAAGCTATGTGGAAATCACTCCACAAAAGGAAGTAAGCCCAAAGCTTTGCGAAAAGCTTCAAACTTCTCCCTAGGCAGAGCCTTCGTGAAAAGGTCTGCAATGTTCTCCTGCGTGGGCACATATGCCAAGCTGATCTCCCCAGCAGAGAACCTCTCCCTGACATAGTGATAATGCACCTCAATGTGCTTAGTGCGAGCATGGAACACAGGGTTCCTCGCAACTGCCAATGCGCTCTGACTGTCAGTGAAGATGGTGGTGGCAGAAGACTGGCCAACACCCAAATCAGCCATAAGGCGTCTAAGCCACACACACTCAACAGTCGCTGTGAAAGCTGCCCTATACTCAGCCTCACAACTGGAAGTGGCCACAGTAGGCTGCTTCTTGCTCAACCAAGATATACATGAGCTACCAAGCATGAAGCAAAAACCACTGGTGGACACACGAGTGTCATAGCAACCAGCCCAATCTGAGTCAGAAAAAAGCATGCAAATCTGGCGGTAGTGATCCCCCCTTGGGATAAAACAACCCAAGTAGCCGAGTACCACTCAAGTAGCGAAAGATGCGCTTAACCGCTTTCCAATGTGTGACTCCTGGGCAATGCATAAACCTGCTCATCTGTGAGACAGCAAACTGAATATCTGGCCGAGTAATGCATAAGTAAATCAAGCATCCAACAGCCTGCTGATAGAGAACAGCATCAAATGCATCTCCAGCATCATGAAGACTCAATCGTAAACCTGTCTCCATAGGAGTGGCAATAGGCTTACAGTCTTCAAGGCCAAAACGCTGCAATAATGTGTCAATATATTTCGTTTGACACAAAGCCATTCCACCATCAACGTGCATAAACTGAATGCCCAAATAGTGATGCAAATGCCCCAAATCAGACATCTCAAATGAGGCATGCAAATCAGCCTTAAAATCAGCAATATGTGTCTCAATAGGACCAGTGAGCAGCATGTCATCAACATAGACAACAACGATCAGAAGCACATCATTAGCACGCTTAACATATAAGGTGCTTTCAGTTGGACTGTTCTCAAAACCATGTGCAATCAGATAGGCATGTATCTTCTCATACCAATCACGTGGTGCTTGCTTTAAACCATATAATGCCTTCTTTAATCTGCACACCTGGTTTTCATGCCCTTTCTGCACAAAGCCACGGGGCTGAAAAACATACACTTCTTCATGCAAGTCACCATTCAGAAATGCTGTTTTAATGTCCAACTAATGTACATTCCAACCATGATGGGCTGCAAGTGCACAAATGCTACGAACAGTAGTCATACGGCATGTAGGTGCAAAGGTCTCATCAAAATCAATGCCTCTTTCCTGCGCATAACCCTTTGCAACAAGCCTAGCCTTATACCTGTCAATGGTACCATCAGGTTTACGCTTCAGCTTGTATACCCACTTAGTGCCAATGGCCTTCTTACCAGGAGGCAAGTCACATAAGGACCATGTACCATTCTTCATTATAGCATCATATTCAGATTGCATAGCAGCCATCCAATTTTCTGAATTTTGTGCTTCATCAAAAGAAACAGGCTCATTCTCATCACAGAGACTAGATGCAGCCATAGCATAGCAATCTGATGCAAAGGAGGCACTATGTGAGCCTGAACGAGTACGATATGACAAAGGTGCATCTAATTTGCTGTCACGCAAAGTCTGCACCAGCCATTTTGGCATAGTTTTTGCCTGCTCAATATCAGCTCTCTCATCAGCAAGTGCATCATGTAAATCTGCATCAGAAATGGAATGATCTGCATCATCATATGAAACTTGCAAAGGCTGAGAAGTTGCCTCATTAGGACCAACACTAGCCTGTCCACCTGTAAAAAGAGGCATCAAAGTATCATACATGTCTTTGGAGCTAACAGATGTATCCTTAGTACATGAAAGCAATGGCTGAATAGCATCTTCCACAAAGACAACATCACGGCTAACCAGAATGCGTTTAGTCTGTGGATGATACAGACGATAGCCCTTACTTTCAGAACTGTACCCAACAAAAATACATTTTACTGCCTTATCATCCAATTTTCTGCGATGTTGTTCAGGCACTAATGCATATGCCAAACAACCAAAAACACGCAGATGAGCAACAGATGGCTTCCGGTCATGCCAAGCCTCATATGGAGTGATAGACTGCAATGCTTTAGTGGGACACCTGTTCAGTACATATGCTGCACACATGACAGCCTCAAGCCAGAAACTATGTGGTAAAGCCTGACTTTTGACCATGCACCTCGCCATCTCCATGAGTGACCTGTTCTTTCGTTCAGCAACTCCATTCTGTTGAGGTGTATACGGTACTGTACACTGGTGTTTTATCCCACGTTCAGCCAGAAATGCATTAAAATCTGAAGACATATATTCCCCCCCTCGATCAGAACGGAGGGTGCCCATTTTACATGCTGACAGATTTTCAGCTAAAACCAAAAACTGTTTGAAGCACATGAACACTTCGGACTTTGCTTTGAGTGGATATACCCATGCATGCCTGGAAAAATCATCAATGAAAGTCACGAAGTAAAGGTAATTTCCAAAAGAGGGTGTCTGCATAGGACCACAGACATCACTATGTACAAGCTGCAATTTCTACGTAGCCCGAACTGAACAATCTTTTGGAAAGGAAGAACGCTGCATTTTGCCCAAAATACAGCCTTGACAAACATGTCTTCCAGGTGCCTCAAGTTTGGGCAAAGAGGACACCATTTCAGATTTCTGCAGGTGTAACAAACTAGCAAAATTCAGATGACCAAAGCGTGCATGCCAAAGCTTTGTATCTGACATAGCCTGAGAATCATGAACTGCACATGCCGAATCATTCACAGATCTTTCATAGTCTATGAGCTTATACAGCCCACGACATAAGATGCCAGAAGCAATAATCACATCGCCATTTGAGAGATCATGGACTGTACACCTGTCATCAACAAATTTCACAACCAAGCCAATCTTGGCTAATGCAGAAACTGATAACAGATTCTTTTTGATCCCTGGCACAAATAAAGCATCTGACAAAGTGAAAGAACTACCATCAGCAGTAGTCAGAATGATCTTACCAACTCCCATAACAGGATAAGAGGAGTTATTGGCGCATGTGACAGTATTCCCTGTAGGGGCAGGCTCGAGTGAAGAGAAGAAACTGCGCTGTGAGGTAATATGTTTGGTCGCCCCACTGTCAAAGTACCAAACATCTGAGTCTACTGGAGACATGCACTGATCATGAGAAGATGGGTCAAAACTGCAGACAGTAGTAAACACCCATTCTTCTTCCTGCACAAGATTTGCAGACTCTGTTTTTGGTGTAGAGGCCTCTGTAACAACCATTCCAGCCTCTTTCTTCTTTGCCTCTTTAGCAGCCAGTTTTGGACAGTTCTTTATAATATGATCATTTCCTTTACAGTACTTGCAGAACAATTTCTGCTTTTCTGATTTCTTTTCATCTTTATCCTGGTTCTTCGATTGTGCAGCATTTGCAGATTTTTGCTTACTAGTAGAAGAGCTCCATTTTCCTTTGCCCTTTTGACTAGCCAGGAAAGCTTGATCTGCAACATGCATTATGGACCTGTTCTGCCTGGACTGATCTTCCTGCAACAGAACAGAGACTAATTCTTCAAATGACAAGGCATTCGGATTGCCTTTCATCATCAACCGAAGAGTAGAGGCAAAACTCTGATATGAATCAGGAAGACCATTCAGAACGGTCTGCACAAGTGAGCTATCTGGTATAACCTTATCAGCAGAAATCAATTGTTCCTTCAGGTCTTTGATCTTTGTAAGAAAACTGTCCATAGAATCACCTTCATTCATGTGCTCACTCTCCAACTGTTTTCGGAGGTAAGCAACACGAGCCTCATTCCTAGCCTGGTACAAAGTGGTAAGTGTATCCCAAGCATCCTTTGCTGTTTTGCAAGAGCGAATGTGAGGAATAATGGCACGTTTGACAGACAAAGCTATCAATGCATGTGCCTGGGCATCTCTGCCATCCCAACGAATCTGCTCTGCAGTAGGTGCAATAGAAACAGTAGCACGAACAGGAATCTGCGGAATATCATCTTCGACACCATCTTCATCAGCTCCAGTACCTCCAGCACCTGTATTTGTAGTACCTGTAGTCGCAGGTGTAACAGGACGTCTTTCAACACCCTGCACAATGTTCCACAATCCTTTTGCAACCAGTACATGTCGCATCATATAAGCCCATAATGGGTAGTTGGTACCATCCAACTTATCCTCAACAGCCAACATACGGAATACATCACTACAGGACGAAATAGCCTGCACAAGCACTACGATAGTGTGTTCGGAGGCCGAAACGAGCTCAGATCGCGATTTTGGCACCACAGAGCAAAGATGTTTTGATCTCAGAAACACCCTGAGTATGCTCACCAAATTTCGTGCGAATCTGAGACTGCAAACGGAGGAGTGTCGACGGCGCCCTAGAAGAAGCGACGACCTGCTCTGATACCAATTGTTGGAGATAGACGTCTGCGGAAGCACGCGAACAGCACAAGGAAGTAGAAGAAGCTTGGAGCACAAACACACAATACTGAATGTATTACTAGAGAATGTACAAAGATAAGTAGTCCATTAGGGCAATAGGCGTATATACAAGCCGGGGGAAAAAAACCTCCTAAAGAGGGAAAAAAGTGCCCCGGCAGTCCTAGAGTGTTCACACACATCACTACCTAAATATATCAACATGGCCAAGAGCTTTCATCTAGAATTTTTGGCTTAGAACGACTAGGAGACACTCGATTAAGAACAACTACAGGAATCTATGCAACTAAGAAAAGACAAAAAGCTTATTTTGATGCACATGTAAAAGATAAATGCTTGAAAGCAAGAGACTTAGTCTGAGTTTTCACATTGAAGCAACATGCACAAAAGTTGGAGAAGCATGGCTATGAACCCATTGTAATCAATAGAATATCAACAAGTTGACTGGTCCAATGAGCTACCTTAGAGGGAAGCATCCTACCTAGCTACATTAGCAGTTATAGAGTGAAACTATACTAGGAACCCCTCACGGAGGAAATGCTAAATTGACTCAACATAGTCAAGAAACACAAAGGAGAAAAATAGATAAGAGAAGAGGCTTAGGAAAAAGCCCTAGAACACATCCGACGTATGAAGTTCAGAAGAAAATGTAGAGGCCAACCTAGGCAAGACACATGTGAGGCACCAAGATACCACATGGCTATGTGCCAAACAACAAGTGGAATCCATCACCAGATAACAGACATACATCCTCTTGTGACCTTAGAAATGGGACAAGGAAAGAAGTGAAGGATGGTAAAAGCCTTGATTGACTCAGGTGCTACCACTAATGCAGTTTGACTTTCTCACTGTTAAGACTTAGAGTTGAACATCCATCATATTGAAACTTTCCTCATAGGATTGGGAGGAGTGGAAACCCCTTCCCCAGGTAAGGTGGAGCTTCCCATCTCCATTCATGATTTCCCAATTATAGTAAAAATACAAGTGTGTCAAGATGAGGACCTCATGAAACCTCTTGTCTTGGGTCAAGATTGGATCTATGACCATGCAGTGAACTTGAACCTAAGAAGTGGACTTCTTTAGGTTTGGGTGAACCAACAAAGGATCATAGTTGAACTATCAAATCATACACTCAAGGAATTAGGAAAGGCACCAACTCCTGGTCCTTCTAGGAGCACAGATGAAGATAACAATGTTGTTCTTGTCCACATGAAGATAACAATGTTGTTCTTGTCCAAAGCTTTGTGATGTAGAAGGAAACAACTCATCAAGGAGCAACAAAAGTCAACATGCAACTCCCTTCTTTTCCAAATATGATCAAAGCACAAGAAGTAAGGCTACCTACGAAGCAGATGGAGTAGATCAACAAATTTTATGATCAGAAACTAGTTTGAAACAAGACAACAACTAGAGTGAAGTAGACTTGGATATAAAAGAGTGAACAATCTTGGACTCCCTTAGTAGAACCACCTATATATACCAAAGTTGAAGGCTACAAGAATCAACCTCAATGGACTATTTCTATTTGGGTACCAAAGTGGCCAATGAAGGCTAACCCCAATGCATGATAAATTGGGTGCCTAAGACCTGCTTACATGCTCAGTTAGTTATACATAAGCTCATAGGCCTAAATTTTTACTGACACACACTCACTTCACATACTATCACCACATCAACACATCAAATCCAACCTAGGACTACTTGGAAACGGATACCTAAGTTGCCCCAAATTCCAATACAGTTATCGCAAGAAAGTTTCAACCTCATCAATAACAAATAGTGTAACTCCAAAAGGGTTGTTTCAGAAGTCAAATCTTGTACTAAGACCCCTAACCCAACCATGTAAAAATCCTTTTGCAAAAGGATAGATGCATCCTAAGCACATTTCAGATCCAGAGTATGCATCTAGGGAAGTAACTAACCACTTGACATACACTCATATCTGTACCACACCGCACCATTAAAAACTTACTATCATGTTGGTATTTAAAGGGGTCTAGGCATCATCTAGTGTCCAATGCAATGCTAATGTCATCTCCTTACTTCTAGTAGATTCAAGTGCTACAATCATCGCTAGCAATATGGAAAATAACAGGAACTAGTTATGAGATTCTCAACATAGAGAGCTTGCCCATATTAGATGAGCCTAAAGAATGTCTAGAGGAGATGCTAGTAGTGCAAATTATTCCCATACAAGATCCACCCATGGGCCACACAACCAGAGTTAGTAAGAACTCATGTTGGTTTAGTGAAATGGTGGGAAGCAGAGATTGAGTACAACAACACATGGGGAAAATACATTTCTTCACTAGAGAATTTGATAAACTATAAAACACAACAGACTTAGGACCTATGTGGCAAAAAGAAGGCTTGGAAAAATAATTTTTTAGCTGGCTACTGAAATCCAATTTTATGTGATGATTCTACCTCATCAAGTCATCCCGCCCAGGACCCTTGACCTTTAAGAACCTTTGTAGTTTTCCATCATTATGCATGGAAATGAGTTAAAACTATTTCCTTTAACAAATAATCTGGTTGGAGAGGCTCTAGATATGAGAGGTATGCATATCTCCACCGAGAAAGAAGGATTCCTCCCCAAAAAATATGAAGAATCAGAATCTAATGAAGCTTAAAGGCACGGTGGCCATGACACCAAATATTGCATTGTATCTTAGGATGTGCATCCAACATTTTGCATTCCTAGGCCAAGAATGATTCACAATGCTACATAAAAAAGTTTGGTTTAGCTTGCATCTCGCCGACATGCAAAACATGAAAATCAATCTTTCACATTGGAGTATTGATCAGATTCATCAAGCACACAAGAGGTGGCCTCATAAGCCAATATTACATGGCTATTGTGATCTTATTGGAATCATCTATCGTTGCTTGGCATATGATGTTCCTATTCAAAGGGCTCTTTAATGGGGCAGAGTGAAACAATTTAAGATCAAAAAAGCCTCTGCTCTACCATCTAAGAAAATGAGGGGATCGATACCTTGTGCACAACTTAGAGGTGCCACCTTAACACCAGATATATCTCCTGCACCAAAAAGAGTATTCCAACCCTTTACACTTGGAATACCAAGATATAGTATAGGTGGATCCATCTTAATCTTTCCCCCAATGCCATCTGATCTAGAATTCCTTGGAGGAGTTCTCTTAGAAGAGCTTAGTAATGTAGATTCTGAACAAATCATTCATGAGATAAATCTAGAATTAGGAGAAGAATGGGAAGGTGATCAACAACAACAACAACATGAAGGACAACAAGAACTGGCCAGAGAAGATGAAGGAGACAATGAAGATGATGAGGAAGAGTAGCATGATGAATAAAAGGAGAAGTTATAGGAGCCCCTACCTATAACACATAGTTACAAAGACTCTATGACACGATACTGAGTGTGCAAGAAAGACACCACATCTCCTTTAGTACAAGCAGAATGTTAATTGAACAAATTCTCAGTGAGGGAGGAATGGAACCACACTTCATCCAAACACTCCAACTTTTGACTGAATCATTGGGAGTCACCGAACAAGTTTACACCATGCTACAAAAGCCCACACCTTGCTATGATCAAAGGCATGTGGAGATGCAAGAACACACTATCAAAAGCATCTAAATTCACGTATCTAAACAGCAAGCCACCATAGTGAAAGAGGTTTCACGGCCATTGATCTCATGGAGAAAACATTTTTTACAAACCTTGCCCATCTCATCTTAGCAACCTCAATCCCCTCCCACCACTACTGATGCACATACCACCATTGAAACCATGACCACCACTAAATCCAATCAACCTATCTTCTAGAATCCTCCCCATTTCTCACCCCATACCGAACCCACAACCTCCACATCATCTTTTAGCTTTCTTGAACCAATCTCCCAAGCCATCCTAGTTTCGTCCATTACTAAAACTCTCTAGACCACCATAGCTAAATTTTTGAAACCTATTGTTGGCCATCCTATTGTAACAAGCATAGCAAGTCACCCTCGGCCCATCAATGGCATCGTTGGATTCCATGCAGCTCCTCACACACAGGTTCCCTTTACCCTTGATCCATATTACTCAACCCTTAGACCCCCTACCATGCACACATTCTAGTTTCCCTTCATGGAAGCCCTTGCTTGACCTTTTGCAACATTCTCTATGGGTTTGAACCATTTCTAACATCACTCTTCATAAATACCATGTGCTCTGCACCTACTATCCCTACTTTCATGGTAGCACCAAAACACACAACACTCTCTGATCCTATGGAGATATCACCACCCATGGCACCACCCCCCCACACTTCGACAATCCCCTATTTCCCCTCCACCAACATCACCACTATTAGGCATAGCATTCACAAATCCCATACCTCCTCCCGTTCCCTCTACATTCACCCCTATCATTTTTGCATCCACTTTGATACATACTACATTCAATACTATGATTCAGTGTATAACACAAATCCAAGATGATTATCAACAATTAGAAGAAAGAAATGAGATCCTCCTGAGTGACTCTCATGGGATACACACTAGAGTCACAACACTAGAAGAAAATAACAATAGAATACAAGTTGAGTACCTTACCCTCCAACAAGCACATGAAGAACTAAATACCAAGGTACAAGGAGTGGATACATATGCAGTCCAGAACTTGGAGGAGATGTTGCATATAAAAAATGCAAGGAATGCCAAGCCACAAAGGAACTTAGGCCTTCTGCAATGACACATGTGAGAACGAATAGAGGATAATAAGAGGCTTCAGTCGCAAAATCAAGACAAGCTATAAGCTATCATGGAAGGAACTCCTAGAACAACCATTAATCCAACCCGATTCCAAACAGTCCCTTCATATAGGATCCAAATACTACTAGAAGAGCATGCTAATTTTTTGGACTCATACACCAAGCTGGAAGAGGCATGTGTAGACATCAAGAAGCAGCTAGCAAGGCATAGCACACATGTACCAAAGGCCATCCCTCTTCCACAAAACACACAAGAATTGGAAAATCTCCAAAAGCAAGTTGATGAACTTCAAGCATGATTACTACAATATGGAAGACCCCCCTCTCCACCAGTGGAACCGAACCCAAAGAAGTGGTTGAAATGCCTATGGAAGAAACTTTTGAGGATCCCTATGAGCCCATTCTAGTATCAGGGGGATGCACTACAAAGGAAGGCCAAGACACTTTGGAAATTGAAGTGCCCGAATGGATGAAAAGGGTAGAACAAATAGGCAAAACACATGATGACCAAGTAGCTATCTAGCTTCAATCACTCACAAATCTAGAAGACATAGTACTCAAGTCTACCTATTTTCAAAACCTCTCTCATCAATGGCTCATTGTCACAGCGAAATCCCAATATATGCCTTATTTTGTACTTCTTAGATACTACCATGCAGCAATAGAGAAGGTGACAAGCAGTGAACCAACCTTTGCATCTCAATTCAATCCCAAAGGCCTTCTCGAGTTAGTAAGAAAAGGTGCCATATTTCAACCTAAATGGCACACATAATTACTCGTGACCTATCCAGAAATGATGTGCACATGGTCCAACACACCCTTATATATCAAATATAATCCATGATATTGCCCTATACTGTGTTGAAGGCCATGGCTTGAATTTGTAGTCAAGGTGAACACAAATAAGGCTGCTCCAATTGGATCAACTATCCTTACTTAGCTCCATTGAGAAATTTGTGTTTTGTGCCCCCTGTGTACTATGTGTTTTCTGTGTATTTAGCAAGCCTTGTGTGGAGTACTATGTGCAGCATCTAGAGCTATGTTTTGTATTATGAGACCACCATCGTGGGGCTCTTGAGAAGGAGAGTCCACCATGGTACGTCACAATCTCATCATTTCAAAGTTCAAATTCAAATTGATCCTAAGATATAGGACAACTTTACGGTGGATGACTCAACCACATTCAAATTTGTCTAAAAAGACTACTTTTAGTCACGAGATATGAGGGCCTTCCTTTGATTTTTGAGAAGAGATTATGAGAATAAACTGTCCTCGCTTGAAGTGGGAGAATTATTCCACAAATATGTTGTATCATATGTGTAATATCAGTACATATTATGATTCATCCACATTGATTACTCATTCTCTTGTGTTCCTACAATACTTCTAGTTACATGGTCAACTTATCTAGTTCATTTCTCAGTATGTGGATATCCCATATCCAATCTATCACTTGGATCACTTAGATAGGATTAGTGGGAGATTTAAAATAATTTTCCATCACTTTTGGATGTGTACATTTCAAGATATGAAGTGTTGAGTGTGATTGTATCTTCACATCACCTTTTTCTTGAAAAGTCAGGGTGGCCCCCCTAATTTCTTAAATTTATTGCTCTCTATATAATGAGTCTAAATACATGGTGAATAACTTAATTTAGTTAGCATAACACTCAAGTTGAATGTGTGCAAAATCTCTCTGATCAGTTTGCTAGGAGCTCTATTCATTTTACTGAGAGCTTCTCTTCCTAGAATAGAAGGTTTTCTCAATCTTGTGATGTGCAAATTTGTCTATGTTGTCACAACTATTTGAGAGTGATATTCCAAAGGACTTAGTGGTTCTTTATGCATGCTTGGAAAGCTAACAAAATTTATTAAGCATTCTACAAGTCATCTTGGCTTGTGTTGAGCAAGTGTTTTGCCAACACTCACTCATCTGTCTCAACATCCCATCACCTCTTTGTAGGCAGTAAGACAAACAATAGGCATCCAATTATTTATATCTTCTTTGATACATTTTTTAGGAATCATTATAATCACCCTAGTATTCATATGGATAGGAAGCACACCTTTTCTAGTTGCCTCTTCCCAAATCAAGAGCATGTAAGGAGACAAGAAGTCTTTATGCACCAAGAAGAATTCATTAGGAATCTCATCAATATCAGAAGACATAAAGGGTTTCAGTCTACTAATGGTTTCTTTAATCTCATCGATAGGGAGGGTTAGGTCGAACATAGAAGCCAAGCTTTGACATATTATTTTCTTTCTCTTAAAGGCAATAGAATTTGTGGCTCTTAGGATCCTCCCTTCACTGCACAACACGAGGAGGCAAATGCTGACACAAAAACCAAAATAAGTTGCTCAAATTTTTAAGGTAAGGAAAGAGCTATTTCAATGTGAAATTTTCAAAGCGTCTTTGATTAAAGATGAAAAATGATAAAAAGCTAGCTAAAGGAAAATTCTCATTGTTAAGATCATCAAGCATGAAAATGTATATAGGATGAGTAAGTTTGGCCAACAAAACAGAGAGAAACATCAATGTGTATAAGCAACATATGAACAACCATGGTACTCGAGCTTGATAGAAGAAGTAATAATGTGCTTTATTTTCTGATAGGCAATGAGAGTGGACTAGATCAAGAATACATATATAACTAGGATTGGATATTTTAACACAAGGAACATGCATGTTGTTGAAATCACGCAAACAGAAATGTGGCATGCCCTCTCTATCTTGAAGGCTTTAGTTAGAGTTACTTGAGAAATATGCAAGATATTATAGCATATATAGTAAGTATTATAAGGGAATTTCCCAAGTAGAATTGTTAAAATAGATGATGTTTTCTAGAGAAGATCCATAATCAAGATATTTCTAAGTAATACCTGATTGAATATAAGAATCTCTAAGTAATATCTAACTGAGATGAAAGGATCCCACTATTTTCTCTCCATACGTCCAAACCAAGGAAGCAATGAACAAAATCTAAGTTTTCCATGGGAAACCACCTAGTAACTTCAATCTTAAGAAAGCGAGTACCTTCTGCATGAGATCTTGTTATGATGACATCATCAACATACAAGATGACTATGACAAGATAATTTTCTTGGAAAATGTAAACATTAGATATATTCTATCTAAAAACCAATCCAATTTTCTATGAAAAAGAATTTATATGGTCATACCAAGTTGTGGTGCCTTTATTTTATCCATAAAGAGGCGTTTGAAGTTCCTAAGGAGGAGATTCTTTACAAGAATGATGAAGCTAGGTAGTTTCTCAATGTACTCTTCTCTTGGATTTTAGTATTGAGGACAGTTCATGCCCATTTAGTGTGTGGATTTTGACGTGAGAGGAAAATCAAAGCACTTTTTGAATGGTCATGGAGCAAGCCATAAGAGAAAATGTTTCATCAAAATCAATGCATTCTTGTTTTATATACTCTTGAAAAACGAGAAGCACATTGTATTTTTGTATGATGGTGTCAATTTTGTGTTTAACTCTATAGCCCTTTAAACATTGATGGAATGTTCATGCTTTTGAAGAGGCAAAAAGAAAATTTTCAGTTGCCTTTCATGCATTTTATCTCTTCCTTCATTGCTTCCTTCTTTTGTGGATCAAATTTTGAGCTCTTCAAATGTGTTTGATTTAGATTAGGTCTATCAAGAATTAAAATATATGTGCATATTTAGATATTGCTCACATGCTATAATATGTAGTCTAAGACTTGCCAGTGATTGAAATTGGATTACACACAAGGTTGCTCATATAAGATATAGAGGAAGAAATCCCATGCCATGTACATCACACCTAAATCAAACATACCATAACTTTTCTAGATAGACAACAAGATCAAGTCCAGATTGAACATAATGATGAGTCATCCATAAACGTATCTCTTTGAAAGTGACAATGGTTTTCCAAATATGGAAGGAAAAAAATTCTATAATAAGGTGTCCATACACTATATTTGACATAAAATTATTACACATAAAAATTAATTCTGGAATAGTGATGCAGAATTTCTCAATTGGAGATTTCAAAAGCCATTGTTTACAATTTTGTAGACCCATACGAGTATTACCCTTGGCAAAATTATTAATCCTCATGTTTCAAGTGTACACTTAGAAGGGTGAACATATTTTACCCTTACACAAATCTACTAACCCTCATGGTGAAAATGGAGAAAGATCTTCTCATGTCCTAGGAGCATAGAAAGAGAAATCCAAGAATGACCCGAAGTGAGTTTTTTGCACATGATAGGAAGAGAAAGATAAGGACTTATCATAGATAGAACGGAACCAAAAAGAATGAGATGACATAGGAAATAAAGAGGTATGGATGAGTTTACTTTGACAAGATGAAGAGAAAGCAAAACAAATCGAGGATGTGTTCACTCAAGACAAGGCTTTTGGACTTACCTTGAAGAATACAACCGTAACATGTTTTCAACCCTTGCATCAAGATTAGTTTAGGAATTTCACACAAGTGCTAGACACTTTCATTGCATATGTATCCAAGACTGGGATCAGACACAACACTTCATCTTTGATCCATGGCTTCAAACAGACACCATAAGAAACTATTAGGTTAGTAGGATGTAGGTCGAGACAATAAATTAAGAGATACCCTATCCTAGATGTACCTACCCAAGCTAAACAAGTTTCTTTGCTCTTAGATGGTCTATTGAGCAGGAAGTTAAGGTCGTATGACTTCTTGAAGGAGCTTTGTATCCTAAAGCAATGCTTAGCAATGTGTAGTGAGGACAATGTGGGTAATGAACAGGAACTCACTAAACTCTACAAAGATTCAGATTGTTCCACTAGTATCACATCTAGACCCACAACATCAATAGGTGAACAAAAAAGTAGCTTGAAAGTTAGGAGTCCAAAATAGACAAGCTAAGAGAGTGATCACAGTGAAGCCTTACTACACTTGCAGAGGTGATCACATGGACAATGTGTGTCCCATGAAAACTTTGAACATAGGGAACTTAAATTTCTAGTATTGCACAATATAAGAAAATACACGAACCATTTGTCTTAGGATTGTCCCTATCAGAATAGGCAGTTATCCAAAACTACGAGCAGCCTTATCAAAAGCCACATAGATACAGAAATGAGTGGCAACAATAGTCTTACTATAGGCCACAACAAAATTACCAACCACACTATCAGGCTCAACCTAGACCACAACCAATGCTAGGACAACAATCATTGTCCCGTGCCAATGTAATATCAATCAAATATGTGAGGAAAAAAGATAACCTAAATAGGACATTAGTGCCAACATCTCCATTAATCTCATACAATAATCGTAATGCTCAATTTTTTTATTCAACACATGGAGATAGTCCACGGGTTTATTACACCAAATCACCCAAACATAATGAGGCTTATCAATGTGATGCACCATTGATAGAACTATGTTGGTATTCAAATTACACTCAAGTAAAGTAGAAAAACCCAAAACCTAGACATCAATTGGACTAAGATAGGCCTCAAGGACCTACAAGAACATGTTATAAATGCCAAGGACATCACTTTATTCATGAATGTCCATTTCCTCCATCAAGACCTCAATCTATAATGACTCAAGCTTTCGATCTTGATTGTGGGAAGGAACATCTCCTTTGAGATTGTCCTAAGAACCAAGCCAATGCTCAAAAGATTACTCCAATCAATGTAAGTGGCTTAGTAATAGAACCTAGTGGAAGTGTTGCTAATGTTTCTGCGGTATAGGTAGTCACTAGGGTGCAAGCTCTACAAAAGATTCTAGACATAGAATAGGAAACGAAGTATGAGGTTAGCGAATCAAAAGTCATTGGCAAGAAGAGAACTAGAAGTTGGAAGGATATCCATGAAAGGACGAAAAGACAATGGGCTAGAAAATTAAGTGAGCTAGAAGAAAGCCTTCAAGAAACAAAAAAAAAAAAACAGAGCTCTTGTCTCAAAACCCTTCACAAACACACCCACCACTTCACACACCACTATCCATCCCACCTCAACCCAAGCAAGATCGGTCTTAGCAAATCCTATTCTAGAAGGCTTGTACATGATGTTCAAAGCGTACTAGGATCGACTTCAAGAAGGGCCAAATGTAATTGAGTTGGATAAATGCTATCCCAAAGTGGACTTAGAGATTGAAAGGACTAAGCTATGTGCAAATATGGTAGAATCAGCTTAGGCTATGTTTGAGGCAAGCCGACTTTTCAATCAGACAAACTTAGTGAAACTAGAGTTACATTTTGAAGGACTACTAGAAGATTAGAGAAATTGGTGGCTACACTACATAACTTAGCAACACTAGAGGCTCAAGATAGGGGAAGCGAGAATAAAAGCTTACCTCCATCAGAAGCTTATGTTCCAAACTATACAGAGAATGGAATATCTTCCTCTATAAATTAGTACTCCCAAGAGTGCTTGCAAGAAATAGAAGAGGAGAAATGGGCCCAGGAGGAGAGGATCCCCCTCCCATTCTAGAAGTAGATGATCTTCATGATCAATTTCCTCAAGACATTCCCTCTATCTAGGAGAGCAAGAAGAGGTGCAATCAAGTGAATGATTAGACCTCAAATCTGATTCCCTAGAGGAATTGCCTCATTTCACAGGCCCTTGGGAATCAAAGTCTCTTCAGATGAGGGCTCCCACACTAATGATTAAAAATGAAGAATCTATTATACCTAGGAACACGGAAGTAGTTAAGAACACTAAAGTGTAGAGCCATCTCACTTTGAATTAAAATTTCTCCTTTCATGAGCTGGTTAAACACTACCTGGTTCATGTTTATGTAGTCTACAAGATGGTTAAAAACATGTATAAAAGCATTGGCAATGCTCTTGGTTGGCATGGTGTAGTAATTTTCATGATTCATACTATGAAATAATTCAATGGGTGGCTCTATATTCTCATGTTGCATTTCTTTATAGATCTTGAAAATAGTAGGCTTGGGATTTGTAATGGTGGTATTAATATCTAGCATTGGAAACTTGAAAGCACTAGCAAAAGCATTGCTTATGACTTTGGTCACTTGCCTTTCTCTTAAAACGTTTGTAGCAGTGGCTAGTCTAGCAACTTCTCTTGAATCCAAATGTGGAGAGGAATTTTATGCATTAGTCTGCATCTACATAAATTAAATGAAGTATTAAGAACTCCTGAATTTGTGAATCATTCTAGGCTACCACTACCATAGGATGTGCATGCATAGATTGCAATCCTATATTGATGTACACCACTTTTACATGATCATGGGGTGTTCCATGGTAGCATATGTAAATGTATTTAGCAACCTCATGTAATGGTACTTTCTATGGGTTGGTCAACCAATAAGCAAGAATGGTTGTGACACTATTGGCTGGTAGAGTATCTCCTTGAGTTTTAATAACCAATTCCTTCTCTAGACTTCATGATAATCAAGCTCCCATAGTTGCAACATGCTTGTAGCAATGATGTTAGCACAAATCTTCCCAAATCATGTTAGTTGGTTAGTAAGGTTATAATTGTTAGAAAAAAATGGAAACTATATACAATGGTGTGTGTGTGTGGGTTTGATGTACTTTGGAGTAGTCCTCTCCAATCATCATAGCATAAAGGATCAACAACCTCAAGCACTTAAATTTTCAATCCGAGGAGCATGTTAAGACCCTAGCTCCTTCTTTATCAATGGAATCCAATACTTATCATCAAAAGACTGATAGATTTCATAAATATTCTTAAGAAATTTATTTTTCATGTAGATTTGGCTATATGTAAGATTTTTTGAGTGTTTCTTGTGCATAAAGAGTGATATTTTTCATAATAAAGACAGTGGTGAAGTAAAATTCAACTTTTAATACGTGTACGGTATGAAAAGAGATTAGACTACGGAGTTTAGAAGATAGGATTAGACTCATAAAAGCATGAAACACTCAAAGAACTATTGATCACAAGGATAAATCCATGAAAAAACACTCAAAAAATCCACGTCAAATCACCATTAAAGCTTGATAATGAGATTTGTAAGAAGAAGATCTCTCAAGTTCTCATTAAGTCGAAAAATACAAGCCTCCCTTACAAATGAGTGATAATTGACTTATATACCTTTTTAAGTGTCCTTCTTCACACTTAAAAATAGGTCCTTCAACATTTCTACTAAAAAAATCTACTATCTTGAGATCTCTAAAAAGTCTACAAAAAATATATAAGCTACAACTATCCATGAAGAAGGCTCGTCCTCATTTTTACAAATTTTGGGATATTCCATTCTACTAAAATACAATTTTTTTTCCATTTCTTCCTTTACAAAAAAGTGCTTTCCAACAGCGTGTGTGTGTGTATAAGCCTCGAGACTCTAAGATTTACAATCGTGCTTATGAAAAGTAAAGGAATGCATGAAGGGACTTATGATAGAAAAGGCAAAGTTGGTCTAGTAAGATCAAGGATTTTTGTCGAAAGGCTTTCCTAATAGGCTCAGTCAATCGAAAAAGAGGCTTAGACAAGCAAATCAATCTCTCCAAGGATTCTAGGGAATCTCTTATGAGCAGCATTTGTAAGGAATTTGGGTCATCACTATTGAGAGTTCCATGATCCACCCTTTTATCCAAAGCTAGTTTTATTCTCATGAAAGTACACACATCCCACATGTAAGGAGATTTGCATGCCTTCACTCCTAAAACATGATTCACTTTAGCCCATATTGAAGAGTGTGCACTCTCTCCTCATGGATTCTCCATGCTCATAGAGCATTATATGTATATGCAATTTTCTTTTATCTAATTGACTATGTTTTCTTATTTGGATTTTATTGGTGCCATTTTGCCACGTGCAACCAAATCAAGCAAAACATTTAGTTTGACTTATATGGATTACTATACTCATTGGGAAAAAGCTTGGGCTTTGAAACATGCCACAATGGTTAGTTTTTCTATAATGCTATTGAGCAAATTGTCCCATAGATTTGAATCCCCTTTGGAATTAGTTTTAGATGGAGGTACTCATTTTTTGAATTGACTCATCAAAAAGATCATGGATTATTATTGTATTGAGCATAAATTTACTCGTCTATATTATCCTCATGCTAATGGTATGGTAGAAAGTACTAATAAGATTTTATTAATGAATTTTCAAAAATTTTGGTTACAGTATCCAACTAAATGAGAACAATGCTTGCCAATGGTTTTATGGGCATATCGAACTTCCTACAAAGTCATTGCTCATTGCTCCTATGGATTTTGTTGTTCCTAGTTTATGGATTTCAATACAAGATTATAGGTTATTGGAAGATTATTTTGCTTATTGGATTGATACCTTACACAAATTGGAAGAGAAACAATATCAAAATTCTATCCTAATGCAAGAAGTACAACAATGGTAGATACGGTGCCATGGTCATCATCTTAAGACTCTACTTTTTGGGGTTTGGGATCTGGTGTTGTTCTTTCACTCTAAAATGAAACACAAAGTAGGAAAATTCAAAGATTAGTGGACTTGCCCTCTTCAAATCCATTTTGAAGTTGGACACAGCATGTCCAGATTTTCCACTCTCGGAGGAGAAGTGCTATGGACTACAATCAATAGGTCCTAATTCCAAACTTATTGGAGTTAATTCCATATTTATGGGTATGTGGTTGTCCATTCTATAAATGTTAGTGTTTGGAAAAAATGGATAAATGACACCACCAACAAGTTTTTGTGTATAGAAATTGTATGGCTCTTAATTCCATGCAGCCATGATGTTATGGACTACAATCATGCAAGCTGAGGCAAATGCATGATGGATCTTGGCTCCAGAGATAGCCTCTGGATCAATTTTATGATGAATAATCTCTTGTAGTTTGAGGAGAATCAATTGTTGTAAAGTATGCAATTGGAGTCAAGCTTTTTCATATTTAGACCCTTGCAATTGTTGAAAGTTGGTTTATTCACCTTCCAAAGCATGAATTAAATTTTGTGCCGTTGTGTTTGCTTTGTCCTTATTTTGAATTCGCTACCAAAATCACACATTGAGTGGTTTTCTGGTTTGGATTTATTGGAATATGTGATGCTCAACTGGCAATCCATACCAGTTCACCCAATGATGCTCTCCTTCATTTTGCATATGAACGAGCATTTGGAGAAGAAAGGAGAGAACATTCTTGCTTTTGAACTTATTATCAATGAAGATATGAGGAGACTACTTGATGCAATATACATTCTACATTAAATGCACCTCAGCAATGAAGGTGTGAATGTGTAACTTCAGAAGAATATGAGCTGGAAACAGGCTCTACCAGGAGAAGTGATCGGCTGCTCGGTGACCCTTTGGAATGCCATCAGTGGGGAGGTTCTCTTGAAGATCTGGCACGAAAGATGTGCTTATAACTTTGGCGAGTCCCCCAAAGAGCACTTGATTGAGAAATCATTGTTCCTCCTCGGTAAAAGAATCGCCAACTGTAAGAAATACCCCCCCCTTCAGGCATCATAAAGTGCTTCTCCTAATGAACAACAAGCTTAAACCCAAGTGGGCCCCACATGAGGGTGATGAGAGGGTGATTAACCTTCTTTGTACTGCCATCTAAACTTTGTAAGATCTACCCCCGTTCTATGGGAATTGGGGAGTCCCATGGGCACTAATCCCCTTCACTTGTCCTTTTCTTTTCCTTTATTTAATACAAGTCCGAGAGAGTAGGCTAAGGTAGAACTTCCTTTTATTAAAAAAAAACATCTCTATCTACCCTCGTACCTATAGTGGATATGGAGGAATTATTTGGCAAGGATTTCCTCAGTGAATTCAAATATGCACAACTATTAGACACATCCACATGGAAGACCAGGTTGTGCTTGGAAACCTTAGCCCTAAACTTGTGAAGCAAGCCATAGTGGGTATCGCATACTCTCTATTCTTCACTGGTCAAAATGATAGAAGAGGGCAAGAATGTTAAGTAGGTCAAATTTCTATTCAGGGAGCTTTGTAAGGAAGTATGATGATGATTGTGAGTGTCAAAGAAGTCACATACCTTGGACACAAAAATTAGTATTTTCCTCAACCTTTTGAGTTTGACAAGACCATTGCCTATTGTCTAGTGAGTGGAAGAGGTATGAAAGAAGGTTTTTCTTGAGGATCTATGGTGACAATAAGAGACACCGGGTGTAGTTGTCATGGAGATAAAGGAGGAGAAGGAAAAAAAAGGAGAAAATTTTATATTGTGAGAGAAGCATTCCATTGAGCTAAAGTGGAAGCATCATGGAACGACCAAGAAATGTCTTGAATGGCTACTCAAGAAAAAGAGGAGAAACAGTGCTAATAAGAGACAGAGGCGGCACAACTTGCAAAAGAGTAGAAGTAACAAGCCACTCAAGTCAAGGTGGAGTGGCACCACCTAGAACAGAAGGAAGTTAAGAGGAAATCCAACACAAATAGGAATTTCTCCGACAGTAGGAGAAAGCTCTCCAATAGGCATAAATTGATTGGTATCAGAAAAAAATCGATCACCATACTATGGATTCCAATGTGGTTTCCTTCATTTAACGAATAGATTAAAGATCATTGGCACAATGAGCAAAGCATAATTCAATTACCCATCCTTGCATGTTCATCCCACATTTATCCTTGGTTCATGAAGGGTTACCAAACGACAACAAGTATTGTAGCAGACGCTACTTGACTGTTGATTCTCTACTCTCTACAATTGGAAAAAGAGGAGAGTAATTCTGGATAGTGGGAGGTAGAGAAATAATGAATAATGGCAAAAAGGTAATCAACTAAAGAAGAAAATACATGATCTTGAGGATAGTCTCACGAGACATGCCAATATCCTTATGGAATAGGTATAGGCCATGCAGTGGGCCATTGTTAACATAAAAGCCTGACCAAAAGAAAGCAAAGAAGAACAAGCAATCTTACACGAGGAGTTGCAGGATGAGAAAGAGCTGATGAAAGTAATCCAATTAAATAATTGTAATTTATAAAATACACTAAATAAGTTGCAAAGAGAGAGGGAAAGTCTAGTTTTACAAGTTTTGTCATTAAGTGATAATTTACAAGTTGTTGTAGCTAGACTTAATAATATTTCCAAATTAGAACTACAATTATAGGATGTGAAATAGATAGTTGGAGAGAAGAGTAACATTTTGGTAGATAAACAAATTCAAGTTAAAAAATAGATAAATAAATTTAGACTGAGTTGAGAGAGTTGATGGAAGCCAAGGATGTGGACTTAGTGTAGAAAGAAGAACAATCCCAATTGTTGAGGTCTCAACTTGCAAAAGTTGCCATAGATAATTAGGATTTTCTTAAAGCAGTATCTTAGGATTATGTAGAGGTCAAGGTGGTAGAAGGAGCTTTGAAGGCATAGTGGGGAATCAAAAAATGGTTTGAAGAGGATTTCTAGTATGTGGTTGAGGAAGCTACCTCTTAGCTCATATCTATTTTTGGAGAATTCTTTTATGATTTGGCTAGATTCATGCATTCACCTTTCAAAGGGATGATGATTTGTAAAAACTTGAGTTTATGGGTTTTATCCACTATTTGTGTCACTATTAGCATGCCACATTGTGGATCCCAAACTTAAATTTATGTAATTGTTCATTTATTAAAAATATCGAACTATCAATCAATAGGAATTCTGAAGAAGGGCAAACACTTTCTCTTCCCCTTCTTATATAATTGCTCTCCTTCAAACTTAAGAAGAGAGACTTATACCTACTTAAGGGATGATTGTGGTGTTGCAAAGCCATACACTTTGATGAACTTGTCATTCAACTTGTAGTAATACAAATCATATTTTTCTACTGTCTACTATGTCTACAAATTCCATTGTGTATTCTTTTTGAAGTTAAAGGTTCACTATTAAACCAACATGCTTCTAGTTTGTTTAGGAAGCTACATATACAACAAACAACTTCATTGACATTCCTAAGCTCTAATAGGTGCATTCCCACTTTCATTTTATCTTCATCCATCAAAATTCCTATCTTTGAGACAATATGTCCCAAGATCTTTCATTGTCTCAGCATGAAGACACATTTTTCTATAGTTAAGGAGACTCTATATTTTCTACACTTAGGAAATCACTTTTCCTACATTGGTATATGCTCATGTGTTAATGCAAAATATGTGCATAAGTCATCCACATATAGTTCCAAACGTTTTCAAAAGAATTACTTGAAGACATGACACATCAATCTTTGAAAAGTTGCAAGGCCATTTGATAGACCAAAGGACATAACCTTGAATGCATATATCCCTCACTCACTGGCAAAAGTGGTCTTATGTTGATCTTAAAGTGCAATCATGACTTGATTGTAACTTGAGAAACCATCTAAAAATCTATAAAATTCTTTGCCTACTACCCTTTCCAAAAGATGATGATAAATTAGGAGTGAATAAATATCTCTAATGGTAGCATACTTAATCCTTTTTAGATTGATGCAAATGCTTATTTTATCATATTTCTTGGACATTACAACTATGAGGGATACCCATTCTATGTGCTTAGTCTTATTTATGAATCATACTTCTAAGAGTTTATCTATTTACACTTTAATTTGGTTGAATATACATCTTTGTAGGTGTAAGACCTTTATTTCAAGGATTTTTCATCTAATTCCATAAGAATTCTATGGGCACACATACGAAGTTCAACATCTTTTAGATCTCTACATGACCAAGCAAAAACATCTAGATATTTTTGGAACCACTCTTAGTTGAGCCTCTTCTATGCCTGGCATGCCACTTTGAATGTATGTGCATTCTTCTTATATGTCCACTATAGTCACTACCACTTTCATAATTTTCATATGATTTTCCTACTTTGGCCTCATGCTTAGGTCTCATAGCCACAACTTGTTGCCTTTCTACTTAATATTTCTTGAGGTTCTTGGGATGCTCAAAGGACACTTGTTCTTGGGAGGCTTAAGGTCCCTAATACAATTATGAACAACACTAGTTTTGTAATAGGACACTTGAGTTTCTGGGACACTTAAGTGTCTTGCTTGTTGCACCAAGTTTATTTATTTTTGTTGAGGACATATTTGAGGCTTTGATGGCATACGCAATGGGATTTGATAGAGCACACCAAGTAAGTTTTGAAAAAAATATAAGTTTTAATGTTTTGCAACTTTGTATCAGGTTTTTATATGTTGAAGATACATAATTATGATGCAAAATAATAGTTATTTAAACATTATTATAAGGATTGAACTTGGAAACAGGTGCTTCCGTGCAATGTGTTCATTGCTAACCTCCTTAAAGAAGATGTGGTAGGCAATGGCATTGTAAGGAGAATTTATAAATTGGCATTCATATTTTATTAAAAAAAGGGAAGATGGAATCCATGATGGAAGTGATGAAATGATTCCAAGTGATGCTTGTCATGTTCATGATTTGGAAGAGTCTCTCAAAGATGTTTGAGTACTATTTTTAGTATGTGTGGATGTGTGCATGGGACTATGTGTGCTTATGCATATAACAACTACCAAAGAAATTTTTTTCTAAGTCTACTATGGAAACTATATTTATTTTGGGTTTATTTGTACGTGACTCTTACTTCCTAGTAGGAGCTAGTTTTCTTGATTGGACATCAAGATAAATGTTTAGAATTTGGCGTTATGCTGATTTGATGTTGATATTTATATGCTCATATATTGGTTGGTGTCCATACTTATATAGACTTATCTTGCAGAACAAATATGTGAATACCTTGTTTGGGGTTTTATTATCTATGTTCATGTTAAGAAATCGGATCTCTACCATAGATGTGCATGCCTTGTCTTGTATATGTAGAATTCGGTTGATGCCCACACATGAATACTTTTGGTGGTGTTCAAAGATGTGGAAATTTTGGTAGATGTCCATAAATGCTTTAACATTATATGTGTAAAACGTGGTTTGTTCTATCATACATTTCCGTTTGGTAACTTGAACACACACCTTGGATGATGTCCATAAATTTGTTTGAATCATATCTGTAGGCCTTAGCTGTTTTTTTTTTTTGGTAAATAAAGTCATAGTAGTAGATTTTACATTTGCACACCTTAGTGTCATCATAGTTTCTTTGATTGGTAGCATATTTGTACACCTTTGTGGATGTCCATTAGTTGGTTTGAATCATATGTGTAGAGCTTAGTTTCTATTTGTGGTGCATATAGTTAAAATAATTGATTTTATTTGTGTTGAGAGTGTTTTTTCTAAGTGAATTTGAGTTTCACACTATCTTTTCTATGTTCCAAGGAATGCGTCTAATTTTTTCTTTCATATAATATATTTTTCTTTCAGTATAAATCACGTTTGATTAAGAATTTTCATCCTCTTCACTTCCAAGGTACCTTAGGAGGCTATTAACTTGAAAAAATTTTGATTTAACATATTTTCTAATTTTTCATTAAGCTTTGTATTATAGTTAATACAAATTTTGAAGGGTTTTCTCTCTTTGGACAAGAAGTGGGATATTTTGGAAATTTGTCAAAAAAGGACATTTGAGTGTCATGCTTCGGTACCAAACTAGTGTTAATTCCCTTGAGCGACTCCTTTTTTGAATTAAATTTAGATTCCATATGAAGGAAAATTAAGTCCTTGTCATCAAAAGTCTCATTTTGAACTAGTAATGGTTCCCCTTCCTCAATTTTCTCTAGAAATCTTAACATAAAAAATCTGTTATGAGGTCATGACTTTTGCATCACAATCTTTTGTTTATGTGTTTTCATTAATAGAAATGTCCAGAGCAGTTAAGACTTGCATCCAACCATGAGGTTCAAATTCTTCATCATTCAAACACTATGGACTATAAGATGGATCATTTATGGATCCATCTTGAGTCACTACAATTGTAGGATTTCGTTGTGATAATCATTGCTTTTCTTTGTGAGCTTGTCTACAAAAATATTTTTATCCTCATCCATCGAAACTTCATTTTTTTATGATTTGTTGGAGATAAAGTCATTTGCCTCTTTATGCATGTTGTGTCACGAGATGGGAGGGATGTATCTATGCTCAAAGGTATGCACATCGATTCTAGTTTTTATTCCTAAATGTTGTAAGTGAAGAGCATTGTTACCACAATCATGCACCAATTTTAGTTGATGCATGAACAGTATCCCTAAAATCATCTCATAGTTGCTTGCTTGGCTAGAAGTTGTAGATGTCCAGAGTACGATAAAAAACAACTCCACAAGTATTCAACTTTAAATTCTCTTTCATCTACGAATTGTAATTTTATTCAAGTGGGTTCTACTCTAACAAAGGAAGAGGTTGAGATAGAGGCTTTGGACGTGGAAGAGATACTAAAACTAGGATCAAGGTCAACAACACACTAGCGGGAGGTAGAGGACAATTTTGAGGCAGGGAGAGCTAAAGAGGCCACAAAATATTCCAAAGAAATGATTCAAGTAATGATAATAAGGGATGTTTGAATTTTAGTAAACATGATCAATTTGAATGTGATTGTAGGTTGATGAATCAAAATAGTAGAAAGTAGCAAAAAACATATGCATCCACAAGTGTGGATGATTTAGAGAAGTTTTTCATAATCCAACATCATGTGATGAACACAATGCCTACCGATAGTTGAAACCATTCATCATGGATTTGTTGAAATAGCTGATGATGAAGTGCATCACATCCTATCAAGCATACAAGAAACATAACACTATTAATGGAGGATGGGAAAATAAAACATCTTGCTATGTACTGCATGTTCTTAATATAACAAGGAAACTAATTTCTATTAGACAAATGGTTGACTAGGGATTACAAGGTAGGTTCAATTATGAATGTTTATATGCAGAAGAGTACAAACAAAATGGAAGACTAATAATCAAAGGGTGAAAGTGGGTAGGATTTTTACATTGAATGTGAAGGTTCTTAAATTGAATGCAACCATGTTCGCAACAGGTGCAAGTGTTATTGCTTACAAAGAGATACGGCACAAATGAATTGACATGCAAATTTAGAGAGGCTAAAGTTTTTGGCTTCAAAGGAGCTTGTCAAAACATTACCAAAATGCAAAAGGTTGCACAGAGCATGTCAATTTGGTAAACCATCAAGAGCACCATTTCCATATAACAATCATGTTAGTGAGAATGTATTAGAGATAGTGCACACAGATGTTTGGAATCCTACAAAGACCACATTCATGGGAGGTTGCACATTTTACATCACATTGATTCATGAGCATACACAAAAATAATTCATGAAGGAGAAGATTAAGGTGTTTAATTAGGCTCAAAATTTCAAGTCTATGGTGAAAAAGCAAAGAGGCAAGTATATTAGACATTAAGATCTAATAGAGGAGCTGAATACATATCAAATGAATTGAATAATTTTCTAAAAAGTTATGGAATTTGAAGGCAGTTTTCATGTAGGTGCATACCACAATAGATTAGCATTGCTGAATGCAAAAATAGACGTATTGTAGAAATAAAAAGAACTTGATGGACAAGAAAAATATGCCTCTTTGTTATTGGGCACAAGCTATGCACAATGTTGTATAGATTGTGAATAGAACCCCCAACTACTGATGTACATAAAGTAACACTTGAAGATAAGTTTACATGTAAAAAGCCAAACTTATCACACATGAAAATATTTGGCTGCATTGCATATGTGCATGTTCTAGATAAGCTGAGAATGAATCTTGAACCAAAAGTAGAAAAATAGTTTCTTCATTGGGTACTCCTTTGAGCAAAAGGGATATAAATTCTACAACCCAATCGCATGACAAATGAAGGTAAGAAGAGATGTGGTGTTTGATGAAATGGAAAGCATTTATGCTAATGCAAAAGGAATTGATGTTTACTCAAATGAAAAAGGATATGCTAAAAAATCAAGTGAAAGATATCAACTTCTGAGTGGACTAGATGTGTCACACAATAATAGCTCCAACCCAAACCCATGGAGTGGAAGATTACATGGAAATTGTAGTCCAACAAATTCATAAACTACATCCAAGAAAGGTATAGAAAACATTTATATTGGTAATAAAACATCTATAGAATTTGAAGATATTAATGGGTAATCAAGCAGTTCATAATATAGTCTTGATGAAGAACTTGGATTGCCCTTTGTCAAAAGTCCAAGGGTAAAAAAGGCACATGCAAATGATACAACAAGAAGAAGGATCTAGGACCAAGAAGATCTAGAAGGATGCAAAATTCAGCACACCAATTAACATATGATAGATACATGGCTCATCATTATGCTTACATGACCAAGGTAGTACAAGATGTTGAACCTTCTTTTGATGATGCAATTGTAAATGCAATTTAGGAGAAATCTATGGATGAGACAATGGTTGCACTTTATGGAAATGAAATGTGGAAGTTGTAACTTGCTTCCACTACAAGGAAAGAAACCATAGGTTGCAAGTGATTTTACAAGGTAAATCATAATATTGATGGTAGCATAAATATGTACAAAGAACATTTACTAGCAAAAGGATATGAACAGACATATGGTATTACTTATGAGGAAATTTTCTGCCTTGTAGATAAAATAGCTATTATTAGAGCACTTCTTGCATTGGCTACAATGGAAGGATGGATTTTGCATTAGATGGATGTGAAGAATGCATTCTTACATGACAAGTTGGATTAAGAAGTGTACATGGACCACCAAGGACAGATCAGCATGTTGTTGATATTTTCATCAAAGCACGTGAAGCTCAAGAAGTTTCAAAAGATTCTTGGATTATGACATGAGGGGAGTGTTGAGATATCCAACTCAACATGTGGTGATCAAGGACGACAAATGTCACTTTTTTCATTTCTCTGACATGTATAGTGGTTATGTTGATATATGTCAAGGATACTTTTAGTGAGCTTCATCAAATACCAAGACTAATGGCACATTTGTTTGTTGCCAACTCACGCAATTGTAGACATTTGGGTTTTCTTTATGTATTGTACTATTTGTATTGTTGTATTAATTCATTCTTGTACATTCTCTTTATGTAGTAAAAGAATAGAAGAAGATTATTCTTCCTTGCCTAAATTTGTGTGTGCTCCTCTGTTGTGTGTGAGAGTGTGTGAGAGAGATCTCTTCCTTATCTCCTTTCTCTTGACATTCACCACATGGGACGATTGAAGGTGTCATCTTGGATATTGTACTCTTGGCATAGGATTGACCACTTGAGGATTGGCTTGAGAGTTTTCTCACAAATAATTCCATGTCGCTTGATCTCTTATGGTGTCACTCTTGCTTGGAATTTTCATTGAGGCACTCCTTGAAACCTAGAGTTGACCTCTTTCTTAGGGTTATCAAGTGGAATCTCACATGAATTAGTACTTTTCACTGGTCTACATTCGTTTCCTTGCAAATTAGATCCATTAAGACCTAATTTCCCACCACTAGAAGGTTGGGTATTACGATGAATGAAAGACCTCTCAGGATGATATCCCAATAGAAATTTCCAGAGCTATCTTTGCTTTTAAGCAATAATCTACAAAGGTATCTTGTATGAAGCACATACACATACACTCTCTTGGTTGGTGGGGTTGCAAAATTCTTGGAACAACATCACTTTCGGGATAACGTATCCATGTAAAGAGCCTTCCAAGAGGATTCAAACTTTAGATAATGGAGTCTAAATGCATCAACAAGCTTCATTCCATCTCTAGGGGTGTTGATATATTTAGGTAGTGATGTGTGTGAACACTCTAGGATTGTCGGGGCACATTTTTCCCTCTTTAGGAGGTTTCTTTCCCCCAACTTGTATATATGCCTATTGCCCTAATGGGCTACTTACTCTTTGTACATTCTAGTGGTAATACATTCAATATTGTGTGTTGTGCTCCAAGCTTCTTCTTCTTCTTCCTTGTGTTGTTCGTGTGCTTCCGCAGACGTCTAACGCCAACAATTGGTATCAGAGCAGGTCGCCGCTTCATCTAGGGCATCGTCGACACCTCTCTGATTGTAGTCTCAGAATCGCACAAATTTTGGTGAGCATACTCAACATGTTTTCGAGATCAAAACAGCTTCGCCTTGTGGTGCCGAATTCATGATTTCAGCTCGTTTTGGCCTCTAAATGCACTATCACAATGCTTGTGCATGATATTTTGTCTTTTTGTGCCAAAGGTATATACCAATTTCGGTTCACTAGTATAAGCATCTCAAACTCTACCACAAGTTTAGCAGAATTCGTTTGGGCAATTCTGATCAGCTTTTTGAGATAGAGTGAATTTTCTGCATCAAGGTATTTTAGTCATCGGCCATGGCTGAAAGAAGTGGTGGATTTCGTATGTTGGCTCTTGAGGATAAGTTGGATGGTACCAACTACCCGTTCTGGGCTTATATGATGCGACATGTATTGGTTGCAAAAGGAGTGTGGAACAAAAGGATTGTGGAACATTGTGCAGGGTGCTGAAAAATGTCCTATCACACCTACAACTATTACAAATGTAGGTACTGAAGCTGATGCAGAAAGTGTAGAAGATGAAGATATTCTGCATATTCGTGTTCGTGTTGTGGTTTTTGTTGCACCTACTATAGAGCAAATTCATTGGGATGGCAGAGATGCCTAGGCACATGCATTGATAGCTTTGTCTATCAAACATGCCATTATTCCTCACATTCGCTCTTGTAGAACAGCTAAGGATGCTTGGGATACACTTAGCACATTCTACCAAGCTAGAAATGAGGCTCGTGTTGCTTACCTCCAAAAATAGTCACATGAATGAAGGTGATTCTATGGACAGTTTTCTAACAAAGATCAAAGACTTGAAGGAACAATTGATTTCTACTAATGAAGTTATAGCAAATAGCTCACTTGTGCAAACCATTCTAAATGGGCTTCCTAATTCATATCAGAGTTTTGCTTCTACTCTTTGGTTCATGATGAAAGGCAATCCAAATCCCTTGTCATTTGAGGAGTTAGTCTTTGTACTATTGCATGAAGATCAGTCCAGGTATGTCCATTATGTGTGTTGCAAATCAAGCTTTCTTGGCTAGTCAAAAGGGCAAAGGAAAATGGAGTTCTTCAAGTAGTAAGAAAAAATAGCACAATCGAAGAGGGAAGACAAAGATGAAAAGAAATCAAAAAAGCAAAAATTGTTTTGAAAGTATTGTAAAGGAAATGATCATATTATAAAGAACTATCCAAAACTGGCTGCTAGAGCGGCAAAGAAGAAAGAGGATCGAATGGTTGTTGCATAGGCCTCTAATAGATTCTGCTAATCTTGTGCAGGAAGAAGAATGGGCGTTTACTACTATTTGCAGTTTTGACCCATTTTCTCATGAGCAATGCATGTCTACATTAGACTCAGATGTTTGGTAGTCTGACAGTGGGGCGAACATATTACCTCGCAACACAGTTTCTTCTCTTCACTCGAGCCTGCCCCTATAGGGAATATTGTTACATGTGCCAACAACTCCTCTTATCCTGTTATGGGAGTTGCTAAGATCATTTTGACTACTGCTGATGGTAGTTCTTTCACTTTGTCAGATGCTTTGTTTGTGCTAGGGATCAAGAAAAATATATTATTAGTTTCTGCATTAGCCAAGATTGGCTTGGTTGTGAAATTTGTTGATGCCAGATGTACAATTCATGATCTGTCAAATGGCAACGTGATCATTGCTTCTGGCATTTTATGTCGTGGGTTGTATAAGCTCATAGACTATTAAAGATTTATAAATGATTCGACATGTGTAATACATGATTCTCAGGCTATGTCAGATGCAAAGATTTGGCATGCACACTTTGGTCATCTGAATTTTGCTAGTTTGCTACGCCTGCAAAAATGTGAAATGGTGTCCTCTTTTCCTAAACTTGAGGCACCCAAAAAACATATTTGTGAAGGCTGTATTTTGGGCAAAATGCAGCATTCCTCCTTACCAAAAGATGGTTCAGTTTGGGCTACTCAGAAATTATAGCTTGTACATAGTGATGTCTATGGTCCTATGTAGACACCTTCTTTTGGAAATTATCTTTACTTCTTGAATTTCATCAATTATTTTTCAAGGCATGCATGGGTATATCCATTGAAGGCAAGGTCCGAAGTGTTCATGTGCTTCAAACAGTTTTTGGTTTTGGCTGAAAATCTGTCAGCATGTAAAATGGGCACCCTCCGTTCTGATCGAGGGGGGAAATATATGTCCTCTGATTTTAATGCCTTTCTGGTTGAACGTGGGATAAAACACCAGTGTATAGTGTCGTATACACGTCAACAGAATGGAGTCGCTGAAAAAAAGATCAGGTCACTCATGGAGATGGCGAGATGTATGGTCAAGAGTTAGGCTTTACCACAGTTTTTGGCTTGAGACTGTCATGTGTGCAGCATATGTACTTAACAGGTGTCCCACTAAAGCGCTACAATCTATCACTCCATATGAGGCTTGGCATGATCGCAAGCCATCTGTTGCTCATTTGCGTGTTTTTGGTTGTTTGGCATATGCCTTAGTGCCTGGACAACATCACAAAAAATTGGATGATAAAGTAGTAAAATGTATTTTTGTTGGGTACTATAGTTCCGAAAGTAAAGGCTATCATCTATATCATCCATATACTAAACACATTCTAGTTAGTTGTGATGTTGTTTTTGTGGAAGATGCTATTCAGCCATTGCTTTCATGTCTAAGAAGACATCTGTTAGCTCCAAAGACATGTATGATACTTTGTTGCCTCTTTTTATAGGTGAACAGTCTAGTGTTGGTCCTAATGAGGCAACTTCTTAGCCTTTGCAGGTTTCATGTGATGATGTATATCATCCCATTTCTAATGCAAATTTACATGATGCACTTGTTGATGAGAGAGCTGATATTGAGGAGGCAAAAAGTATGCCAAAATGGCTGGTGCAGACTTTGCGTGAAAGCAAATTAGATGCACCTCTGTCATATCGTACTCAATCAAGCTCTCATAGTGCCTCTTTTGCATCAGATTACTATGCTATGGCTGCATCTAGTCTCTGTGATGAGAATGAGCCTGTTTCACTTGACGAAGCACAAAATTTAGAGAATTAGATGGTTGTTATGCAATCTGAATAGGATGCTATAATGAAGAACGGTACTTGGTCTTTATGTGACTTGCCTCCTAGCAAGAAGTCCATTGGCACTAAGTGCGTTTACAAGCTAAAGTGTAAGCCTAATGGAACAGTTGATAGGTATAAGGCTAGGCTTGTTGCAAAGGGTTATGCATAGGAAAGAGGCATTGATTTCGATGGGACCTTTGCACCTACATGCCGTATGACTACTTTTGAGAGCATTTGTGCACTTGTATCCCATCATGGTTGGAATGTACATCAGTTGGACATTAAAACTACATTTCTAAATGGAGTGTATGGTTTTCAGACCCATGGTTTTGTGTAGAAAGGGCATGAAAACCAGGTGTACAGGTTAAAGAAGGCATTATATGGTTTAAAGCAAGCACCATGTGCTTGGTATGAGAAGATACATGCCTATCTGATTGCACATGGTTTTGAGAACAATCCAACTGAAAGCACCTTACATGTTAAGCGTGTTCATGATGTGCTTCTGATCATTCTTATCTAAGTTGATGACATGCTACTCGCTGGTCCTATTGAGAAGCATATTGCTTATTTTAAGGCTGATTTGCATGCCTCATTTGAGATGTCTTATTTGGGGTATTTGCATCACTATTTGGGCATTCAGTTTATGCAAGTTGATGGTGGAATGGCTTTGTGTCAAATGAAATATATTGACACATTATTGTAGCGTTTTGGTCTTGAAGACTGTAAGCCATTTGCCACTCTTATGGAGACATGTTTACGATTGAGTCTTCATGATGTTGGAGATGCATTTGATGTTGTCCTCTATCAGAAGGCTGTTGGATGCCTGATTTACTTATGCATTACTCGGCCATATATTCAGTTTGCTATCTCACACATGAGCAGGTCTATGCATTGCCCATTCAAACATTGGCAGGCCGTTAAGCGCATCTTCTGCTACTTGAGTGGTACTCGGCTACTTGGGTTGTTTTATCCCAAGAGGGGGTCACTACCGCCAAATTTGCATGCTTTTTCTGACTCAGATTGGGTTGGTTGCTATGACACTTGTGTGTCCATTAGTAGTGCTTCATGCTTGGTAGCTCATGTATATCTTGGTTGAGCAAGAAGCAGCCTACTGTGGCCACTTCCAGTTGTGAGGCTAGGTATAGGGCAACTTTCACAGTGACTATTAAGTGTGTGTGGCTCAGACGCCTTATGGATGGTTTGGGTGTTGGTCATTCTTCTGCCATCACCATCTTCATTGACAGTCAAAGCGCATTGGCAGTTGTGAGGAACCCTGTGTTCCACACTCGCACTAAGCACATTGAGGTGCATTATCATTATGTCAGGGAGAGGTTCTCTGTAGGGGAGATTAGCTTGGCATATGTGCCCACACAGGAGAACATTGCAGACCTTTTCACGAAGGCTCTGCCTAGGGAGAAGTTTGAAGCTTTCCACAAAGCTTTGGGCTTACTTCCTTTTGTGGAGTGATTTCCACATAGCTTGGCACTTCCTTATACATGAGTGTCATCTACTTGTTCACCGCATCACTCCCAAGGGGGATTTGTGGATATATTTAGGTACTGATGTGTGTGAACACTCTAGGACCACCAGGGCACTTTTTTTCCTCTTTAGGAGGTTTTTTCCCCCAACTTGTATATACGCCTATTGCCCTAATGGGCTACTTATCTTTGTACATTCTAGTGATAATACATTTAGTATTGTGTGTTGTGCTCCAAGCTTCTTCTTCTTCCTTGTGTTTACATGCTTCCGCAGACGTCTAACTCCAACAAGGGGTAGGTATGATCTCAAGTAATCCAATGTCTTCATTACTTGTATGAGCTAGAAACACTACTTCTCCTTTGTCATTTGTGTGTTTAGGTTTGCATTTGTGTGTTTAGGTTTGGCACGAGAATGTAGTTTTTTCCATCTTTGTCTTGTGTAGTCTTAGATTTTTTATGCTCTTCCACTCACAACATAGTGAGCTAAACTTGGCCCAAAGTACTTATGCTAGGAACCTATAGGCGGGTTTATCTTACTTCAAAAAAGGGTGGTTGAAATTTAAGCAATCTTGCTAGACCTTGTGCACCTACCATAGGGTATCGGGTTAAGTGCGACTCCATTGGTTGAACTTGTGGTGGGTCCACTAAGCGCTAGTGCCACCTCTCAAGTATCCACTAAGGGATTTTCACTTTTGATTTGGCACACCCATAATACACTTGAAATAGCATATATGGCTTATACTCGATCATGTGTGTCTCTTTATCAAGTTCTATGTGCACTTTGGACCCTCTATAAGCTCATTCAGTGAAAGAGTATGCACTTTCAAATGTATACACATTCTCAAGTATGTACTATCCATCCTACCAGCTTGCACCTCCGATCCACTTGTGTCTTTAATCAAGTTATTAAAGACCAAAGACTTGCTTGTTTGGTGGATAGACACTTCTCATATGGAATGCGCTTTCAATCCTACTATCCCAATGGTACTTCCTATCACGTCTTTATGGAGTACCAACCTTATGGCTATTCCCGTTCCAGCCCGTGCATTTTGGATGCTTCTCTCAGTACTTACGATAAAGTATTTATGGTGGTGATGGTGATGGTGTGCATATATTGTAGAGGGTGCCCTTTAATGTCCCGTATGCCCGTGGGGAGGTTGAAGCAAAGAGAAGTTCCCCTTGATTATGTTACGGAAAAGAAGTACCTTCAATGAGGTTGACATGCACCTTTGATATTCTTGTGCACTTTTAATAGTGTCTCAAGACCCAGGATCTCCTCCAAACTCTAATGCCCCATGTACCTTTTTGATATTCCTCAAGTGTCATCATGTGAGGGTACCTTCAACCATGTTTTAATCCTACAAAGAAGTTCACTTAGACTATCAAAAGCACTTTCGATATGCTAGGAATATGCACCTTCAATACTCTATCTGTGTCGTGGCAATGATCCTCAACTTGTCCTTTTTTTAATAGAACACACGATGCACTTATGGAGTACAAATGTACTTTCGATTGTGGGAGGGATTATTTCCAATAGAAACAAGCACTCCCAATATGTATCTAGGGTGAGGATTCTTGATTGCCTGGTCGTTGAGTTATGGTGCAATCGGAAGTACTTGAGACGTACTTCCGATTGTGTTAATTAGCACTAGTGATTGCGTGTTAAGCCTTGTCCCCTCTTTTTAAAGTCATCTACCCAACATTTTGTTCATGTAGCCCAAAAAAGCACTCACTGCTTCAATGCTTTTCTTTTTGTTTTTGTTTTTTTTTTTGTGCTTTCCAATGAAGAAAGCGTGCACGTGTTTTTCGATAAAGGCCATGCCCCACTGCCAGTATACTTCCAAAATAGCTATACCGATGCCTTGTTGATAAATCTACCCCCGATTGCCTTCTTGTAGTTCCGATGTTCAACAAAGCTATCCCCAATTCCTTCCGAGAGTCGTTCACTTTTGAAAGGGTATAATAGGTGCACCTCGATAGCATGTAGATGCACGTTCCATGGTGTCTAGTGGTGCATACTTGCAAAGTTGCAATGGAGTAAATGAGCAAAGGTGGATGGGTTTCGAGAGCATTGGAGAGTGTGAAGGGTCATTTATTACATCCATCAAATGATCTTTCAATTCCTTTTTGTACTAGAAAGGTATGCATATCAACCTGGCGGAGCAGGCCATGGTAATTAACACGTTTCAGACTTCTTCAACTATTTACTTTCTCTTTTGTTGGAGATCGAAGGACCAAGAAATTGCCAAGTTGAAAAGAATCTACAAAAACTTTTTATGAACAACTGACCCCAATAGAAGGGGGATCCCCAAAATTAAATGGGCTACTTGCACTAGCCATAAAGATCAAGGTGGTTTGGGCATTCTCGACATCGAAGGCATGGCCAACAAGCTTGTTGCAAAATGGTTAATTAAAGTTTTGTGCAACAATGAAGCCTCTTGGTGAAAACTTATTTTTAGGATTAGGTGCGCTCTTAAGATTAAGGGCCTCCCAGGTTGGAAGGGCCTTGACCTTCTCACCCTTCTATTCTCTCCTTTTTCGATGTCTCCTAAAGGTTCGAGGTTGGTTTGCTCTCTGTGGAAGAGTTGGAACAAGGTCAAACAATTTGTCAAGATCAGTGATGATTGGAGGTGGGTGGTCGCTATAAGACAGAATGGTTCGATCTTGTTCCTTATCAAGGGCATCAGAGGTGTGGAGTCTTGGAACCTCCAAAAGCTAGGAAGCTATGGAACAAATGTTTTTGTTTGTGGAAGCACCTCTAGAACCAAGATACTTGCCAGTGGATTAGATTTGAGGGCATCGAGCCGAAGGAGAGAGTGAACTACGAAGAATGGATCCTATTGTATAGCACATTCACTGCTTGGGATCGCTTGAAGACTCATCTCCTCATGGGTCAGGACCCTCCTCACCATGAGGGCCGCAGATGGCACAATGGCAATAGCCTAGACAAAATTTTGAGATTCAAGAAGATTCAGGACTTCCATGTCACCCTTAATAGAAAGTGGTGCCTTGATTGGTTGAGCTTGCGATAGGACTTTAAAATCCAATTCATTTTGCATCCCCTCATTGAAATAAAAAATTCAATGCTTATGTGGCAAATTCTCCACCGAGGAATTTGGACCAATGTAAAGGTTAGCAAAATTTGTGGGGCCCCCCATGGTGCAAATGGTGCATACATGGAATTGAGGACTTGGGACACCTCTTTTTCTCGTGCCCAAAATCAAAGTCAGTCTAGCAGACCCTTGAAAAAATCATGCTACTACAAGGAAAAAAAATAAACAAGCCTTGCTGGGAGAAAGGTAAATAAATTCTCCTTTGAACAAAAGGGATATGAATTCTCTAATCCAATCACATGCAAGATGAACGTAAGCAGAGATGTGGTGTTTGATGAAATGAAAAGCATTTATGCTAATGAAAAAGGATTTAATGTTGACTCAAATGAAAAAGGAAATGCTAAAAAATAAAGTACAAAATCTCAAGTTTTGTGTGGACCAGATGTGTCATGCAATAATAGCTCCAACCCAAACCCATGGAGGTGGAAGATTACATGGAAACTGTAGTCCAGTAAATTCATAAACTACATCCAAGAAAGGTATAGAAAACATTTATATTGGTAATAAAGAATCTATAGGTTTCGAAGATATTGATAGAGAATCAAGCAGTTCATAATAGAGTCTTGATGAGGAGCTTGTATTCCCTTTGTCAAAAATCTAAGAGTAAAAAAGCCACATGCAAATGATACAACAAGAAGAAGGATCTAGGACCAAGAAGATCTAGAAGGATGCAAAATTCTAGCACAATGATTAACATATGATAGCTATATGGCTCATCGTTATGCTTAAATGACCTAGGTAGTACAAGATGTTGAACCTTCTTTTGATGATGCAATTGGAAATGCAGATTACGAGAAAGCTATGGATGAGGAGATGGTTGCAATTTATGGAAGTGAAATGTGGAAGTTTTTTCCACTGCTGCAACAAGGAAAGAAACCCATAGGCTGCAAGTGGTTTTACAAGGTAAATCATAATATTGATGGTAGCATAAATAGGTATCAAGAACAATTGCTAGCAAAAGGATATGAATAGACTTATGGTATTACTTATGAGGAAACTTTCAGCCTTGTAGCTAAAATGGCTATTATTAGAGCACTTCTTGCATTGGCTATAGTAAAAGAATCGATATTGCATTAGATGGATGTGAAGAATGCATGCTTACATGACAATGATTCTTGGATTATGACATGACAATGATCTTGGAGGGGAGTGTTGGGATGTCCAACTCAAAATGTGGTGATCAAGGATGAAAAATGTTAATTCTTCATTTCTCTGACATGTATAGTGCTTATGTTGATATATGCCAGGGATACTCTTAGAGAAGTTCACCAAATTTATCTATCAAGAGTGATGGCACATTTGTTTGTTGCCAACTCATGCATTTGTAGATATCCCAGTTTTCTTTATGTATTATATTGTTTGTATTGTTGTATTATTGAATTCTTGTACATTCTCTTTATGTAATAAAAGAATTAGAAGAAGATCATTCTTCCTTGCCTCAATCTGTGTGTGCTCCTCTGTTCGTGTGTGAGAGTGTGTGAGAGAGATCTCTTCCTTATCTCCTTTCTCTTGACATTCACCACATGGGATGATTGAAGGTGTCATCTTGGATCTTGTAATCTTGGCATTGGATTGACCACTTGAGGATTGGCTTGAGAATCTATGTTTCTTGAGCATGTTTCTCTTGTGGTGTCACTCTTGCTTGGAATTTTCATTGAGGTACTCCTTGAAACCTAGAATCGACCTCTTTCTTAGGGTTCTCAAGTGGAATCTCACATGAATTAGTACTTGTCATTGTCCTGCATTTGTTTCCTTGCAAATTAGATCCATTAAGACCTAATTTCCCACCACTAGAAGGTTGGGTATTAGGATCACTGCATCAGGATTAGTGATTTCCCAATAGAAATTTCTAGAGCTATCTTTGCTTTTAGGAAATAATCTACAAAGGTATCTAATCTCAAGCACATACACATACACTCTCTTGGTTGGTGGGGTTGCAACATTCTTGAACCAACATCACTTTTGGGATAATGTATCCATGTAAAGAGCCTTCCTAGAGGATTCAACCCTTAGATAATGGAGTCTAAATGCATCAACAAACATCATTCTATCTTTAGGGGTAGGTAGGATCTCAAGTAATCCAATGTCTTCATTACTTCTATGAGCTAGAAACAATGTTTTTTGTGTTTAGGTTTGGCATGAGAATGTAGATTTTCCCATCTTTGTCTTGTGTAGTCTTAGAGTTGTGATGCTCTTCCACTCACAATATAGTGAGCTAAACTTGGCCCAAAGTACTTATGCGAGGCACCTATAGGAGGGTCTATTTTACTCCAAAAAAAGGGTGGTTGGAATTTAAGCAATCCTCCTAGACCTTGTGCACCTACCATAGGGTATCGAGTTAAGTGTGAATCCATTGGTTGAGCTTGTGGTTGGTTTAGAGAGCACTCGAACCTAGTGCCACCTCTCAAGTATGTGTCACACTCTAGGATTTTCACTTTTGATTTCACACACCCACATTACACTTGAAATAACATATAGGACTTATAAGCTTGATCATGTGTGCCTCTTTATCAAGTTCTATGTGCACTTTGGACCCTCTATAAGCTCATTCAATGAAAGAGTATGCACTTTAAAGTACATACACATTCTCAAGTATATATACTTTCGATCTTACCTTGCACCTCCGATCCACTTGTGCCCTTAATCAAGTTATTAAAAACCAAAGACTTGCTTGTTTGGTGGGTAGACACTTTTGATATGAATGCGCTTTTGATCCTACTATCCCAATGGTAGTTCATATCACGTCTTTATGGAGTACCACCCTTATGGATATTCCCGTTCCACCCCCTTGTATTTTGGATGCTTCTCTTAGTATTTATGATGGTGATGGTGATGGTGATGGTGATGGTGATGGTGTGCATATATTGTAGAGGGTGCCCTTCAATGTCATGTATGCCCGTGGGGAGGTTGAAGCAAAGAGAAGTTCCTCTTGATTATGTTATGGAAAAGAAGTACCTTCAATGCGGTTGACATGCACCTTTGATATTCTTGTGCACTTTCAATAGCGTCTCAACACCTACGATCTCCTCCAAACTCTAATGCCCCATGCACCTCTAATACTCCTCAAATGTCACCATGTGAGGGTACTTTCAACCATGTTTGTCGATATTGACTTCTGATCCGACAAAGAAGTTCATGCACGTTCAATACTCTGTCTATGTGCTGGCGATAATCCTCAACTTGTACTTTTGATAGAGCACACGATGCACTTACGATGGAGTACAAGTGTACTTTCGATTGCGCCAAAAACTTTAGTTCCAATGAGTATGGGAGGGATTATTTCCAATAGAATCAAGCAGAATCAAGCACTCCCAATATGTGTCTAGGGTGGGGACTCTTGATCGCCTAGTAGTTGACCTATGGTGGTGAAGTACGTGAGGAGGCGCAACTTTGCGATGGATTGATCGTTTGGCGTACTCCCTTGAGACGTACTTCCGATTGTGTTAATTAGCACTAATGATTGTCCATTAAGCCTTGCCCCCCCTTTTTATAGTCATCTACCCAAACTTTTGTTCGCGTAGTCCAAAAAAGCACTCACTTCTTCAATGCTTTTTTTTTTTTGCTTTTTTTCTTTGCTTTTCAATGAAGAAAGCGTGCACGTGTTTTTCGATAAAAGCCATGCGGCACTACGAGTATACTTCCAAAATAGCTATACCGATGGCTTGTTGATAAATCTACCCCCGATTGCCTTCTTGTAGTTCCGATGTTCAACAAAGCTATCCCCGATTACTTCCAAGAGTCGTTCACTTTTGAAACCGTATAGTAGGTGCACCTCGATAGCATGTAGATGCACGTTCCATGGTGTCTAGAGGCGCATACTTGCAATGGCGTAAATGAGCAAAGGTCGATGGGTTTCGAGAGCATTGGAGAGTGTGAAGAGTCATTTACTCCATCCATGAGATGATCTTTCAATTCCTTCTTCTATCTATATGCCTTGTTGAAGTATCCAAGCTCACCCAAAAACACAACAAAGCATATAATGGTCTATCTTGATGAGTTGAGTTTCCTAATCAAAACTCATAAAAATTACTTGATTTTTAGCTTGTTGGAAAGCTATTTGTGTCTAATTTTTCTGTACCAAATATCTTTCTCAAAGGATATATTCAGAGAGCTATCAGTCCGAGAGTGAAGCTCAATTCTTCAGCATACCTGTGTGGACAAGTACTTCATCTTTGACAGTTGTATTTCCTAATCAAAACTTGTCCAAATTAAGTCATTTATAGCTTGTTAGAAAGATCTCTTTGTCTACTTTGATTGACTAAAGTATCAAGTCCATTTGATTTTGTGTTAAGAGCAGCAAGCTATCTAAGGTGCAGATGTTTGTCCAAGTGCTAGACATACAAGGGTTCACTACACACTTCCATTGTGCATAGGAGAACTCATTCTCCACATTAAGTACATATGCTGCCCACATGACAACCTCAAGCCAAAAACTATGTGGTAAAGCGTGACTCTTGACCATAAACCTCACCATCTCCATGAGTGACCTGTTCTTTCGTTCATCAACTCCATTCTATTGAGGTTTATATGACACTATACACTGATATTTTATCCCATGTTTAGCCAAAAATGCATTAAAGTCAGAAGACGTATATTCCCCCCCTCGATCAGAATGGAGGGTGCCATTTTTTTACATGTTGATAGATTTTTTTACAAGCAAGAGCAAAAAATATTTGAAGCACATAAACACTTCAGACTTTGCTTTCAATGGATATACCTATGTATTGTTGGAAAAATCATCAATGAAAGTCACGAAGTAAAGATAGTTTCCAAAAGAGGGTGTCTACATAGGACCACATACATCATTATGAACAAGCTGCAATTTCTGAGTAGGTGGAATGGAACCATCTTTTGGGAATGAGGAAAAATGCATTTTGCCCAAAATACAGCCTTCACAAACATGTTTACTAGGTGCCTCAAAGTTTGGGTAAAGAGGAGAACATTTCTGATTTTTGTAGGCATAACAAACTAGCAATATTCAGATGACCAAAGCATGCATGCCAAAGCTTTGCATCTGACATAGACTAAGAATTTGTATTGCACGTGTTGAATCATTCACAAATCATGATTTGTATATCTACCATCAACAAATTTCACAACAAATCCAATCTTGGCTAAAACTGAAACTGATAATAGATTCTTCTTGATCCCTGGCACAAATAAAGCATCTGAAAATGTAAAAGAACTACCATCAGCAATAGTGAGAATGATCTTACCAACTCCCATGACATGATAAGAGGAGTTTTTGGCACATGTAATAGCATTCCCTGTAGGGGAAGGCTCAAGTGAAGTGAATAAACTATGCTGCAAGGTAATATGTTTGGTTGCCCCATTATCAAAGTACCAAACATTTGAGTCTACTCGAGACATACACTATTCATGAGAAGATGGGTCATAATTGCAAACAGTGGTAAATGCCCATTCTTCATTTTGCACAAGATTGGGAGACTCTGTTTTGGGTGTAGAGGCCTCTGCAACAACCATTCCAGCCTCTTTCTTCCTTGCCTCTTTAGTAGTCAATTTTGGACAGCTCTTTATGGCATGATCATTTCCTTTATAGTATTTGCAAAACAATTTCTACTTTTTTGTTTTCTTCTCATCTCTGTCGTCCTTCTTTGATTGTGCAGAATTAGCAAATTTCTGCTTATTAGTAGAAGAGCTACATTTCCTTTACCTTTCTGACTAGCCAGGAAAGCTTGATCTACAACATGCATAATGGACCTGTTCTACCTAGACTGATCTACTTACAATAGAACATATACTAACTCCTCAAATGTTTCATCATCAAACAAAGAATAGAAGAAAAACTTTGATATGAATCGGGAAGAACATTCAGAATAGTTTGCAGAAGCAAAATGTTGGGAAAGACTTCATTAGCAGAAATTAACTGTTCCTTCAAATCTTTGATCTTTGTTGGAAAACTATCCATGGAATCTCCTTCATTCATGTGCTCACTCTCCAATTGTTTTTGGAGGTAAGCAACATGAGCCTCATTCCTTGCCTAGTATAAAGTGGTAAGTGTATCTTAAGCATCCTTAGTTGTTTCGAAAGAGCGAATGTGAGGAATAATGGCACATTTGACAGAAAAGGCTATCAATGCATGTGCTTGAGCATCTTTTCCATCCCAACAAATTTTCTCTATAGTAGGTGCACCCGGAACTGTAGCACGAACAAGAACATGAAGAATATGGTCATCTTCAACACCATCTGCACCACCTTCAACAACTGTGTTTGCAGGTGTAATAGGACATTTTAACACCCTGCACAATATTCCACGGTCCTTTTGCAAACAATACATGATGCATCATATAAGCCCATAATGATTATTGTCTAAAAAAGTTGAACACAACTATACTGTCGAGTTTTGCTAAAGCTGTAGCAAACTTTGAGACACTTATATTGCCGAACCGAAACCTATGTATATCTTTGGCACAAAAAGATGAAATTTTCTGCATAAGTGTTGTGATAGTGCATTTTAAGGCTGAAACAAGCTTAGATCTCTATTTTAATACCATAAAGCGAAGCCATTTTTGATCTCCAAATCACCTTGAGTATGCACATCAAATTTCATGCAATTATGAGACTCTGACTGGAGAGGTGTCGACAATGCCCTAGATGAAGCAATGACCTGCTCTGACACCAATTGTTGGAGTTTGAGGTCTGTGGAAGCATGCGAATAGCACAAGGAAGAAGAAGAAGCTTGGATAATAACACACTATGCCAAATGTATTACCACTAGAATGTACAAAGATAAGTAACCATTAGGGCAATAGGTGTATATACAAGTCGGGGAAAAAAAACTCCTAAAGAGGGAAAAAAAATGCCCAGATGGTCCTAGTGTGCTCACACACATCAGTAGCTAAATAGATCAATAATTTTTGTTTTCAAAATCTAAGAGGGAATAGATAAATTGCTCATAATAGGATTCAAAAAATGTTATTTAAAACATAAAAGAAAATTACATCATAGGTGGGCGTAGCCAACCACATTGCAAGTCAATGATCTCATATCCAAATCGTCAACTCATTCACCCTCTTCATCCCCCCAAACCATCTCCAGTACCCTTTCCACAAACCATTAGAAGTCACTTGTAATCGATCACACACTATTGTTTGGTTGCTTAATTAGTACATATTCCTTTAAGAGCATAGAAAGTGTACTACACTTGATCATTAGTGCTCCAAGTGCACACTCTTTGTAATATCCCATTAGAAGTAAATATAAGAGCCATTGGGGTTGCATCCATTGTTACTTGGAGGAGCTTTTCACCCAAATTTGCATTAGGAATCACTTATTTATCACCATCATATGTTAGGTGTGAAGTCTTTTGGCTGTACACTTGCATGCTTATGAATTATCAAGGGCATCACAAATGCATGAGTAGAGTACATACTCACTCCATCTAAACTACATGGAACTATAAGCTAAGACGGATCATGAGTGCAAGGGAATTCAAGGAGAAGACCCAATTCACACTTTAGAAGTTGTCTTACGAGTATTCGGAACACCACATGTGCTTGTCTTCATCACATCAAAAGGTACAAGGCCACTCCCACGATTCTATTAGAAAAAAGTTACTAGGAGTACATGAAAAATTGTTCCTATTTATGACTATTGGGACTGGACAAATTATCAGCAAATCGCAAAGCCCGTCTTAATAAAGATTGGGTGCTTTTTGTTTCACTAAACTTCGGTTATCCTATTGGGATTGTAGCTTGTATCTATTGAGAGTGGACTCGTGTTTTTGTAGCGTGAGCACCAGCGATGGGCTACATGGAAGCAAAAGCGAAAAGAGATATTTGATACAAAGAAAGTACATGAGATAAGCTTTCCAATTAATGTTTAAACACACAAAATGGTTACATATGCACTGAGATATGAGGTCTGCAACAGAGCTGTGTACAAACTGACGTGCAGCTGGAAGGAGTCTAAGGGAAAACCAAAATGACAAAATGGGTAGATCCGACTACTGGGAGCTCTTGCCTCTTTCTCTCCTTGTTTTGAATGTGCTCCCACTTCACTTTTATAACCAATGAGCATGTGAAGAAGTTTGTGCCTCCTTCTTAACTCACCACTTTCTCCACTACATGCTACTAACTACAAGGCAAGATATTGTATCTCTTACTCATCATGAAGTTTTGACTAGACTTTTTTTTTCTTATTCTTTCCTTTTTTCCTTTTTTCCTCTACTTTTCCTTTATCTTTATATTTGGTAAATTTATCCAAGCATGGCTCATATGAAAATGAGCTTTTGTACATTTATCTTCAACACTCCCTCTCAAGCTCATTTGGGAGTTATCTTCATCCATGTCCTGCAAATTTATCACATCCTTGAAGCCTTTGAGTTTAGAAGCATCCAAGAACTTTGTAAACATATCTGCAACCTGCTCTTTGGTTCTAATGAACTTTATCTCCACATCTTTGCTGAGCACCTTCTCCCTTATATAATGGTAGTGGACCTCTATGTGCTTGCTCCTTGCATGAAACATAGGATTGCTCGCCAAGTAGATACTTGACATGTTATCACCATATATAGGGATGGTTCCAACTTGCACTCCAAGATCAGCCAAAAGCTTTTTAATCCACATTGCTTCACATGTGGCAAAAGCTAATCCTCTATATTCAGCCTCCATAGATGAAAGTGCAACAGTAGGTTGTTTCTTTGGGATCCATGTGATAGGTTTGCTTCCTATCATGAACACATAACCTGAAGTTGATCTTCTATCTTCCTTTGAACCTACCCAATCAGCATCACTAAAGCCTTTGACCTGTAGTTCTTCATCAAACTTGTAAAACAAAGCATGATTAACTGTATGCTTTATGTATCTCAACACTCTCTTGGCTGAATTTAAGTGTTCACTTGTCGGGGCTTGCATAAATTGCGAAAGTACACCAACAACATAAGACAAATCAGGTCTTCTAATGTTTGCATAGATCAATGATCCTACAATGCTTCTGTATGTCGTTACATCTTCCAATGGTTCTCCATCATTTGAACAAATCTTTGTATTTGTGTCCATGGGTTGAGTGAGTGGTTTGCATTCACTCATTCCAAATCTGAAAAGAACATCCAACAAGTACTTCCTTTGCATCAAGTAGATGCCACTCTCTCCATAAACAACTTCAGTTCCTAAAAAATATTTCAGCTCTCCAAGATCTGAAATTTTAAACTCCTTACCAAGCTTCCTTTTGATATCTTTAATCCCTGTAACATCATTTCCTGTTATGATGAGGTCATCGACGTATATGCAAATATATACCTCTCTATTTTCTTCCTTCTTCATGTACAACGAAGGATCTACATTACTTGGGTTGTATCCACACTTAGTTAGATACTCTACCAATCTCTGATTCCATGCTCTTGGTGCTTGCTTCAAGCCATAAAGTGCTTTCTTCAACCTGCAAACAAAATTTGGATGGTTTTCATCTTCAAATCCAACCTGTTGACTCATGTATACCTCTTCTTGTAGTTCTCCATTGAGAAAGGCATTTTTTATGTCGAGTTGATATAATGGCCATCTCCTTGAAGCACCAATTGATATTAAGGTTCTGATAGTTCCCATCTTTGCAACGGGGCTGAAAACTTCATCATAATCTATGCCTTGTGTTTGTTTAAATCCTTTGGCAACTAATCTAGCTTTATATCTAGCTAGTGAACCATCAGCATTCCTCTTTACTTTAAACACCCATTTGTTTGGAACAATCTTCATACCTTCTTTCTTTGGCACTAGCTCCCATGTGTGATTATCTTTGAGAGCTTTGATCTCCTCTTTCATAGCTTGCTTCCATTCCTCTTGTGTGCAAGCTTCTTCATATGTCTCAGGATCTTTGTCTTTGATAACTTGCATCATGTATGCAAAATGTGTCGCCATAAAACTATCATAACTCAACCTTTGAGTTGGATACCTCATAACTCAACCTTTGAGTTGGATACCTTGTCCTTGAAGATATTCTTTCATTACCTTTAGAGAGTTGCTTCTTTAACCTATTTAGCTTTACCATCGGAGTGATTACCTCTTCATATTCTTCTTCACTTGCATTACCTCACTGTTTGGAGTAGCACTTGCCTCTTTGGCTCTACTATGAGCTGAATTTGGAGACAAAGAATGACTCCCCCTCCATGTTGAACATTCTTCATTTGATGTAGATGCCTCTGGACCTGAAGCCTTTGTGCTTGATTGTTGAGCTTCTCTTTGATTTGTTCCTGCATAATCATCACAATCTTCTTCAAGAACCTTTTCCTTTCCTTTATCTTCATACCATGGTCTTAGTTCATCAAAGACCACATCTCGCGAGACTCTTAATTCCTTTGTTCTAGGGTTGTAGCACTTGTATCCTTTCTGCTCCATCGAGTAGCCGATGAAAATGCATTTTTCTGACCTTGGTTCCATCTTTGTTCTAACTTCTTGTGGAATGTGAACAAAGCAAACACATCCAAACACTTTGAGGTGTGTAAGATCAGGTTTCTTACCGGAATATACCTCTTCTGGAGTCAAGTGATGTATTCCCGATGTTGTGCACCTATTCATCAAGTAAATGGCAGTTGTGGTAGCTTCAGCCCAATAGTACAATGGTACCTTCATCTCGTTGAGCATGCATCTTGCAATTTCAGCAATTTGCCTATTTTTCCTCTCAGCTACTATATTTTTTTGTGGTGTATACCTACAAGTGAATTGCCTTTTGATCCCATTCTCTTGTAGAAAATCTGAAAATTCTTTGGAGAAGTATTCTCCTCCACCATCGGACCTTAAGGTTTTGATAGACCTTCATGTTTCCTTTTCAACTTCAACTTTGAATCTTTTGAATATAGAAAACACCTCTGATTTTTGCTTCATACAAAACAACCATACCTTTCTTGAGTGATCATCAATGAAGGTGACAAAAAGTCTATTACCAACCATTGATGCCTCTTGGGTTGGTCCCCATGCATCCGTATGTATCAAGTCCAAGACATTTGGAGCCACATAATTGCTCCTTTTGAATGGCTGCCTCGTTTGCTTTTTTTTAATGTAAAGGAAGTTCGGCAATAGCCTACTCTCCCGGACTTGAATTAAATAAAGAAAAGTACAAGAGAAGGGGACTAGTGCCCACGGGACCCCCCAAATCCCACAACGCAGGGGAAGCTTTTACAGAGCTTAGATGACATTACAAAGAAGGTTAATTACCCTCTCATCACCCTCATGTGGGGCCCACTTGGGTTTAAGCTTGTTATCGATCAAATGGAGTACTTGATGATGCCTAAAGGGGGGGGATTTTTTACAGTTGACAATCCTTTTGCCAAGGAGGAACAGCGATTTCTCAATTGACCACTCCTTGGGGGAGTCACCGAAGTTGAAAGCACATCTTTCCCGCCAGATTTTCCATAGAACCTCCCCTCTGATGGCGTTCCAGAGAGTCGCGGAGCAGCCGATCGCTTCTCCCAGCAGGGCTTGCTGCTGCCAACTGAGACGTTTTTGAAGTCTAATTCTCTTTCCAACCACCTGCCAGAGTCTGTTGGAGTTGGGGCAGGTAAAGAAGATGTGTGAAACATCTTCGATAGACCGGTGGCAGCGTTTGCACCAGGGAGGGACAAGCTTCACATAACTCATGTAGTCCAATGCTATTAAATTTTGGAAGACCTCTTACCACTTCATGTTTGCTCATGTCCTTCAGCTTTGGAATGTTGATGTGTCCTATTCTTTTGTGTCATAAGTCCAGCTCTGAAATCTTCTTGTTCCCACATTGAATGTACATGACCTTTCCATGTGGATGTTGGACATCCAAAGTGAACATCCTTCCTTCTCTTCTACCTCGAGCAATGACCTTGAAGCCTTCTTTTGGATTCTTTATGAAGCACCCATTCTCATTGAATATGACATGATAACCCTTCTCTACCATTTGTCCTACTGAAATCAAGTTCTTTGAAATTGTAGGAACATGAAGAACATTAGATAGTACCTTTGCTCTGCTTGTATCTCCAAGTCTTATATCTCCAATGTGTTCAATCATGTATTGAGTATCATCACCTCTTTCAACACATCCTTTTCCACTTGGTACCTTTAGATTAGTGAACAAACTTCCTTGGCATGACATATGGTTACTACAACCTGAATCAATGTACCATTTTTTGTCATCTTCACAAGAGCTTTTATACTCATGTCTCATTGCAAGTAGTGTGTCCTTGCTTCCTTCACTTGAGGTGCTTGCATAGTTGCTTTGGTTCCTTTGATTGCCTCCATTTGGTCTTCCATTCTTCAGCCAACAATCACTAGCATAGTGTCCTACTTTACCACAATGATAGCATGTTATACCTTTATGAGAATTGTAGGAGCTTCGGCCTCTTCCTCTACTTCTACCTGGACCTCTTCCTTGTGTGTTGGCATTTGATGCATCCTTGTTGTCTTCCGAATTGTTTTGATTGTAGTTGGAGTGGTTGTGACCTCTTCCTTTTCCTCTTGAGCCTCCTCTTGATTTTCTTCCTTTACCTCGACTTGGATATAACATTTGGTTGTCGCTGTCCTTTCCTTTGGGACCACCGAAGCTAAGCTCTTCTGTGACAAGATGAGGGATTAGTTGTTCAAAACCTGGATATACATCTTTCAAGTTAATGGAAGTTATAAAAGGCTTCCATCTTTCATCTTCTCTCAAGCCATTGAGAAAATAACACACAAGATTTTCGTCTTCAACCGTTGTGCCAATAGAAGCTAAAGCATCGCTTAGCTCCTTAATCTTCGAAGTATATTCAGCTATGGATTGACTCAAACTTTTCTTGATTGTGTTCAACTCATTCTTGAGTTGAAGTTTCCTAGCTTTGGTATTTGTTGAATACATCCATTCAAGAGCTTCCCAAGCATCCTTAGCTTTCTCTAGATGTTGAATATGACCTACCATGGCATTAGTAATGACTTGCGAAATGAGGAACATGACTCTCCTATTCCTCTCTTCCCATTCTTTTGCTTGCCTCCTTTGGACTTCGGTGGCGATAGCTTGATTGATTTGAGGTTGAGCATCATCGCCGCTCACAATACCCCATAAGCCTTTGCCCATTAGGTAGTTGGTCATTCTAAACTTCCACACGGGATAGTTATCCTTGTCCAACTTCTCTACTTGTTGACCCAAGTCAGCCATTGAAGAGTATCAAAGACTTTGAGAGTTACCTCGAATAGTTATAGTCCTTTGCTCTTGCGTTTGTGAAGCTCCTTCTTGTTTTGTAGCTCCTCTTTTGCTTTGCTTCACCTCCAGCTATGTTGATGAAGCTTCAACACCAAGTTTGCTCTGATACCAACTGTGGAGAATGAGTTCTCCTATGCGCAATGGAAGTGTGTAGTGAACCCTTGTATGTCCAGCACTTCGACAAACATCTGCACCTTAGATAGCTTGCTGCTCTCAACACAAAACTCAAATGGACTTGATACTTTATTCAATCAAAGTAGACAAAGAGAGCTTTCTAACAAGCTATAAATGACTTAATTTGGACAAGCTTTGATTAGGAAACACAACTGTCAAAGATAACTACCTGTCCACACAGGTATGCTGAAGAATTGAGCTTCACTCTCGGACTGATAGCTCTCTGAATATATATCCTTTGAGAAAGATATTTGGTACAGAGAAAGTAGACACAAATAGATTTCCAACAAGCTACAAATCAAGTAATTTGGATGATTTTTGATTAGGAAACTCAACTCATCAAGATACACCACCTGCACACATAAGTACAGTATAAAACTGGACTTTACTCTCTGATAGATATCTCATAGAGTATGAATGATCTGAATGAGATATTTGAGAGAGTAAAAGTAGATGCCAAGGGCTTTCCAACAAGACAAAAATCATGCAATTTGAATATGTTTTGGTTGGGAAACTGAACCGACCAAAATAGACTACCTATCTACATAGGTATACTGAAAAACTGGACTTCACGCTTTCACTGATATCTCACAAAGTACATAAGGTTTCAAAGAGATATTTGATATGCAGAAAGTACACAAGATAATCTTTCCAATGAATGTTTAAACACAAAAAATGGTTACATATGCACTGAGATATGAGCTCTGCAACAGAGCTGTGTACAAATTGACGTGCGACTATAAGGAGTCTAAGGGAAAACCAAAATGAAAAAATGGCTAGATCCAACTACTGGGAGCTCTTGCCTCTTTCTCTCCTTGTTTTGAATGTGCTCCAACTTCACTTTTATAACCAATGAGCATGTGAAGAATTTTGTGCCTCCTTCTTAACTCACCACTTTCTCCACTACATGCTACTAACTACAAGGCAAGATATTGTATCTCTTACTCATCATGAAGTTTTGACTAGACTTTTTCTTTTCTTATTTTTTCCTTTTTTCCTCTACTTTTCCTTTATCTTTATATTTGGTAAATTTATCCAAGCATGGCTCATATGAAAATGAGCTTGTACATTTATCTTCAACACTTAACACGTGTCCCACTAACGCATTCCAGTCTATCACTCCATGTGAGGCACACCATGGTTCTAAGCCATTTGTTGCTCACCTATGTGTTTTTGATTGGTGAGTGTATGCATTAGTGCCTGAACCATGCAACAAATTGGATGATAAATCAGTGAAATGTATTTTTGTTGGGTACAATTATGAAAGCAAAGGCTATCATATGTATCATCCATAGACTAAATGCATTTTGGTTAACCGTGATGTTTTTTTTGTGGAAGATGCTATTTAGCCTTTACTTTCATGTACTAAGGAGACATTTGTTAGCTCCAAAGATATGTACGCTACTTTGCTGCCTCTTTTTACAGGTTGATAGTCTAGTGTGTTGGAGTTAGACTTCTGTAGAAGCACGCAAACAGCACAAGGAAGAAGAAGAAGCTTGGAGCACAACGCACAATACTGAATGTATTACTAGAGAATGTACAAAGATAAGTTGCCCATTAGGGCAATAGGCGTATATACAATCCGAGGGAAGAAAACCTCCTAAAGAGGGAAAAAAGTGCCCCGGTGGTCCTAGTGTGTTCACACACATCACTACCTAAATATATCAACAAATCCCCCCTGGGAGTGATGCGGTGAACAAGGAGTTGGCACTCATGTATAAGGAAGTGCCAAGCTATGTGGAAATCACTCCACAAAAGGAAGTAAGCCCAAAGCTTTGCGGAAAGCTTCAAACTTCTCCCTAGGCAGAGCCTTTGTGAAAAGGTCTGCTATGTTCTCCTGCGTGGGCATATATGCCAAGCTGATCTCCCCAGCAGAGAACCTCTCCCTGACATAGTGATAATGCACCTCAATGTGCTTAGTGCGAGCATGGAACACAAGGTTCCTCGCAACTGCCAATGCGCTCTGACTGTCAGTGAAGATGGTGGTGGCAGAAGACTGGCCAACACCCAAATCAGCCATAAGGCGTCTTAGCCACACACACTCAACAGTCGCTGTGAAAGCTTCCCTATACTGAGCCTCACAACTGGAAGTGGCCACAGTAGGCTGCTTCTTGCTCAACCAAGATATACATGAGCTACCAAGCATGAAGCAAAAACCACTGGTGGACACACGAGTGTCATAGCACCAGCCCAATCTGAGTCAGAAAAAGCATGCAAATCTGGCAATAGTGATCCCCCCTTGGGATAAAACAACCCAAGTAGCCGAGTACCACTCAAGTAGCAAAAGATGCGCTTAACCGCCTTCCAATGTGTGACTCCTGGGCAATGCATAAACCTACTTATCTGTGAGACAGCAAACTGAATATCTGGTCGAGTAATGCATAAATAAATCAAGGATCCAACATCCTGCTGATAGAGAACAGCATCAAATGCATCTCCAGCATCATGAAGACTCAATCGTAAACCTGTCTCCATAGGAGTAGCAATAGGCTTACAGTCTTCAAGGCCAAAACGCTGCAATAATGTGTCAATATATTTCGTTTGACACAAAGCCATCCCACCATCAACTTGCATAAACTGAATGCCCAAATAGTGATGCGAATGCCCCAAATCAGACATCTCAAATGAGGCATGCAAATCAGCCTTGAAATCAGCAATATGTTTCTCAATAGGACCAATGAGTAGCATGTCGTCAACATAGACAACAGTGATCAGAAGCACATCATTAGCACGCTTAACATATAAGGTGCTTTCAGTTGGACTATTCTCAAAACCATGTGCAATCAGATAGGCATGTATCTTCTCATACCAAGAACATGGTGCTTGCTTTAAACCATATAATGCCTTCTTTAACCTACACACCTGGATTTCATGCCCTTTCTGCACAAAGCCACGGGGATGAAGAGCATACACTTCTTCATGCAAGTCACCATTCAGAAATGTTGTTTTAATGTCCAACTGATGTACATTCCAACCATGATGGGCTGCAAGTGCACAAATGCTCCGAACAGTAGTCATACGGCATGTAGGTGCAAAGGTCTCATCAAAATCAATGCCTCTTTCCTGCGCATAACCCTTTGCAACAAGCCTAGCCTTATACCTGTCAACTGTACCATCAGGTTTACGCTTCAGCTTGTATACCCACTTAGTGCCAATAGCCTTCTTGCCAGGAGGCAAGTCACATAAAGACCATGTACCATTCTTCATTATAGCATCATATTCAGATTGCATAGCAGCCATCCAATTTTCTGAATTTTCTGCTTCATCAAAAGAAACAGGCTCATTCTCATCACAGAGACTAGACGCAGCCATAGCATAACAATCTGATGCAAAGGAGGCACTATGAGAGCCTGAACGAGTACGATATGACAAAGGTGCATCTAATTTGCTGTCATGCAAAGTCTGCACGAGCCATTTTGGCATAGTTTTTGCCTGCTCAATATCAGCTCTCTCATCAGCAAGTGCATCATGTAAATCTGCATCAGAAATGGAATGTTTTGCATCATCATATGAAATCTGCAAAGGCTAAGAAGTTGCCTCATTAGGACCAGCACTAGACTATCCATCTGTAAAAAGAGGCATCAAAGTATCATACATGTCTTTGGAGCTAACAGATGTCTCCTTAGTACATGAAAGCAATGGCTGAATAGCATCTTCCACAAAGACAACATCACGGCTAACCAGAATGCGTTTAGTCTGTGGATGATACAGACAATAGCCTTTACTTTCAGAACTGTACCCAACAAAAATACATTTTATTGCCTTATCATCCAATTTTCTATGATGTTGTTCAGACACTAATGCATATGCCAAACAACCAAAAACACGCAGACGAGCAACAGATGGCTTGCGGTCATGTCAAGCCTCATATGGAGTGATAGACTGCAGCGCTTTAGTGGGACACCTGTTAAGTACATATGCTACATACATGATAGCCTCAAGCCAGAAACTATGTGGTAAAGCCTGACTCTTGACCATACACCTCGCCATCTCCATGAGTGACCTGTTCTTCCGTTCAGCAACTCCATTCTGTTGAGGTGTATACAGCACTATACACTGGTGTTTTATCCCACGTTCAGCCAGAAATGCATTAAAATCAGAAGACATATATTCCCCCCCTCGATCAGAACGGAGGGTGCCCATTTTACATGCTGACAGATTTTCAGCCAAAACCAAAAACTGTTTGAAGCACAAAAACACTTCAGACTTTGCCTTCAATGGATATACCCATGCATGCCTAGAAAAATCATCAATGAAAGTCACGAAGTAAAGATAGTTTCCAAAAGAAGGTGTCTGCATAGGATCACAGACATCACTATGTACAAGCTGCAATTTCTATGTAGCCCGAACTGAACCATCTTTTGGAAAGGAGGAACGCTGCATTTTGCCAAAAATACAGCCTTCACATACATGTTTTCCAGGTGCCTCAAGCTTGGGCAAAGAAGACACCATATCAGATTTCTGCAGGCATAGCAAACTAGCAAAATTCGGATGACCAAAGCGTGCATGCCAAAGCTTTGCATCTGACATAGCCTGAGAATCATGAACTGCACATGCCGAATCATTCACATATCTTTCATAGTCTATGAGCTTATACAGCCCACGAGATAAAATGCAAGAAGCAATAATAACATCGCCATTTGACAGATCATGAACTGTACATTTGTCATCAACAAATTTCACAACCAAGCCAATCTTGGCTAATGCAGAAACTGATAACAGATTCTTCTTGATCCCTCGCACAAATAAAGCATCTGACAAGGTGAAAGAACTACCATCAGCAGTAGTCAAACTGATCTTACCAACTCCCATAACAGGATAAGTGGAGTTGTTGGCGCATGTGACAGTATTCCCTGTAGGGCCAGGCTCGAGTGAAGAGAAGAAACTGCGCTACGAGGTAATATGTTTGGTCGCCCCACTGTCAAAGTACCAAACATCTGAGTCCACTGCAGACATGCATTGCTCATGAGAAGATGGGTCAAAACTACAAACAGTAGTAAACGCCCATTCTTCTTCCTGCACAAGATTAGCAGAATCTGTTTTTGGTGTAGAGGCTTTTGCAACAACCATTCCAGCCTCCTTTTTCTTTGCCTCTTTTGCAGCCAGTTTTGGACAGTTCTTTATGATATGATCATTCCCTTTACAGTACTTGCAAAACAATTTCTACTTTTCTGATTTCTTCTCTTCTTTATCCTGGTTCTTCGAATGTGCAGCATTTGCAGATTTCTGCTTACTAGTAGAAGAGCTCCATTTTCCTTTGCCCTTCTGACTAGCCAGGAAAGCTTGATCTGCAACACGCATAATGGACATGTTCTGTCTGGATTGATCTTCCTGCAACAGAACAGAAACTAACTCCTCAAATGATAAGGCATTCGGATTGCCTTTCATCATCAACCGAAGAGTAGAAGCAAAACTCTGATATGAATCAGGAAGACCATTCAGAACGGTCTGCACAAGTGAGCTATCTGGTATAACCTCATCAGTAGAAATCAATTGTTCCTTCAAATCTTTGATCTTCGTTAGGAAACTGTCCATAGAATCACCTTCATTCATGTGCTCATTCTCCAACTGTTTTCGAAGGTAAGCAACACGAGCCTCATTCCTAGCTTGGTACAATGTGGTAAGTGTATCCCAAGCATCCCTAGCTATTCTGCAAGAGCGAATGTGAGGAATAATGGCACGTTTGATAGACAAAGCTATCAATGCATGTGCCTGGGCATCTCTGCCATCCCAACGAATCTGCTCTGCAGTAGGTGCAGCAAAAACAGCAGCACGAACAGGAATCTGCACAATATCATCTTCGACACCATCTTCATCAGCTCGAGCACCTGTATTCGTAGTACCTGTTGTTACAGGTGTAACAGGACGTCTTTCAACACCCTGCACAATGTTCCACAATCCTTTTGCAACCAATACATGTCGCATCATATAAGCCCATAATGGGTAGTTGGTACCATCCAACTTATCCTCAACAGCCAACATACGGAATACATCATTGCTTTCAGCCATGGCCGGTGACTAAAATACCTTGATGCAGAAAATTGATTGTATCTCAAAAAGATGAACAGAACTGCCCAGACGAGTTCTGCTAGACCTGTAGCAAACTTTGAGACGCTTAAACTGGCGAATAGAAACTGGTATATATCTTTGGCACAAAAAGACGAAATAGCCTGCACAAGCACTATGATAGTGCGTTCGGAGGCCAAAACGAGCTCAGATCGCGATTTCGGCACCACAAAGCGAAGCCGTGTTGATCTCGAAAACACCCTGAGTATGCTCACCAAAATTCGTAGGATTCTGAGATTGCAAACGGAGGAGTGTCGACAGCGCCCTAGATGAAGCCACGACGTGCTCTGATACCAATTGTTGGAGTTAGACTTCTACGGAAGCACGCGAACAACACAAGGAAGAAGAAGAAGCTTGGAGCACAACACACACTACTGAATGTATTACTAGAGAATGTACAAAGATAAGTAGCCCATTAGGGCAATAGGTGTATATACAAGCCGAGGGAAAAAAACCTCCTAAAGAGGGAAAAAAGTGCCCCGGCGGTCCTAGTGTGTTCACACACATCACTACCTAAATATATCAACATAGTGCTGGTCCTAATGATGCAACTTCTCATCCTTTACAGGTTTCATGTGATGATGTAGATCATTCCATTTCTGATGTAGATTTATATGATGCAATTATTGATGATATAGTTGATATTGAGGAGGCAAAAACTATGGCAAAGTGGCCGACGTAGACTTTGCGTGATAGCAAATCAGATGCACCTCTATCATATGGTACTAGTTCAGGCTCTCATAGTTCTTCTTTTGCATCAGATTGCTATGCTATGGCTACCTCTAGTCTCTATGATGAGAATGAGCATGTTTTGTTAGATGAAGCACAAAATTCTAAAAATTGGATGGTTGTTATGGAATCAAAATATGATGCTATCATGAAAAATGGTACCTGGTCTTTATGTGACTTGCCTCCTGGCAAGAAGGCCATTGGCACGAAGTGGGTATACAAGCTGAAGGGTAAGCCTAATGGAACAGTTGACAGGTATAAGGCCAGGCTTCTTGCAAAGGATTATGCTCAGGAAAGAGACATTGATTTTTATGAGACCTTTGCTCCTACATGCCAAATGACTAGTGTTTATAGCATTTGTGCACTTGCAGCTCATCATGGCTGGAATGTACATCAGTTGGACATTAAAACTCCATTTTTGAATGGTGACTTGCATGAAGAAGTGTATGTTTTTCAGCCCCATGGCTTTGTGCAAAAAGGGCATGAAAACGAAGTGTGCATGTTGAAGAAGGCATTATATGGTTTAACACAAGCACCACATGCTTGGTATGAAAAAATACATGCCTATCTGATTGCACATGGTTTTGAGAACAATCCAACTCAAAGCACCTTATATGTTAAGCATGCAAATGATGTGCTTCTAATCATTGTTGTCCATGTTGATGACATGTTTCTCACTGGTCCTCATGAGAAGCATATTGCTGATTTTAAGGTTGATTTGCATGCCTCACTTGAGATGTCTGATTTGGCGCATTTGCATCATTATTTGGCCATTCAATTTATGCAAGTTGATGGCAGAATAGCTTTGTGTCAATCATCTTTCACACTGATTTTTGAGTGTGTGTGGCTTAGATGCCTTATGGCTGATTTGGGTGTTGGTCAGTCTTTTGCCACCACCATCTTCACTGACAGTCAGAGCGCATCAGCAGTTGCAAGGAATTCTATTTTCCATGATCGCACTAATCACATTGAGGTGCATTATCATTATTTCACACAGAGGTTCTCTGCTAGAGAGACCAGCTTGGCATATGTGCCCATGCAGGAGAACATTCAAGACCTATTTATGAAGGCTCTGCCTAGGGAGAAGTTTGAAGCTTTCCGCAATGCTTTGGGCTTACTTCCTTTTGTGGATTGATTCCACATAGCTTGTCACTTCGTTATACATGATTGCCAGCTCCTTGTTCACCGCATCACTCCCAAGGGGGGTTTGTTGATGTATTTAGGTATTGATATCAATGCGCACACTAGGACTATCGGGGCACTTTTTTCCCTCTTTAGGAGGTTTTTTACCCCGACTTGTATATATGCCTATAGCCCTAATGGGTTACTTATCTTTGTACATTCTAGTGGTAATACATTCAATATGGTGTGTTTTTATCCAAGCTTCTTCTTCTTCCTTGTGTTGTTCCCATGCTTAGACAGATCTCAAACTCCAACAAAAATGTCATTGCATATTTATGGTCTCTACTTGGTAGGCTTGGCATCTATGTTCATTGGTATTGTATGTGTGAAAATGTTTGTGTAAAATAGAAAGTCCTTGTGTCCATGAAGAGAAATTGCAAAATATCTTAAGTATCCGAATCAATTGAAAATCTTTCTCATATGAGCCAATACTATCAATATAGTTGTATCTCTCCTCCCCTTCTTTGATTTGCAACTACCAATTTCTTATTTTTCTCCTTGTCATCACAAGCTCTCCTAGCGTTCAACTTTCTAAATTTTTTAGGTGCTTGAAATCCCACAAAAATGTCATCCTTGGAAGTATGTTCCTATAGATTATTCTCTTCCTTGGAAGATGTGTAAGCTTCTTGTTTCTTTCCTGGAATATGAATGGATCCTATTTATTCTAAGTTCTCTACCAAATAAAATTTAGGATTTTTCACTTTTGATCTTATTGCTTTGATCTTTGTCATAACTATATTCCTTGATCATCACCAAAAACAAGACAAGTTCATAATTATAATCCTTGATCATTTGCATCCTCATAAGGTGTGAAATATTCATCATTAAAACTTGAGGTATCTAGGTGGATCCTCCATATTTCTATGTTAGACATGGAATGGTCTGATGGAACTCACTTATAGTCTCTTTTCATCTTGTTCCACTACTTTACATATCCATAGTTGACTATCTTCATGCATCAATAAAGGGTCATTTGAGCATATGTTATGTAATAGGAAAGCATCATATAGGAGCAACTATTCAAATGAATTTTAGCTTTCACACCCAAATGTTGTAAGTACAAGGAGTCTCCACCCAAACCTTGGGTCAATTTCAACTTTTTTATGAACGATCTTCCCAAGATCATTTTGTGATTCCCAAATTTTCCAAACCAATATATAGATCTCTTTGCATGAATTCCACACTAGGAAGGGTTCAGATTATATTTTGCTTTAGTCCTATTGGTCTCTCAACATGACCATAAGTTGCACCTTCACTATTATTGCCTTTTAGGCAATTTGGCCTTGTTTCTCCCAAAGTAGATTGAACGTGACCAAATATTGTTTTGGTGTTGTTCCGGTGTTCTTTTGGTATTTGTTCAGATTTTGTTCGATTATTGTTTCAGTGTTGTTTTGCTGTGTTCCAATTTTCTATTCTGGTGTACAGGTGTTCATAATATGTACCTTAAATCTTTCTAAAGTATAAAAGGCATGGATAACAAGTGGATCCATCATTTAGAGGCTTCATATCATGAATTTAAGCTACCAAGAAGTCTCAGTCGCTTTCCTACATCATAGGTCACCAAAAATGTTAAGTGGTTGATTATAAGATTCATGCAAAATTTTAGGAGCACTTTTAATAGCCTATATGTAAATAAATTCAAGTCATGAGTAATGTCCATGACCTCTACTCTCTTCCTAAGCTATATTAGAGTGTAAGGAAATTGCTACATGCATCCCCCTTTCTCAATTAGTCATTTTTTTAGCTTATACTTCTTTGTAGATAGCCATTGCTCACTCCCTCTATGAGAAGTGAGCTAGTTTCCAACATGTGATTGTTTTAGTTGTAACTCCTTCTTCCAATATCCATTTGAAGTGATTTTATGTGTTTGATTTCTCATAGAATTCATTAAGTGTGGTATAAAGTTCAGCATTGTTCTCTTAGTGAGGCTAGAGTGAGGTTGCAAACAATAAAGGTGTGTCTCTGCACATAGGTGGATAGCAACAATAAGAACTAATCTAACTTGCAAAGGCTTAGTCTCTATGTAGGAGTATCCAAATCAATTTCTTTAAAGTGATGTGAATAGCTGAGAGTTCCTACTTTTATTTTAATTGTTACATTTTTCTTTTCCATATCTAGATTAGCTTGCACAACCAAAATAGTGGCTCTAGGTCACCATGGAGAGATTGTACTCCACCTCCATGAAAGTACAAAAGAACTAACTCAAGAATGAGTTGAAAAACTTAAGGGAGGCTTCAAATAGTAGCATCAATGATTATATTCTCAAGGTAAAAGAGATTGCAAAAGCCTTAGGATCAATAGGGATCTCCATCAACGATGATGATTTTGTAGCTCCTACACTAAATGAGCTGAGAGATGGTGACAACTTGTTTGAGTCAATTGCCTGCTAGCATAAGAAATGGCGAAATCTAATTTACTGCCTTCAATAGGTTGTGCCAAAACACATCCTAGAGCAAAATTGGAAGTACCCACATGAACATGAAAAATTTGATCCCATTGTGGTGTTTTCAAAATATGTACTTTCACTAAACAAGTTTTTAAGATTTCAAAGGTTTCATCACATTCTTGGGTCCATTCAAATTTGGTTATTAGAGCATATACGGGTTTAGAAATATCTGCAAACTTATGAACAAATTTCCTGGAATAACCACAATGACCCTTAAAGGATTGAAGTTCTTTCACATTGGTTGGCTTAGGCAAATCCACTATTGTTTTGATTTTCCTCTCATCAATAGAGATCCCATTCTTGGAAACTATGTGTCCCAACATTCTTCCTTGTCTGACAAAGAACACACATTTCTCAAGGTTAAGACACACTCTATAGATTCTGCATTTTTTGAATATATTCTCCAAGTCTTGTAGATGATTTTCTCTTTTATTTGAGAAATTACAAAGGTCATCTACATAGATTTCCATAATCCTTCTCAAAAAATCTTTGAACACATGACACATTAATCTTTGGAATGTAGCTGGTGCATTGGTTAAACCAAATGGCATAACCCTAAATGCATACATACCCCATTCTATTGCAAAGGTTGTCTTATGTTGATCTTCTATTGAAATAGGAACTTGGTTATATCCTAAAAATCCATCCAAGAAACTATAGACCTCTTTTCCAGTTACTCTTTCTAGTAAATGATTTGTTATTGGCAATGGATAGCTATCCCTTATAGTTACAGCATTGAATTTCTTCAAGTTAATACAAACCCTAAGTTTTCCATTTTTCTTTGAAACTACAACTATAGGAGAAATCCACTCAATATACTCAATTTCATAAATGAAATTAGCAACCAATAACTTGTCAATTTCCTCTTTTATTTTTGCAAAATATTTATCATTGAAAGTGTAATGTCTTTGCTTACTAGGTTTTGCATATGGAGCAATGGGTATCTTATGTTCACAAATCTTGGGATCTATGCCCTTCAAATCTTTATAACTATAAGTAAACACATCCTTGTATTCTCTAGCTAACTTTATTAAAGCTTCCTCATGTTTTTCCATATTATCTGCTATGATAGTGTGTCTATCTTCTCCTCCTTCCTTAGTGATGAGTACCTTTTTGGTTTGTTCCTCATTGTCATAGGACTCACCTTTCTTCTTTTCCCTTCTTGGTTTCATTTTCAAAAGTAGTCTCTCTTCCACCTCATATTTCTTGAAGTTTAAGGGTACATCAAATTTGTTCTCCTCTATTCTAGATTCCTCTAGTTTTGTCTTGTTTGCTTTTTTCCAGAATCTTCATTTTCACTCCTCTCCTTATGTACACATTTTTTATATTTTCTTAAGATTCTATCTCTGATTACATCATCTACTTGTACTTCTTCTAAATAAGTATGTATCAGAAACGTTTGGTCATCTTGGAAATTATTTTGTTGATCTACATTAATCACATTGACTTTTATATGAAAAATGTCATATCCTTCCTCATTCTGGAAGTTTATCCCCACATGTTCATCATTGGCTATGTCTAGTGTGGACAAAATTTGATTCCATCAATATGGTTCAAACTCTTCATCATCAAACTTCTCAGATACATATATTTCATCTTCAATTCCTCTCTCCTTTTTACAATCCTCCTTTTTAATGAGAATTTTTTTATAGATTTTCTTGTTTATTGCATTACACCTCCACATTGGGGGTTCAACATCACTTTCACTTCCTCCGTCTCACTCCTCACTTGTGTCCCGACATTGATGTATCTTGAACCACTCTTGGGGGGATGTATCACAAAATTGTCGATTTTTTAGGTTTACTTTGGTAATTTTTCCTTGATTCTAGATATATAGGCAATCCTTTCCCCAATCTTGTATTATTTGCATTTGTCTCATAAAAGTCCTACCTAGGATAATCTCATAGGATGTCAATTGTGGAAATTCTACTACCACAAATGTATGTTCTATTTCTATTCCACATATCTCTACCTTCTCCCAGATCCCTAAAGGTGCCTCAATTTGACCATCGACCAATTGTAATTTCATTTTGGTTGGTTGAAGTGTGTGTGCTCCCCAGCTTTCCCAAGTTCACTTTGTCATAATTGCAACTCCCAATCCACTATCACAAATTGCATTTGTTTGTTTGTCACCAAATTGTAATTTGAGTATGGTGTTACCTTCCTCCCCTTTGTAGTATCCTCCTATTTTATCAATGGGTACATGCATAATTTCCTCCGTTTCTTGTTCTGTTCCTTGGTTCCAGCGTGAAATTTTTTTAGGTTCTAAATTAAGATGTTGCAAATGAGGGTTTTCTTTTACCAATTCACTCAGTGTTGTTTGATATTGAATTTTACATTGTTTTGTTAGTTTGAATTGTATAGTGATGGGTTGTGTTGTATTAGCTCCTTCTTCATGTAATGGATCATTAATTTCTTGATTATAATTTTGTTGTTGTGATCTTCCTATACTTCTCCCATCCTCACTGTCTCCTTCTTGTTCAAGGTCTTGTTGAGTTTTACTTATTATTTTTTACAAAGCTACATTCTTTCCTGTGCCAAATCAGGCATCATGTAAATTCTTTCATAGTCAAAAGCACTAGGTCCTTCCTCAATTCTTCCTTGATAAGCTCTCAACAATGTGTCTAAATTCTTTGATTGATTTTCTTTTCTGTTCCTGGTTTGACTATGTGTAGTGTTTGTGTTTTCATATTTTTGTTTATTAGATTTTTCTAGTGTTTCCACTTGTTTCACTTTCTTTTCCCATTTAGCTCTTTGTCTGGCTCTTGTTTCTCTCTAGGATGTATTTTTCTTTATCTCTTATGAGTGTGGTTCCAATATTATTCCTTGCTCCTTATCTTGAGGTCTAGTTATTTTCTGTATAGATATCACTTCATTCTCACCGGGCTCTCCTTGCTCCATTATCTCCACAGATTTCAAAGGTATATGAGTTTATGTATTTTGTTTTTGGGGATTTCTAGGACAATCCTTGATTAAATGTTCTCTACCATAATCTTTACAAAAAGCTCCTTCCACTCTTAGTGTTGGTGGTTGAGTGCAATATCTTAAAAAATGTTCTCCTCCACACCTATAGCAAGTAATCTTTTGATTAGTTTTGAACTGAGGTCTTTGACTTCTCATATAATTGTTTGTGATATACATGAATGTTGTTGCATCCAACTCAAATCTTCCATTTCCCAAATCTAGGGCTTGTAAATCTCGCTCTCTTTGTTCATTGTTTTCCCATCCAACTAGATCTTGATATTCCTCTAGAGAATGAAACTCATTCATGTAGTTTTGTCTGATTGTTATATTTTCATTTTCCTCTATTGGAATACATTTGATAGGAACTACATTTGTGGGTATGGGAGGTTGTTGCCCTAACACCGGCTTTGGTTGTTCTACAAACCCTAATTCCCTTTGCTGGTTGTATTGGCTTGGGTAGTCTTTTTCCCTGACAGATTGTTTGTTGTAAAAACACTCTTGCCTTGTATGGTTGGTCCATTGCCTTTCCAGGGTATAATATTTCATTGTTTTCTTGTCTTGCAGGAGCTGAGGTCTCTGATAATGTCGTTGATGTGTTAGATGGTTTTCCCCACAGTTATAGCATTTCTTTATTAGTGTTAGTTTGTTGTTTACTAAGTTTACCTTAGTAGTAGCCTCTAAGGCCTTTGCTATAGCTCTGGCTAGTTCCTCTGTAGGTGGTATCCTATCTTCATTGTTTCTTGGTTGGTCCAATGCCATTAGATCTTGCCCTCTATTGTCTTCCAAAACTATAGCTTCTTTGACACATGAATATGAATCAGGACACCTTCTATAATAAGCCAAAGTTCTTAGCTGGGCACTTTCTTGACCTTCTATGAATAGAGACACTTGCCTTGCCATTGAGGGAACCTCATCCTTTGGACATCTATCTATATATTGCTTAAATCTTCTTGCCGTTTCTCTCACATTTTCCTCTTTCTGTTGTTTAAACCTATGAATCAAAGTGATTGTACTATGTTTTATCCCAGTTTTTTAAAATTCCCCTATGAAGGCTTCTAAGAAGGATTCTATGTTTTGATACACTTCTTTCCTCAAACGTATGAACCAAGACAATGCAGGTCCAGTTAGAGTTAGTCCATATGCTTCAAATTGTACTTTATAATCCACCACTTCTTCAACTATAATTAGTTGTCTAAACTCAGCAGCATGTGCATGAGGGTCTGAATACCCTTCATACTGATTCTTCATACACTTTGCTACTTGATATGGACTCAACATTCTCCCTTGAGTCTGCCAATTTGGTCTCCTTCTCAAATTCTAATCAGGCATTTCTTCATCTTCTCTTTCAAAGGGATTTGGAGAATTACATGGTCTCCTTTCTTTTTGTGGCTCAATTGGAGTGTGAATTCTATTGGTCTAGCTATGTCAGATTGTCCCAAATCTTGGTCCCAATGTCTTTTTTCTACACATTGACCAAGATCATTAGAATTTTCTGGATCATGAGAGAACACATATACACATCCTTGTCTATCCTCATATCTTCCATCTCTGAATTGTGTCAATGGCATTAAATTTAGAGGAATTTCTAAGTTTCTCAATCTAATGAGATTCTTATGCATTCCATCCTGATACACATAGGTACCAAACCTATTTGTGTACATGTATTTTAGGATATTCCTATAATATCCTGTGTCTATATGTTCCTCTTCTAAATTCAAATTTTCCATATTTGGTAATTGATTTGTGAATTCCTTCTGATGATTGGCTAGGTATTGTTCTTTCTCAGCCTCACTATGAGTTGTGGAATGTATGATAGTAGTTCCAGATCTCAGTATCATTCACTTCTTATATTTGGAAACCTTAATTTGATTGTTTGAAAAATATTTTTATGTCAATGGATTTGGGGATTTGAACTTGAGAAGTTAACTCTTCTGTGCTCAGAGATCTCTTTCTCTCTTCTATAATTTGTCCTAGTTGTGATTTCCTTGATTTTTCCTTAGTTTTGCACTCAATTGTTTTTGGGCAAATTTTGGACAAAATCGTATTTTTCTAGAAAAACACGATTCTAATATTTTTTGTGATGTTTTTTTGAAAGGATTTTCTAATTTTTGAAAGAAGCTTAATTGATTAAACCTTGGTTGCTCCAAATCGTTTTTGTTACCTAGAAAGAGGATTCTGAGAGACCACGATTTTTAGTTTGGAATTCACAATTTTTAGGCAAAATCATGTTTTTTGACCTACAAAAACCACGATTTTGTATTTTTATCTTTTGTAAGTTTCATAGTTGTGTATGACAATCATGTTTCCAGAGAAAGGAAATACAATTTTCAAAAATCATATTTTTTTATGAAAATCACTATTGTTAGACACAATCGTACGTATATTTTTTAGAATTGCAAAAACACAATTTTATGAAATTGTGATGTTGAAAATCATGATTTTCACAAAAAATCAAGTTTTTGTTGGAGTTACATGATTTTGAGTCAAAATCGTGGAATCTTGAACTCAAAATCGTGATATCTTTTGAAAATCGTGTTTTCTATGATTCTAAGTCAAAATCGTGAAATTTTGAACTCAATATCGTGTTTTAAAATGAAAATCATGATTTTTCATAATTTTAAGGATTTTTGTGATTTCGTGTGAAAATCGTGACTTTTTCACACAAAATCGTGTTTTTTCACATAATCGTGGTTTTTCACGATACTGTGAAATATCATGATTTTCAACTGAAAATCGTGATTTTCACACAGAATCGTGTTTTTCCACACAATCGTGATTTTTCAGGATTCTATGGAATTTTACAATTTTCAACTGAAAATCACGATTTTCACACAGAATCGTGTTTTTACTCACAATCGTGATTTTTCATGATGCTATGAGTATTGACGATTTTGAGCTCAAAATCATGAAATTTTGAAAACTCAAATTCGCGATTTTCAGTCATTATGATGATTTCTCACAACCGTGGAAAACACGATTTTCTTAGAAAATCATGTTTACTGAAAATCGTATTTTTTCTTGCATAGAATCATGTTTCACAAAAAAAAATGTTTGATTTTTTCTTGGTTTTTTAATCAATACAAAAGCACCTAATTAAGAAAATGACATGCAATAAAGCCTTTTCCTAAAATCTATCAAAGAACGTACATGAAATCCAACTTACTAAAAATCACGATTCTATAAAAATCATCATTTTTAGAGTTATTTTTTAACTTTTTCTATTGTTTTCAATTTGCAAAGGATTTTGTAATGATTCTTACCTTAGCAATGGATCTCCACCCTCCAATTTTCTTGTAGAATGCAAGAGTGCACGACTCTATAGCTTTGTGTCTCTCTCTCTCTCACTCACTCCCACTTCACAAATGATTTCTTTGCTCTTAAAAATTGTTTTTATAGCCTCCAGATAATCATGATTGTGTGCCAATTTGGACCATTTCATTTCATTTTTCAAATAATTTCTCTCAATTCTTATTTTAATGATTATAATCTTACTTCCCAAGCAATTCAAGACGTTGCCTATATTCTTGCCTCAACAAAAAATCATGATTCTGTGTATGAGCTCCAAATATTGCAAAAAATTCCACATTCAACCTCACCCTTTACTTTTGAATTCACTGTAACTCCTTGGTTGATATACTTATGCAATCAAATTTGTAAATTTGAAAAGTGGTTACCAATTCTAGAAAATCGCAATTCTTTGCTCAAAATCATGATTTTGGGTTCTATTAGAAAATCGTGTTTCTTTTCACTTTGCATCCAACCACCTCTTTCCTCCTCACCTTATACCTACAAACATCAAGGGATTCATCAAAATTCAGATTTTATTAAAGAAAATTTGAAGAAAACATTTTGTTGCTTTTTATGGAATTTTTCCAATTTTTTTATGAATTTTTCCTTGAATTTTTCTTATCAAAACAATTTCTCACAATCAATACCTCTCATCTTCCATCAATTTCATTGTAAAAAGAATTTTTTTTTGTATTTTTAAAAAAATATTTTTCTCTTTTTTTTTGGTATTTTTGTCCTAAATACAGAGAAAACAATTTATCTAGGATTTCTTTTGATGATTCAATGATTTTGAAAACTGAAAATGGGTGCTCACTTTGTATCTTGATCCAAGTACAACAAGACACTACTCAACCATCAGCGTTTTTTTGGGCAAATGAAGAAATCAATTTGCACAAAGACAAGCACATTCACTTTCCTTTTAGTAAATGAAGCAATCTTTTCCCAAAAGACAAGCACATTTACTTAGAATAAGAAAATGAAGCAATCACTTTGCACAAAGACAAGCACATTCACCTTCCTAAAGGCAAATGAAGCAATCTTTTCTCAAAAGACAAGCACATTTAGCTTCTTTTCAATGCACACATGGAAGAAAAAGAATTGTACCTTTACAAAAATTGCTTGCTTCCATGACAACGGCACCAAAAGATGTTTGTTATACTTTGGAATTGTCCTCTCCAATAATCATAGTATAAAACATTAGCATAAACAACACCTTTAATATGTCAATCCCGAAAGTATACTAAGACCATAGCCCCTTCTAGTACCAATGGATCCAAGAAATTGTAAGAAAATACCATATTATTTGAGTTATTCTTGAAGAGAAAGCTGAAAACTAGGGTTTGAGATATTTTGAGATAGAAGTAAGTATTTTTTATGATTCTTGTTCCTACAACATGCTATTTTTCAAGTGGAATCCAAATATGAACTCAGAATTAAATTTCATTACCTATATCTTCATGACGAGACAATCGTGATTTTGATAGAAATGGTATTCTTCATGATCAGTAGTGATATTTCACAAATATTCTTTCAATATTGTAAAAGACTTCTCTCCTCACAAAATCCACTCAGTAATACACATATCCCACCAAGAAAATCCATGAGAAACACAAGGAAAACATTCACATTCAGCCATGAAAACTTTGAAAAGAGAGAAAACACACGTTTTTGCTAAGAGCTCTCAAATTGTCATTCAAAATCAAGTACAAATGATCAACCCCTCCTCCATAAAAGATTTTGACCTTTATACTTTTTCAAGTGTCCATGTTTACACTTGAAATTAGGTCCCTTCAATTTCTAAACTAAAAATAATTAAGATTGAGAGGTCCAAAAAATCTCTAAAAAATACATAGCATCTAATGAATCATGAGGAAGGCTCTTCCTTATTTTTACATCATTCTAACCATTGTCTATAAAAAAATGATCTAATTTACAAAAATCATTTTGTCTTCAAAAAACACATTCTAATAGAAGTCAAAGGCTCAAGTGATTAATCACTTTAAATTCCTCAAAGCACTTGTTGAAAAGGAGATGGACAGGTACATAAAGATTCTTAGATCCAATGGATGGGGACAATACTTCTCCAAGGAGTTTTTTGAATTTCTAAGTCATAAGGGCATCAAAAGACAATATACATCTAGGTATACACCCCAATAAAACGGGATTTTAGAGAGGAAAAATAGACGCAGAGCTGAAGTGGGAAGATTGATGCTCAATAAGATGAATGTGCCCTATTGGGTAGATGAAGCAAGTACAACCATCTACATCATGAATGGTGTTGAGATATCAATCTCAACATGTGATGATCTAGGATGACACGTATCACTTTTTCATTTCATTGACATGTATAGTGGTCATACCTATATATGTCAAGGATACTTCATTGAGCTTTACTAGATTTATCTATTGAGAGTGATGGCACATTTGTTTCTTGCCAAGAAGATTGCCAATGGACTGCCAAATTTCAAAGTTGCAAAAATGCAAAAGGTATGTGAAGCATGTCAATTTGGTAAACATTGGATATATGTCAAATGATCTCGGCAACTTTCAAAAAAGTCATGGAATTTGATGTCAATTTTCATGCAGGTGCACACCACAACAGAATGGCATTGTTGAATGCAAAAATAGAAATATTGTAGAAAAAGCAAGAGCCTTGATGGCTAAGAAGAATATGCCTCATTGTTATTGGGCAGAAGTTGTGAACACTTGTTGTATACATCATGAATAGAACTATGACTTCTGTTGTACATCAAGTTACACATGAAGAGAAGTTCACAGGTAAAAAATCAAACTTATCACATATGAAAGTTTTTTGTTGTATTGCATATGTACATGTTCCAAATTATTTGAGGACAAAGCTTGATCCAAAAGAAGAAAGATGTATGTTCATTGGATACTCCCTTGAGCAAAAGGGATATAAATGTTATAAACCACTCACATGACAAGTGAAGTTAAGAAAAGATGTGGTGTTTGATGAGATGTCAGACTTCTATGTAGATGCCAAAGATGGACTTAATCTTGAACCAACTGACAAAGAAAATACTGAAAAATCAATTGAAGAATCTCAAGTCTTGAGTGGATTGGATGCATCACCAAGCAATAGTTCCAACTTAAATTCATGGAGTGGAAGATTGTGTGGAAATTTCAGTCCAATAAATTCATCAAATACATCCAAGAAAGGTAAAAAAAATCTTTTTGTTGGTAGTAAAACATCTATAGGTTTTGAAGACATAGATGGAGGTTCAAGCAGTTCAAAAAAGGGCCTTGATGAGGAACTTGGATTGCCCTCTGGTAAGACTCCATGAGTAAGAAACGCACATGCAAATGATACAAGGAGAAGTGACCTAGGACCAAGAAGATTTGGGAGGATGCGGAATTCAGTGCAACAATTGACATATGATAGTTACATGGCTCATCATTGTGCATACATGACATAGGAAATACAAGATGTTGAACCCTCTTGTTTTGAAGATGCAATTGGAAATGTAGATTTGAAAAAACCTATGGATGAGGAGATGGCCACAGTTTATGGAAACGATACATGGAAGTTGGTTTCATTGCCATAAGGAAAGAAACCCATAGGCCGCAAGTGGTCTCATAAGTTAAAGCACAATGATTATGGTAGCATAAGCAAGTACAAAACATGATTGGTAGCAAAAGGATATGCACAGACATATGGCATTGATTATGAGGAAACATTTAGCCCTTTAGCTAAAATGTCTACTGTCAAAACATATGTTGTAGTAGCTACAACAAAAGGATGGATTTTGCATCAGATAGATGTGAAGAATGCTTTCTTACATGGTGAGTTACAAGAAGAAGTATACATGGACCAGCCACAAGGATATGAAGATTCAAAGCACTCAGAATATGTTTGCAGGTTGCAAAAGGATTTGTATGGACTTAAGCAAGCCCCTCGTGCTTGGCATGTAAGGATTGATGAGTACTTATCACCATTGGATTTTCTACGTGTGATGCAGATCATTCATTATATGCAAGGAGGGGCGATGATGGCATCATGATTGTGGCTATTTATGTTGATGACTTGATTATAGGTGGTCATAATGAAGAAATCATTGAACTATCATTACCTAAATCATTTCTTTGGAATTTTTTGCGGTCTCTTTGGCTCCCCATGCCTCAAAACTGTCCTCTACCACTTGCATGATTCTATTGTTGATCTTGGTCTTCATTATTGTGTTCTCTTTCACTTTTGAAGCCTCTACCACTACCTGTTCCTCTGTAAGAGTAGAATACCTCCTCAAAACTAGGTTTTTCTTGGGAGTTCAAGTCCTCACCAATATTCTTTTCTTCAATAATCAACATGGATACTAGATCAACAAAACTCAAAATATTTTCCCTAGTTTGAATAGATGTTTTGAACTGCTTACATGGATGTCCTAAACCACAAAGGCATGCTTCCATCTTATCATCATCATCATCAACATTCACATCAATAGATGCAAGTGACTCACATATGCTTTTGATTTTCAAGGTGTAGTCACTTATTGACATGCCCTTTTTCTTCAATGTATGCAGCTCGTTCTTGAGTTGGAATTTCCATCCCTTTGTATTGGTCTCATACAATGTGACCAAACTATTCAAAGCCTCTTTCGGAGTCTTGGCATCATATATCTACCCAATCATGATATCGTTTATGCTAATAGATAGCCAATACATTACCTTTCATGCTCCTTGATTCCATTCCTCATATGTTCTTAGTTGGTCTGCAGTCTGACTCCTCTCTAATAATTGTAGAGCATTTTTGTCCTCTCCTTCGATGTACTTCTAGTAGCTTTTCCCATCAATAAATTTTTCATTTTGAATCTCCAAGCATGAAAGTTATTCTTGTCTAGCTTGTCACCCATAAGTTGGCTCATTCCACCCACGTTTGCCAATTTTTGTAGCAATTCATAACACTGCAAAAACAGTACAAGGAGTACTTCTACTTGAACACTATCACACTATGACATGATAGTTTGATCTCAGAAAATTACAATCTTTGTGTATAAATAGTACACGGAATCACTTGAAATTCTAGATCTAGAATACTTGAGTGTTGCCAAACAGGACGCAAGTTATAGTTTTCCAAATTAACTTGGTTTTTCTATGGGCCCCACCTAGTTTTTCTAACATGGTTTTGATGCCTTCTACCTTCATGCCAATTTTCATAGAAATCTGAGGTCATTTGTGAATCACGTTTTCTCCATGCCTTCTTGTGTACTATGCACTATCGGCCTTCTCCACAAGCTCTCTATAGCCACACTGGCAATGATACCATTTAATGAGGAGGGAAATAAGGAATAGAGCTCTCTCACACACTCTCACACTCAAAGAGGAGCATACACACATAAATTGAGGCAAGGAAGAATGATCTTCGTCTTCTTCTATTACATAAAAGGAATATAAAAGAATGACATAAAACAACAATACAACTAGTGCAATATAAAGAATAGTACATAAGGAAAATCCCAATGTCCAGGAATGAGTGAGCTTGCAGGAAACAAATGTGCCATCACTCTCGGTAGATAGACCTAGTATCCCTGACATATACCAATGTGACCATTATACATGTCAGAGAAATGAAAAAGTGAAATGTGTCATCTTGGATCATCACATGTTGAGATTGATATCTCAACAATACATACACACACATTCATGCATACATACACTCACACACATATATACACACATATACATACATACATTCATTCATACACATTCATACATAAATACACCCATGCACATTCATACACACATTTATACATATTGTAAGAGATGAGAATGATGTGCCTTGGACTAGCCTCCCAAACAATATATAGCCCTCACTTGGCCACCATCTAGAATTCCCTATGTGATCTCACTATTCATATGGCCATCATTAATAAGCAACCACGAATAGGATCCATGGAGTTTGGCCTTGGAAAACCTCTGAGCAGCGAGCCTATGGTTCCTCTAAGCATGTACATCTCTAATATAACACTCTATCCTCTTCTAAAGATCATTCTTCTCAATTATATAAAGGGAGATATGAACCTAGGAATCAAAACCTACGATTTCAACTAATAAGAGTAGAGTGTGCTAGGTGTCTAAAATACTAGATACTAAAAATGTAGACAATGATGGAAACTCAAAAAACTCAAATTCATCCTAGATAAAATGAGAGTTTTTTTATACCTCAATAATGGTAAAAGATTTGAAGAATATAATAGCACCATTGCATGTCAAATGTGTCAAAACCCTAAGGAAAATTATCTACATGCCCTATTTTGATATCTAGAGAGCCTATTTTTCCTCGTTAACATCATCGATAACATCATCATCGTAACTGCCCTACACAACTTCCCTTTAACACATATTTAAGGGGGGTTGTGCGTAGAAATCTTGATTACTCATCAAAGGAACTAAGCGTTACAATTTGAGATTTTTCCTTTTCTCGGAGAGCTCATTCAAGCTCCTCCAAAACAATAGAAGTGCTTGAAAATTCAATCACATTTTCAATTTGTTCTTTAGGTGACATCACACCTAATTTTTTATAATGTTTTTCATAGTTTTTTTTGAATTTTTTTGAAACATTTTCTTTTTGAAGATACCTTAATTTAAATGCTGATTAATAAATAGAAAAATTCTCAATTAGATTCTAGTCTTGTGAGCTCAAAGAGTCACAACCTCCAAGTAAGTACTTTCCAAGTTCCAATTCCAGTTCATGTCTTGCTTCTTATTCTAGTCTTTCCTAATCAAGTTTCTTGACATTTATTCTTGTCCTCTTGTAATATCGTAGTACAAGATCTTGTCTAGTTATTTCTTGTATCCAACCAACCACGTATTGATGGATATGGATGCATTGGCCAGATCCACTATCCGATTACAGCTTGTGGATTCTATATATGCATCTGTTATGTATGAGGAGAGGAGTAGTGCATTATGGTAGAGAGTATATGATACATATGCAAGTCCATTGACTCATGTGAGACATAGATCACATCGACAACTTGGATGTTGGCATTGCGGTCATGAGGGCCATATCTGTGATGATGATGTCAGAGATATGCATGTATTGCGGATCAGGTAGTGGTTTTAGGAGAGTCTATGGCGATTGATTATGCTAGTGATGGTGATATCACTTTCTCCTATGGTTCATCTCGGGATTCCTCTTGTTCATTGGATAGCATACATATGGCTTGGTTGATTGATGCATTAGCCATTTTTCATGTTACTCCACATCATGAGTGGTTTTGTCGATTCTCACTTGAGAGTTGTGGATATGTGCACTTGCATGTTGGTACGACATATGAAATTGAGGGTGCATGAGATGTATACCTTATGCTACCTAGTGGAGCATCACTTATACTCAGACATGTACATTATGTGCCTCCATTCCCTATGAGCTTGTTTTTAGTTAGCCAATTACAGGAGAGCAGATCTTATGCAGTCCTTGGTGAGCATCATTTTCAGTTGTAGTTGGGACAACTTATGCTTATCAAAGGTGTTAGGATTGGGCACAAGTATCCACTGTAGGTACTTCATGTGAGAGACAGTCTCGTCTCAATGGAGTGCAGTCTTATGTGCAGTGTGAGACTTGTCATTTCTCATTTTGTCTACCTACAGATAGATCTATTGACATTCATGATGCACATGTATGGAAGGCTTCAGATGTTCGGATGGATGCACATGTAGAGCATGTTTTGGATGCTCTTGATGCTTATATAGAGCATGATTTCATTGATAATGTGGATGTTGTTATGTAGCACACTTTGGATGATCAACTAGATGCTTTAGATTATGATGTGGATACTCATCTAGATCATTGTGATGATACTTAGTTAGAGTTTGATCATCATTCTGATCTTAGTGTTGATGGTGTGCAATTAGCTCATGTGGAGCATGATGATACACGATGTGGTAGAGCAGGATAGCTCTTATGATACACAGTGTAAGCCATAGCATACTAGCTCTCGAGATGCACAGTTAGACACATCCTTGGTTGATAGGATGATTGATTTAGATGTTGATGAGTCAATGATCATGCAATTATTCTTGGATTTGCTCATGCCAAGTGTTGACACATATATGTCAGGTCATTTTGGTCTTGATGATGGTGCTTTGGATGCCTTGGATATAGGCATGGCTGACATACTTAGGTTAGCCAGGAAAGCACATGTTTCATTAGCATTCATGATTTTGATGTATGAGTTGTTATGCTCAAGACTAGATGTTGCAGTTGCTATTGGAGCATTTGCACTTGGAGTTCTCAGTCGTTCGATGATTGACACAAGCATAAAGCAAGTGGGAGCTTTGTAGGAACTTCATCAATTCTTGCATCAGTCAGATTTGAGATTGACTCTTATTGATATGAGTGTAGAGCAGTTTGAGGTGTCTGGATACACCTTGTTTAAGGTAGTTGGTGTAGGATGATTGGTATGGGTTGAGATCCGGGCTCTTCCTGTACATTATTGTATATTCTTACATCATTCTTTGTATGTGTTACCACTTACATTCACATTGACCCTTAAGTGGGAGATTGTTGGGTATGTAAAGGTCATGTGACCTTACCCCCTATATTCATATATATACATCATATATAGAGCATTGCCTCAAACGGAGATCATTATGTCGAGGCTCTCATGCATCTGTGCGCATCTCTCCTCTTGTCTCTCTCCATCTCCTCCTTGCTCCTCTTGTTCTGCACACCAAAGCACTTCATTACCTCAAATGGAGATCATTATGTGGGTTTCAAGGCTCCCACACATCTATGCATGTCTCTCCTCTTCTCTCTCTCCCTCCACCCCCTCCTTGCTCCTCTTGTTCTTTGTATATTTTTCACTTGGTCACATTGACCCTTAAGTGGGAGATTGTTGGGGACGTAAGGATCATATGACCTTACCTCCATATTCATATATATACATCATTTATAGAGCATTGCCTCAACAAATATCATTATGTGGGTTTTGAGGCTCCCATCTGAACCAATCAATTAAGTGCATGCATCTATGAGGATGATTTGAGGTGATCAGTGGTCCAACTCAAAAACCTTGATCAACCCTTCGAGATCAAACATCTCGTGTTCAAATTCAAAGAGGATCGTACATAGATAAGCAAGGAACCATGTATGTGGTCACAAGCTCACCTCATAGGATGGATGAGTTCGAAATACTCATTCCTGAGCAAGAAATAGAATATACATGTCAGGAAGACATAGGAAAAGAGCCAAGAACACCTCATGGGAAGTTTATCTTATCCAAGATAATCACACTAGAGTGGATTCCCCAAGACAAACAAAAGCATAAAACTCTTGTTGAATAGAGATATTGATGAAGCCTTCTAGAGGTTCAAGCCAGATAAACTCAGTGACATAAGTGAAGTAACAATTTATGAGTTCAAGGACCTAGATGCCCCTCGAAAAGTTTTCTATCTAGATAACACATCATAAAGGATGTTCATGGTAATGGAGCATGGAAGGCATGCATACACATGGAATGGCGAATTAGTTTTTCCCCCACCTAGATCGCATGTATCTTATGGCCAACAAGGAGAAGCATCATCTCACATTCATGGTACCCATAAAGAAAGAACTCGAGAAACACCTGAAGTAACTTTTGTGAACCCCTTAGGAAGAGAACGATCACGATTAGAGATAGAACGAATAGATCAGGAGAGGCACAAAAACCCAAGGCATCAAAGAGGCATGGATGAGTTTCCTTTGCCAAGACCTAGAGAACACCCCCTAATCTTGAGGCCTACCCAACTCGTTAAATCCATGAAGAATTAGTTTGATGGTACAAGAGATCAGATGATCACGTAGTCGAGTTTAGGCAAGTACTCAGAGTGGAACAGGTTGATGACTTATTCACTCAATATAATGCCTTTGGTATAACTCTCAAAAATACCGCCTTGATGTGGTTTCAACCATTACACCAAGGTTAGTTTTCAAATATAGACCAATTGCTCAAAGCATTCATCGTTGAATTCTCTAAGAGTGGCATTAGGCATAATACTTCATCTCTAATCCATAGCTTCAAACAAACACCCTAGTAGATGGTTAGACTTGCAAGAAGATTATTTAGGCAATAACTAGAAAGATGTTTGATCCTAGAGCTACCCACAATGACCAAACAAGCAACATTGTTCTTGGATGGTTTGCTAAGTGCCAAACTTAGATCTTATGTGTACCTAAAAGATCCTAGATCCATGGAGCAATGGGTTCATATGTGCATTGACATTGACAAAAATATAGGGGAAAAGTTAGAGCTTTTCGAGATCTATAAAGATCCGGACTATGCTACTAGCATCACTTCTAAACCATCCACTTCAATAGAGGAGCTAGCAGAGAAAGTAGCACAGAAATTAGGAGACTCAGGTAAACATGACCCTAGGTTGATATCTGTGAAACAATGTTACAACTATGGAGGAGACCACATGGCTAATGTCTTCCCTATTGGAACATTAAGCTTATAGTATGCTTGAGGTGGATTTGATCTAGATCAAAAATCTATCATTTGGATTATGTCAAAAAATATCCATTGGAGTTATTTTATTTATGTTCATTTATTGTATTTTTTCTAAAGTTTTTTATGGATAATTTACCAATGTAAGATCATCAAGCTTTATACATGTAAAAGGAGAAAAGGGGAGCTCAAATTCCATGAATTTTAGGTGGTTGAGCTTGACAATCAATCGATCAATCAATCAATCACCTAAAACTTGATCAAATTAGATTTTCACTTTTCCTAGATTGTAGGAAAGTGAATTGATTCTCTTAAACGACCTATCTTACCTTCATTTGAATTCAAAATCCACTTGTAGATTCATGGAGCACTTCAAGATTATATATACAAACTTCAAATCACTTGTACATTACATGGGAGCAATATACATACAGTTTTGGCCATCATTGTCTTGCTCCTTCATTTCTTTGCACCATCATCTTCACCAATAGTGAACTTGCAGAGGTTGCTGCTCTCTCTATAGAGCTTCAAATCAAATGAATGAGAATTCATTTGAAATGTAGTATCTAGTTTATGTGTACAAATGTTAAAAGCTTTTGGCTTAGTATATTTTGAGAAATCTCAATTTTAATATCTCGGGGTCTATCTCTGTGCAACCCTGAAAAATAGGGGATACCTCTCTTGAGTGTCAAGTTCATTCCAGAAGCATATCTTACTTGTCACTTGTATGTTTGTGCATTTTAGACACTCAACCCTATGTGTATCATTCCTTCAAAAGGAAAATTTTTAGTTGTAATCATGTGAGCTACTATGAGCATTTGAAGTTGATTGTTTCATCCAAAGATAGCAAGTTTTTTGAGTTACTCAATGTGCAAACCTATCTGTTTTGTATCGACTCTTTCTCCTTGATGATCCAAAGTACATAGTGTATTTTATTGCACTAATAACATGGCAATAAGTTCTATTTTAGTCTCCATAAGCTCAAGGGTTGGTCCTGTGCTGGTTGGTAGGACAAAACTTCATCATTTCGCAACTCACTTTTCTACCTCCTACAAGCTTCTCCAAATTCTCTTAGTGGTATCAAAGCTAGATCAAGATGGGTGATGGATCTCCATTGTAATAAAGTAAGTCTACGATCCAAGGGTCTGGCCAGTTCAGACAGATTTGAAATCGGACACCGTTTGGTCATCCGTGTGTATGACCAAAGATCTCGAGTTTAGACTTACTAGGAGGTCTTGTGCTCTTGTGAACAAGTGATCCACTTAGCTTAGTGGTTAAGTCTCAAGGATGGTCTTGGGTTCAATCCCCATGGGATACATGGGGAGAGTGTTTTGCCCAAAGAGCTCTAGAACCTTCTAGAAGCATCCACTGGAGTTGACTCTAGCTAATTGGGACACTTGGCGCACATGTAGTTACATGGCTGACACTTGGATGGTTAGTATCCACTTGCCCAAGAAGGCAGTCCCCTGGAGAGAGCTATATATAGAGGCATTTGGTTGGGAGGAGAGTCATCTCTCTAGCACGTGGTGGTCGTAATCCTTGTTCTCTTGCATTGGTATCAGAGCATGTGGTGGTCGTAATCCTTGTTCTCTTGCATTGGTTAATTCTCTCAAGCATGTGGTGGTCGTAATCCTTGTTCTCTTGCATTAGTCCAATTAACTATTTCATTACTTAAATGAGAATATCTTTTGGATAAGCAAAGCCTTAAGTCTTGGTCTTATCCAAAAGTCTAGAATTCCTTTTGAAGATCTTTCCAGTAAAGGAGAAGATTCCAATATGAATCATTGGACTGGAAAGCAAAAGATTCCAAGATGAATCATTAGCTTAGTATTACTTGATTCCTTGGTAGGAATCAAAAAAGTTCTTGAAAGAAAAAATCCCCCAGATATGAGACTAGCATCTTTCAAGAGAAGTTTTATAGCAAGTAGTTTCCAGTAAATCCCTAACCACCAGTTTTGGTATTTAAGTCCAAATAAGTGATATAACCTTAAGGTATATCAAAGATTCTTAGCTTTGGAATCTGAAAAGCATTAGAAAATGCTTGGACTTAAGTTGAGGGAAAGATCTCTAAAATCCTGCAGGTAAGCAAAGAAGCTTAAGATAGTTTAAGAGATCTTAAAAGATAAAGAGTAAGTCTTTAATTTGTCACAAGTATCAACCAGACTTGATCAAACTTGGCCATGATTGTCCAAGAATGTGTGATTAGAACTACTCTGTAGATTGCCCAAGTATTTGCATTAAAAATTCCGTTAGGAATTATTCACTCAAGTTCCATTTATCGAATGGAAAAAAATGTGAAAAAGAGTAAGCTGTTCCAAGTATGAACAGAGTGAAGGAATTCCAAAATTGTAGTCTGCAACCGTAAAGACGGTACTTAAGTCTGTGGAAGGTAAAACATAAGTGTTTGCCTATCCCTAAAGGGATTTTGGTACAAATCCAGAGAGCATGAGCGGATGCTCAGACTTATGCAGTAGAGAGATTCCTATAAAAGTCCTGGCCAGGATAGGTACCTAAAAGCATTAGTAGAAAGGAATCTAAAGACAAGAAGTCAAAAGCTCTTGTCGCTACAAAATTGGTCAAGAATAACCAATTGAACTTAAATTTGAGAAATTCAAGAACTGGAATTCCGATTGGTTTTCATTTGAAAACCCTAGCAAAAAGGATTGGAGATATTCTATTAAAGGTTTTCAAGTTCCCAAGGTTAAGCATAAGATCGTGAAACGATCATGTTAAGGGATCAAAACTTAGAATATCAAGATAGAGATAGTGCCTAAAACTGCGAAATTCTTATCAAGAATTAAAGCAAGAAGGTTCTCTATCAAAAGATGTTGTAGACTTTAGGATAAAATTCACACATGTCAATGTGAGTATAAAATAGGGTGGTATGGGACACCAGATTTTATACTCAGATTGATATAGGAAAGATGGTATGGGACATCGGACCCTGAGATGATGATTATCTTTTAGTCCTTGTTTGGATCTTGAAGTTAGGTTTGATCTTCAAGGGAATTAAAACTCCAAAGGAGTTTAAATTCAAGAAGGATCTCAAGATACTTCAAGATGACTTGAAGATTAAGGAAACTGAAGATATGATGTAAGTAACTTCCAAGATCTTCTTAGAACACTTCAAGCTTAAGTGTTATTGATCAGAAATATTTTATAAATTTCTGAAGAAATTAGGACTTTGATTCTGAGTTGATCTTTTCAACTAAAGATTTAATTGACTAAGTCAAGCATGAAGGTCCTAGTGTAACTTGGTAACTTCACTCTTTTGACTCAAAGAAATGCACAAGAATTGCATTCACGAATAGGAGTCAAAAAGATTGAATGTGACCTGAACGTAGTCTCAAGTGAAGCATTATTTGAAAACTAAACTCATCGACAGAACCTTAGTGGGTCGACACACTGATGTTGGTTACCACACTAGTATCTTGTGGTTGGATGATGTTTTTGATTTGTTTTGAATCTTTTTGAGAATCCAGCTTATTTCTCTTAAAGATAAAGTCAATGCTTCAATACCTTGTTGAAATAGATCGTTGAGAAGTTAAAGTCCTGAGTCAACTAGACTTTGACTCATAGCAAGTTTATGTATGTTTGAAGTTTGAATTGGTTGTACAGATTTTTTAGTTATTTCTTTTTGCTTTCCAAATCTTTTGGAATTGGCTCAGACATGGTATCTGATTCCTTTTGCAAAAGTCCCGGGTTAGCGGGTTAGAATTAGATAACTAACTTGAACATCCTAAATAGATTTTATGTACAAGAACCTTTTCAATCTTCAAAAGAGATAAGTTAAAGATTGACTTATTCATTTGAGTTTGCTTCAAGTTATAGCATAAATGATTTATTAGAGTCCAATAGACTCTAGAATAGACAAGTTAGGAATTGCTCAACAGATTGACAATTCCCAAGAACTTTTAGCTCAAGTCTTTGAAGAAAATGTCCTAAGTTGGACAATTTTCATTTTGAAGTTGTATTGGTCAAGTTGGTATGGTTGACTCCTCCGAAATGGTAAACTTTCTCCTATAGTTTACAAAGGATTTTTTCATTAGGACAAAGTAGTCCTCTAGTCGGGTGAAAAAATCAAGTAACTGTTGGATCAAAGTAAACCATTGTACAAACATCTAAAGTTAGATGTATGGGACAACCAAACTTCAAGTTCTCCAAAACAAATTCAAGTGAATCAAGAATTCTTAAAGTCTTGCAAGGGATAAGAATCCCACCTTCATTACTAAGTCCATGCACCAATTATGCCTAGAAATGGACTAGTAATTTAAATCCACCCAATTCACATGTTTGTGCCTAGATCGCACATCTAGAAACTATGAATTGGCCAGGGATGTTTTTAGATCCACCCTCATTATTCTTCACTAGTTTGTACTTTGTTCCGATCATCAAAGTGTAAAATCAGATAGTTTTTTGAATCATTTGGGCAGGAATGCCACCACAGAGATGATACATGTTCTTCCAATTCTAGAACATGACCATGTTCTTCCAGTTTTAGAACATGAGGCTCGGGGGTTGCCTACAGTATGTATATAGCTCTATTTTCGAGGACGAAAATATTTTCCAAGGGGGGAAGAATGTAATAAAGTAAGTCTATGATCCAAGGGTCTGGCCGGTTCAGACATATCTGAGATCGGACACCGTTTGGTCATCTGTGTGTATGACCAAAGATCTCGAGTTTAGACTTACTAGGAGGTCTTGTGCTCTTGTGAACAAGTGATCCACTTAGCTTAGTGGTTAAGTCTCAAGGATGTGAAGGAGGAGGTCTTGGATTCAATCCCCATGGGATACATGGGGAGAGTGTTTTCCCAAAGAGCTCTAGAACCTTCTAGAAGCATCCACTAGAGTTAACTCTGGCTAACTGGGACACTTGGCGCACATGTAGTTACATGGCTGACACTTGCATGGTTAGTATCCACCTGCCCAAGAAGGCAGTCCCCTGGAGAGAGCTATATATAGAGGCATTTGGTTGGGAGGAGAGTCATCTCTCAAGCATGTGGTGGTTGTAATCCTTGTTCTCTTGCATCCATCAATGATTGAGAAGCTTGATAAACACAACTATGCGGCTTGGCAAATCAAAATGGAGGCCTATTTGCAAGGTAGAAATCTTTATGAATTGTAGGACGTGATGAAGCTATGCCTACTCCAAGATCCAAAGGAGGACCTACACAAGAGGAGATAGATAAGCTCACACTTTGGTGTGCAAGGGATGTGCAAGCAAGGTCACACATACTAAAATCTATCTTTGATTTTCTATTACCATATATTAGAGGATGCAAGACATCTCAAGGGACTTGGGATGCCCTAGAGATGTTCTTTTCTACTAGTACCAAAGCAACAAAGAATCATCTTTGGAATGAGTTTAAACAAATGAAGGAGACACCTAAACAAACTATCACAGAGTTTGTTACCAAGTTCAAGGAGGTTTCAAATCAATTAGCATCCATTGGAGAGTTGACTGAAGAAGACACCATCATGAGGCAGATTCTAAATGGAATTAGAAGTGATAAGCAATGGCAATCCTTCACCACGGCTTATGATCTCATCATGGATGTGCATACCCTAGACGTCAACATCTTTCTTGGAAAAATCCTCAATCAAAAGGCCAACAATAGCATAAAGGAAGCTAGCTCCTATCATGATAATTCAACTAGTGCTCTATATGTAGATAAGAAGGACAAGAAATTGAAAGGCAAGAAGAAGGAAGAGGATGAAGAGGAAGACTTCCCAAGCCAAGTTTCCAAGCAAGAGCAAGTCAAAAGGGAATAAGAAAGGACCAAAGCATGAAAAATACAAAGGCCAAAGTGTTCAACCTTGTGCCATATGTGATAAGACCAACCACACCACTCAAAATTGTTGCTTGAATGGAAAGACGCAGAAAGGAAGTGGAGAGCTAGGTATGGCAACACTAGAGGCAGAGGTGGACACAACTTCAACAACAACAATAGAATTCACAATAATGGGGACTTCAAAAGTTATTCAGAAGATCAACCACATGAAGACTCATTGCTTCTAATGAATCTAAAACACAAAGAAGGTAAAGAAGATGATCATTTGTTCTACATAGATTCAGGATGTTCAAAGCATGTTACAAGCAACATTGCTCTTCTATCTGACTTGGAAAGTCCAAAGCATATACATGAAGTACGAACAAGGGATGATACTAAGCACAATGTGGAGAAGATTGGTAATTTCAAAGCTTCCAATTTTAGGAAAAGCATTCTAAGTAAGGTTCTCTATGTACCTATTATCCCTAAAAAACTAATAAGTGTAGTCCAAATAGTTGAAAAAGCTTGCAAGTTAGGTTCACCCAACATGGAGCTTTTGTGGAAGATCCATGTCAAGGCTTCAAAAAGATAGCCAAAGGTGAGAAGCATGGTAGGCTCTTTACTTTTGAAGTAGTAGAAACCAAGAACATAGCTCTATTAAACTTTGGGTCTCAAACCCTAAGTGAGCTTGAAGTGTGGCATAAGAGATTTGCTCATGTTTGAAGGATATATGCATGGATAAAAGTTTTCTAGGGTTTTCAAACATATCAAAGAAACACATGATCAATAGATGTGATGCATGTCAGATTGGGGAGGCACAAAGACGATCATTCAGCCACAAAGGCTATATCCACAACAACCTTCTGGACTTAGTACACACTCATGTGTGGGAAACAAGTCAAGAACCTTCATTAGCAACATCAAGGTATTATGTCTCATTTATTAATGATCATAGTAGATGGACTATGTTGTACTTTATCAAAAGTAATAATGAAGTGTTTGATTGAACCTCACATATTTGGAGATAATGTAAGTTCCATGCATCTAGCAGCAAACCTTATTTTCCATGCAAGAACCAAACACATGGAGGTTCATTACCACTTCACCAGGGAGAAGCTCATGACAAAGGAGATTGAAATTTCTTTTGTTCCAACTAAAAAGAAAGTAGCAGATATGATGACAAAGGCACCTGATGGAATAAAACTTTGCATATTTAAATCAGTTCTAGGTATTCAACCTATTAGAGAATGAATACTCAAGCATACTTTAGCTTGAGGGAGAGTTGTTGGAACATCAAGCTTACACTATGCTTGAGGTGGATTTGATCTACATCAAAAAACTATCATTTGGATTAGGTAAAAAAATATCCACAAAAGAGTTCTTTTATTTGTGTTCATTTATTGTATTTTTTCTTAAGTTTTGTATGGATAATTTACCAATGTAAAAGCCTAGAGCTTTACACATGTAAAAGGAGAAAAGGGTAGCTCAAATTCCAAAAATTTGAGGTGGTTGAGCTTGACAATCAATCAATCAATCACTTAAAAGTAGATCAAATTAGATCTTCACTTTTTCTAGATTGTAAGAAAGTGAATTTATTGTTGTGGGAATTAGACGTCTACGAAAACACGCGAACAACACAAGGAAGAAGAAGAAGCCTGGATCACAACATACAATACTGACTATATTACCACTAGAATTTACAAAGATAAGTAGCCTATTAGGGAAATACATGTATATACAAACGGGGGGAGGGGGGGGAAACCTCCTAAAGAGGGAAAAAAGTGTATCGGTGGTCCTAAAGTGTTCACACACATCACTACCTAAGTATATCAACAATTATCTTCAACAACCTATCCCCCCTTCATTTGAATTCAAAATCCACTTGTACAAGTCATGGATCACTTCAAGAGTCTATATAAAGACTTCAAATCACTTGTACATTACATGGAAGCAATATACATACACTTTTGGCCATCATTGTCTTGCTCCATCATTTCTCTACACCATCTTCTTCAACAATAATGAACTTGTAGAGACTGATGCTCTCTCTACAAAGATTCAAATTGAATGAATGAGCATTAACTTGAAAGTTATTAGTTTCTAGTTTATGTGTATACATTTTCAAAGCATTTGGTTCATTAATTTTTTAGAAATTGCAATTTTCCTATCTTGGGGTCTATCTCTACGCAGCCCCTGAAAAACTAGGGGGTACCTCTGTTGAGTGTCAAGTTTAGTATAGAAGTATATATTGCTTACTACTTGTATTGCATTTCAGAAACTCAACCCCATGAGTATCATTCCTGCAAAAGGAACATTTTCAATTGTGTTACCATTAGTGTCCATGTTCTGGTCTCTTGTGTGAAAACACTATCAGAAGTATTTGTAACTAGAGTACAAAGTGCATCTACATTGCTACGCTTCCAAGCATGTAAAAGATCAGCATATGGAGGAATCATTCGACTATGATCATTTGAATCAGGTGTTTCTTGGGGCTCACAATCAATCCCAAGTACAGTATCGAGCAACTCATAAGAGTCAAGGATAAAAAATATCTCATTGAGCTTTTCTACCTCTTGGTTAGCAGTTTGTCTGACCTTCTTTGGAATCCACATCACTAGAGACTTTTGTGTATGTTCTTTAATAAAACATATATTGGTTTGTTCAGCCACAGACTATATGTTTGACCACATTTGTAACACCTAAGAAGTCTTTGTTCTTGCTCCATGTGTACTATGTTTTCTGTGTATTTTGTAGCCCATGTGTAGAGTACCGTGTGTGGCGCTTGGAGCACGATTTTCTACTTCGAGGATATCGTCGAGGAGCTCTCAAGAAGGAGAACACAATGTGGTGCATCTTCAACAAAATACTTCACTCGTATCAGAGCATTTTGATGCAAAAGCTTTGCTCCTTTTGTGGGAGCGAAGTGAGCACCCGCTTTCTCCAAGGCTTACGACCAAGGCAATGACCAAAGCATAGACCTTGGCATACCTTGTCATCCATATCATCATTGGCATCGTTGGCTGCACATGAGGGAGGACCTCAACGATCAAGGAAGACGGAGCTCCCTGGTACTTCCTGGGAGGTCACCCATCCCAGTATTGTTCCCCCCGGAGCTTGCTTAATTGTGGCAATCTCTTGCCACTAAGCTACACTCTTGTGGTTCTTGAAGAAGGGGAAAGACTAAGCTCACATTCTCTTCAACAAGTTCTAGTCCCTCAAAGCTTCATTCTTTTCTTTGAAAGCCTATCTTTGAAGCATTTTTGGGGTGATTTTTGGAGACATTTTAGAGTACTTTCATGCATAGTTCTCTTCAGAGAAGTCGAAGAACATCAAGAAGAGTGTTCTTTGTACTTCTTTGACAATGAAAGTTCACCTTTTGGGGTTGTGATTTCAGCCACACTAGTTAATCTACAAGTTTCTTGAAAGGTTTTAGTTGTGGTGGGAGCTACTATTGCAAGTTTGTGCAGGTTTTATGAGCCTAAAGAACAGAGTTCATAGACACTTGTAGGTGTTATTGACGAGTGTTTGGGTAGTGAGTTCACCCTTTTAGTGCCATTTTACTCCATATATTGAGCACATACACACTATGTAAATTTTTGTGGATACTGCTTATGTACGTCCATGTGGTCATTGATATAGTGGTTGCATTTTTGCATAAGGCCTTTCACGTTTTATAAAGAGGGTCATGGTGAGGTTTTCTTAATTGGGAGACACGGAGATTTCGGGGTCTCTTTGGTGATGTAGGTGGAAGACTTACCCAGCCTCGCCATAGGAGATGTATGATAGTTGTTTATAGGTGCTTGATAAGCCTATTAATGAAATGAAAGTAGTCTTGTTGCTATGGAGGAGCTAATCAAAATTAAACCAAAACTATGGAAACACATAGCAAATCAAATGCTAGAAGTCACTAAAATTCATTCCGAGGTAGGCTCACACAAGACAGTACCTGAAATACCCTTGGATACGATAGGAGACATGAGCAAAGAAGAAGAATAAAATACTTATCTACCTATCACTTATCAGGTTTATACAACAAAATCTATCTTAGACTCAAGTGTAGGTGTTGCCATTGCTACCACCTCCTTATGGAAGCGTTGGGTTTACTTTAATTCTTGTATCAGAAGTAAATCCATAATACAGACCTTCACTTAGGGTTCCTTTGATATATCTGAGTACCCTTTGAGCTGCAATCCAATGATTCTTCTTTGGACAATGCATGAATCGTGATAACACACCTACTGCATATGATAGATCTGGTCATACTCTTCTTGCATTGCCTTCTCCCAATTTTGTTTACCTTTATCTTCTTCATATGTGATTGGATCCTCTTCTGTCTTTAGAATGTAAGCATAATCTTTTGTTGTTAAGAAAGATGTATCATAGCTATACTTGATAGGCTCTTTTCTTGCCCTTGAGGATCTTTTGACCTCTGCACTTCTTGAAGTCTCAGCCACATTTGATTCTGGATCAGATCTTGGCCCATCTTCAACATTATCCTGCAGTTTACTTTTATAGTCAACATCATCAATATCTTCTTCATACACACTTACTTTTGCCTTCCATTTTCTTTGTATTTCTTTGTCATCTGCATAATCATTTGTTGACCCTGTATACCATGTGCTTTGCTCATCAAATGTAACATCTTTGGTAACAAGAAATCGCTTTGTAGATGGACTCCACAATTTGTAACCCATCTGTCTATCATCATACCCAATAAACACATACTTCTCTACTTTGGGTTCTAGCTTATGTCTCAATTGTGAAGGAACATAAGCATATGCTAAACATCCGAATACCTTACAATGATCAAGAGTAGGTTTCTTACCCCACCATGCTTCATAAGGAGTTCTTCCCTCCAATGCTTTACAAGGTAACCTATTCACAAGGTATGTTGCAGTGTTGATAGCTTCTGCCCATAAATAATTTGGACAATTCTTTTCCTTCATCATTGCTCTTGCAAACTCTACAAGAGTACTATTTCTTCTTTCTGCAACTCCATTTTGTTGAGGGGAGTACCTGCAAGTTACTTCTCTTTTTATACCTGCAATACTCTCCCCCTCCATCTGATCTCAACCTCTTGAGCTTTTGTCCTGTAATCCTTTCTACATAAGCGTGATAATGCTTGAATGTCTTGAACACTTTTGATTTGTCCTTGATTACATATAAAGTAATCCATTTGGTTGCATCATCAACAAACAACACATAATATCTGGATCCATTTATGCTATAGTCCCTTGAAGGACCCCACACATCTGTATGAACTAACTCAAGCATGTTTGAATACTTGTATCTTGATTTTTTATAAGAACTTTTATGTGCTTTAGCTAATTGACAAGCTTCACACTTGTACACCATGTGTTGCCCTTCAACTTTTGGCAAACCAAGCACCACATCATTCCTTGACATTTCCTTTATAGCTCTCTCATTGAAATGACCTAATCTTTTATGCCATAGGTCTAATTCAGACATCTTTTGACTTCCATAAGTAAATAGAGCATGTCCCACATTACCTTGGACTTTGAGAGTAAACAATCTTCCTTCCTTTTTACCTGCAATAATGTTTCTATATCCCTGATTTGGATCTTGCACATAGACACCATCATTTGTGAATCTGACTTCATATCCTTTCTCCACAATTTGCCCTACACTTATCAGATTTTTAGGAATGGCAGGAACATAAAGTACCTTGCTTAAGAGTGTACTTCCATTCTTTGTCTTCACTGATCCAATGCTTTCCACCTTATGCTTAGTATTGTCACCTATTTGAACTGTATGTCCATTCACCTTTGCTTCCATATTAGTCATCAAGGATATATTGCCACTCAGATGATTGCTACATCTTGAGTCAATATAAAACACCCTTTGGTCTTCTCCTACTGCTTCATGAGTTGCATTCAAGATGAGAGTCAACCTTTTGATCTGATGCATAATTATAATAATTGTTTTTGTAGGACTGAGATTGAAAACTTCTTCCACCTCCTCTAGCATATGATGTCCTACCACCTCTTCCTCTGAAGTTGCCTCTTTGATTTCTGCCTCCTCTACCTCTTTGATTAAAACTCTAATTATTATTTCCTCCATTTTGATTGTTATACCAACAATCATTTTCCAAATGATTGGTTCTGCCACAAATCCAACAAGCTTTAGTATTATCTTTGTTCTTTCCTCCTCTTCCTTTACCTCTGAAGTTCATCTTTCCTTTTGTAAAGTTAGCTTGACTTGAAGATCCTTCATCATCAGTTGACTGCTTCCCTTTGCCGTTCTTTTTCTTGTCCTTGGAGTACATAGCTTGACTTGCACTCCTATCATTATCTCCCTTAATGTCTTGCTCAAAAGTTAGCATGTGTCCTAGCAATTGATTAAGATCAGGAGTAAAGTGATCAAGTGACAATTATATGGACAATATGAAAGGCTTCCACTTCTCATCTCCTCTCAGACCTGTAAGTATTTGCCTTACCAACTTATCCTCTTCAATATCTTCATCTACTGCTCCCAAGCTATCTGCAATATCCTTCATTCTTGCCACATAATCAGAAATTGATTGTGAACTCTTCTTCTTAAAGGTTGTAAACTGTTGAAGCTCAAGATCAAGGACAAAGAATGGAAGTGCATCAAGGAAGTGGACACACAAGAAGAAGGAGAAAGTAGGGAGCTCCAAGAAGCACCTGTCAAATTTTCAGAAGAAATTTCCTACAAAAATAGTGATTTTTATCACTAAAAACCATTGTAAATACCATTTTCCATTTTTGTAACTCCATTTTGTTCAAGCCGAGGAATCCTCAAGCTTGAGGAGTATTAGAACTACCATCCTACCAATTTTCATGATTTTTAGACTCCGTTTGAGCCCCCAAATAAGCCCTGGAACCTATTTTTTAACTAGGCCGGACACTAGGTCTGGACAGGGCCAAAACCACTCAAAAACTATAAAAAGGGCTGGAGAGCTCATTTTTGAGGCTAGCTTGTTGTAGATTTCAGTTTTGTAAGAGATCTCTTTGGTAATCAAAGCTTTCCATTGTTCCACTCTTTGCTCTTACCTTGTGCGCGTGTGTGTGTATGTGTGTGCATGCTTGTGTGCTTTCACTCACGCACTTGTGCCATCACTTGCTCGTGGTCTTCATACCGGTCCTCACGTCTCCACGGATTGACATTTATGAGGTGTATCTCCTCACGTTGGTACTCACCATTGTGCTAGAGTGACACCAAATTTGGCGCCGTTGTCGGGGAGAGAGCTTGGAGGACGAGCGTGTGACGGTAAGACGTAGAGTAGCGACGTTGGAAGGTAAAAAAAAAAAATCATCATTTTCAGTTCAGTTTCTGAATTTTCCTTCTTCTTCATCTTCACCATCATCACCATCTCCACCCACCTTCATCTTCTCAGTTTTTTCCATTTTTTAGAGTACATTCACCTTGTTTTTACTTGTGGTTGTGAGCAAGAAGCTTAGAGAGGGTGCAGAACAGAGGCGCTGAAGAAGTAGTACCAAAAATAACAAAAAATCTGAGTGAATAGCCCGGACAAGACGAACCTGCACCAAGTATCGTGGAAGCTGCGCCAGAGATCGTGAGTGAGAAATCGGGCAAACTGGGGTTACACAGAGCAAGGGGAAGTGACTAAGAAGTTAGAGAGGCTCTCAAGGTGAGCAAACACCCATTTAATCTATAATTTCTCAGTAAACTAAGTTTGGAAAGGGAAACGATCTGCATCAGGTATCGTTTGGTACTGACAGAGGTGAAAAGGAGTGATTTGGGGTGATATAGAGAGTGAGGAGAGGAGAGAGGAAAGAGTTGAGCATGTGTACAACCAAAACTTAGAAAAAAATCCTTCCCAAAACTTGTCTAAGGGTCAAGTATCGTTTTGCTCCCGCGGTCGAGTATCACGATACTTAGCAAGTATCGTTTTACTCCTGTGGTCGAGTATCGCGATATTTCCCTCCTTTCGGTATCGTTTGGTCCAGAGATCGTTTTGATCAGAGATCACGATACTCACTAGCGATCGTGTATCGTCTGGATCAAAGATCCTGTATCGTTTGGCTTAAGTATCGTGTATCGCTTCTCAGAGATCGTGATACTTACCAACGATCGTGTATCGTTTTGTTCAGGTATCGTCGATCGTTTTGAGCCAAGTATCGAGTATCGTGGTGCCAAAGATCGTTTCAATCAAAGATCGCGATATTCACCAGCGATCGTGTATCGTTTGGTTCATAGGTCGTGTATCGTTTGCATGAGAGATCGGTATCGTTTCAGTCAAAGATCGGTATCATTTATCAGAGATCGCGATATTTATCAGAGATCGGGTATCGCCTAAGTCAGAGATCGTGTATCGTTTTCTTCCAAATATCGAGTATCGTCTTGAGCTAAGTATCGTTTTGCCCGAGTATCGTGGACATCAAGTATCGCGATATTTCTCAACTATCGTGTATCGTGACAAGGTAAGTATCGTGTATCGTTATACAGCGATCGCGATACCTATCAAAGATCGTGTATCGTGGAGTTTGCTCACGATACTTGTTGAAGATCGTGTATCGCCTACTTCAGGTATCGCGATACATACCAAGTATCGTGTATCGAGTTCCTCAAGTATCAAGTATCGTGTCCTACAAATGTCGTGTATCGCCTGATTTGGAGCATTTCCTGAGAGACCCTGTTTCCCTGTTTTAACCCCCAGAACCCTGAACTGGCATAACTTTCTCATACGAAATCCGTTTGCTGTGATTTTGGTTTTGTTCTCATACCAGGATTATTAGATAGGGTATTTTGAAGTTGACCCTCAGGAAAACTGGAAAACCAAGGTGTTCCAAAGGATTTTGAGCAATAGAAGAGAACTTTGGGACTAGAAGCCAAGGCTTATGAACCTGAGATCTGGCAGACACTTAGGCAAGGATAGACAAAGCATTAGATCATCTGAGGCTAGTGTCAACCATACAGCCAAGTCTTGGGCTCAACAGCTTAGTGGTTATCCTTACACACGAAGTTCAGAAACCAGTGACTCGGAAATGTCTTTTAGCATGGAAAGACCCACACGTAGCTCAGGCACTGTCTATTTATAGACACCAGAAGGTCCCTATAAGACCCAATTGGAGTATATCAGGACCAACCAATTAGGTGCTCGCATCTATGAGGATGGTCTAAGACGATCAGTGGTTCAACTCAAGAATCCTGACCAACCCTTTGGACTTGAACACCCAGTGGTCAAGTTTGAAGAGGGTGCTTACATTGATAAGGAAGGAACAATGTATGTGGTTACCAACTTACCAGATAGGACAGATGAGTTTGGAAATATCATTCCTGAGAATGAGATAGGAGACCTAGAGCAAGGAGACCTAGGAGGAGAACCCAAGACCCCTAGAGGCAAGTCAGTCTTGAGTAGAGTAATCACTCCAGAATGGATTCCTCAAGATAACAAAAGCATAGAACTATTCGTGATGGAGAATGTTATTCTCCAAAAGAACAACCTATTCTTGTGATTAGAGCACCTCTATACCAAGAATAAGTCAAAACCTTCCACTCATTTAGAGGATCAATTACTAATTATCAAAAAGTTAACAAATCTGTGAAAAAGATGAAACACAGAAAAGTCTACTGCACTATTTCTTCACATTGGCCTATCAAACGTGTAAAGTTTTTTATGAAACTTTGTACGAAGTATCTCCTAGAGATTGCGCATCTACTCCAAGTTGAATTACTTCAAAAGATTAAGTATAACTTGAGAAATCAACTTCTCAAGTTACCTATGTCAGAAACTGTCACTCAGAACAGTCGATTTTATACCTGTAACTTTTAAGACTTGGTTCTCCTTGAATAGAACCCGTTTTCCAAAATGCTTCTAGACATGAATAGCTTATCTTCCAACTTAAAGATTAAGCCCTCACTCATGCAAAACTTTAAACTGTGCTAGGAGAAATGATCAAAACATTAACTTCGAAATCTGCGCCTGTTTTAGGAACCAGTGAACACACTTCACATATGAATGTTCCTACACTTAATTCACTCAGCCTGATTACAATTGGAAGCTAAAACTTTGTACAGAGGTCAAGCAACTCTCAACTTAGACTTGTACAAAAGCATTTCACAATTGATCTACTGTAGAAGGAGAACACGCAGAAAACATCGGGTGCAAATATTTTCAATTACTCAGAAGAAAATACAGTTGAGTGATGAGAGCTAACTCAACTAACTTTTTCTCTATCTCATGACATCTATCTCCCTCATTCTTGACTTCTAACTATTGTCACATATGCTCTCATACTTGCCCCGACTTTTCTCAAAGTATTTATAGATGAATTTGTACATGATTCTTACTAAACAAAAGATCTAAGTCAGCTATGACTAAACTAATGTACATATGTGTACACTTCTCTTATCCTCTGAATGTAATCTTCTTCCACACTTTAGGAATTGATTCTTCCTTCATCCTTTAATCTTCCGAGCCTTCAATTGGTGATTGGTATGCACCAACAGCTCCCCCTCAATCATCAATTGAGGTTTTCTCTGTCTTCTTGATACTTGCCATGTCTTTGAACCTTTGTAACTTAGGTCCATCCAAACTCTTTGTCATCATATCTGCCACTTGTTCTTTTGTTGGAGTGTACATCACTTCAATCTCTTTATCTAGTACCTTTTCCCTCAAGAAATGATACTGAATCTCTATATGCTTAGTCCTGGCATGAAAAACAGGGTTAGCTGCCAAATACAAAGAACTCATATTGTCTCCAAAAATTATTGGAGTACTATGATCAAACTCAAAACTTTTCATCAAGGTCTTCAACCATATCACTTCCTTTGCAGCTTCTACCATTCCCTTATACTCAGCTTCTGTGGATGATAAAGCAACTGTATGTTGCTTCTTTGAACACCAAGAAACTAGCTTATCTCCAACATAACAGAGATACCCATGAGTAGACCTTCTATCATCTGAGTCACCTGCCCAATCTGCATCACTAAACACTTTGATTCTTGTGTCAGAAGTGAAACCATAATACAAACCTTCACTTAGGGTTCCTTTGATATATCTGAGTACCCTTTGGGCTGCAATCCAATGAGTCTTCTTTGGACAATGCATAAATTGTGACAACACACCTACTGCATATGATAGATCTGGCCTTGTCAAGGTAGCATAGATTAGACTACCTACCAAACTCTGATATTTCTTCATGTCATTGAATTCTTCACCTCCATACCTGCTTAATTTATGATTTACCTCCAATGGTGTGGTTGAGATCTTGCAATCTTCCATGTTAAACTTGACTAGAAGATTCTTCAAGTATCTCTCTTGTGAAACATATACTCCATGTTGAGTATACACAATCTGCATTCCTAGAAAATAAGATAAGTTTCCCAAATCACTTATCTTAAACTCCTTCTCTATTTGTCTTTTGAGTTCATTGATTCCTTGAGCATCTGTTCCTGTAACAATAATATCATCAACATAAATGCACATGTAAATGTATCCATTTTCACTTGCCTTCACTAGCAAGCTACTATCTGCCTTTGATGCTTGAAATCCACATTCATTCAAGAACTTGACCAATATGTAATTCCAAGCTCTTGGGGCTTGCGTCAACCCATATAAAGCTCTCTTGAGCTTACACACATAATCTGATCCAATTGATTCCATGAAGCCTTCTGGTTGCTCCATATATACTTCATCTGCAATGTATCCATTTAGAAATGCATTTTTCACATCCAATTGTGATAATTTCCATCCCTTGCAAGCAGCAATAGCAATCAATGTCCTAATTGTAGACATCTTAGCAACAGGACTAAAGGTTTCATCATAATCTACCCCATAAGTTTGGGCATAACCTTTGACCACAAGTCTAGCCTTATATCTAGACACCTTACCATCTGCAAACCTCTTTGTTTTATATACCCACTTGCATCCAATAACCTTCTGATTCTTTGGTCTTGGTACTAGTTCCCAAGTTTCATTTTCAAGTAGAGCATCATACTCTTCCTGCATTGCCTTCTCCCAATTCTGTTTACCTTTGGCTTCTTCATAAGTGGTTGGATCTTCTTCTGTTTTCACAATGTAGGCATAATCTTTTGTTGTTAGGAAAGATGTATCATAACTATACCTTATAGGTTCTTTCCTTTCTCTTGTAGATCTTCTGATTTCTGCATTCCTTGAAGTTTCAGCCTCATTTGACTCTGGATCAAATCTTGGCCCTTCTTCTACACAATCCTGCACTCTACTTCTAGAGTCAACTTCATCAACAATTTCTTCACATACTTTTACCTTTGCCTTTCCTTTCCTTTGAATTTCTTCAACACCTGCATACTCATTTGGTGATCCTGTATACCACATATTTTGCTCATCAAATGTCACATCTTTAGTAACAAGAAATTGCTTTGTGGATGGACTCCACAACCTGTAACCCATCTGTCTATCATCATATCCAATAAACACATACTTCTCTGCTTTTGGTTCTAGCTTATGTCTTAATTGTGAAGGAACATAAGCATATGCAATACATCCAAATACTTTACAATGATCAAGACTAGGCTTCTTACCCCACCATGCTTCATAAGGGGTTCCTCCATCCAAAGCTTTGCAAGGCAACCTATTCACAAGGTATGTTGCAGTGTTAATGGCTTCTGCCCATAAGTAATTTGGACAATTCTTTTCCTTCATCATGGCTCTTGCAAACTCTACAAGAGTCCTATTCCTCCTTTCTGCTACTCCATTCTGTTGAGGGGAGTACCTGCAAGTTACTTCTCTTTTGATACCTGCATTCCACAAATAATCATCAAACTCTTTAGAGAAATACTCTCCCCCTCCATCTGATCTTAACCTCTTGAGCTTTTGCCCTGTGATCCTTTCTGCATAAGCATGAAAATGTTTGAATGTCTTGAAAACTTCTGATTTATCCTTGATTACATACAAAGTAATCCACCTGGTTGCATCATCAACAAACAACACATAATATCTGGATCCATTTATGCTATAGTCCCTTGAGGGACCCCATACATCTGTATGAACCAATTCAAGCATATTTGAATGCTTGTACCCTGATTTGTTGTAAGAACTCTTATGTGCTTTACCTAATTGACAAGCTTCACACTTGTACACCATATGTTGCCCTTCAATATTTGGCAATCCAAGCACCACCTGATTCTTTGACATCTCCTTTATAGCTCTCTCATTGAAATGACCTAGCCTTTTATGCCATAGGTCTAATTCAGATACCTTTTGACTCCCATAGGTAAATAATGCATGTCCCACATTACCTTGGACTTTGAGAGTGAACAATCTTCCTTCCTTTTTACCTGCAATTATGTTTCTATATCCCTGATTTGGATCTTGTACATAAACACCATCATTTGTGAATCTTACCTCATATCCTTTCTCCACAATTTGCCCTACACTTATCAAATTTTTAGGAATAGTAGGAACATAAAGTACCTTGCTCAGAAGTGTACTTCCACTCTTTGTCTTCACTGATCCAATGCTCTCCACTTTATGTTTGGTATTGTCACCTGTCTGAACTGTATGTCCATTCACCCTTGCTTCCATATCAGTCATCAAAGATAGATTCCCACTCAGATGGTTGCTGCACCCTGAGTCAATATAAAACACTCTTTGATCTTCTCCCATTGATTCATGAGTTGCATTCAAGATAAGAGTCATGTCATCCTTCTGATCTGATGCATAATTATAATAATTATTGTTGTAGGACTGAGATTGGAAGTTTCTTCCACCTCCTCTACCATATGATGTCCTACCTCCTCTTCCTCTGAAATTGCCTCTTTGGTTTCTGCCTCCTCTACCTCTTTGACTATAATTCTGATTATTGCTTCCACCATTTTGATTGTTATACCAACAATCATTTGCCAAATGATTTGTTCTGCCACAAATCCAACAAGCTTTAGCATTATCTTTGTTCTTACCTCCTCTTCCTTTACCTGTGAAATTTGTCTTCCCTTTTGTGAAGTTAGCTTGATTTGAATTCCCTTCATCATCATTTGATTGCTTTCCCTTGCCATTCTTTTTCTTATCCTTAGAGTACATAGCTTGACTTGTACTTCTATCATTGTCTCCTTTAAGATCCTGCTCAAAGGTTAGCATGTGTCCCAGCAATTGATTAAGATCAGGAGTAAAGTGATCAAGTGACAATTCTATGGACAATATAAAAGGCTTCCACTTCTCATCTCCTCTCAAACCTGTAAGTATTTGTCTTACCAACTTTTCCTCTTCAATGTCTTCATCCACTGCTCCCAAGCTATCTGCAATATCTTTCATCCTTTCCACATAATCTGAAATTGATTGTGAGCTCTTCTTCTTGAAGGTTGTGAACTCAGCCCATAGTGAGGACTTCCTTGACTTAGTAGTATTTTGGAAATGCTCTTCCAAGGCATTCCAAACATCTGTAGCACTTTCCAAACCTCTGATGTGAGGTAAAAGGTAATCATTTACAGCCATGTAGATGATGCTCCTTGCTTGAGCATCCTTTCTCATCCAAGTCTTCAACATTGCAAGCTCTTCCCTAGTAGGAATACTAGGATCTGCAAACTCAGGTTTTTCTTCATCTCCTGTAATAAATGATATAAGATCTTTGCTCATGAGGTGTGCTTCCATCCTCATGGACCATGCTGGATAGTTCTCCCTATCTAGCTTATCAATCTGCAAGCTTTCTCCCATCTTGTATCCACCTGTGTATTGAAATCTTCAAGCTTTACAAACAATGTATGTACCTTTACTTCGAATTGAACTCCTTTTGCCTTTCTTGATGTCAAATAGTCTTCTCCTCAAGCTTTGACTCCAAGCTTTCACTTCTTAGTCCTTCAAGTGTTGAATTTCTTGAATCTGCAGCAGTCGGGATCCTCCTTTTCTCAATTTGATGTCTCCTGCTCTGATACCACTGATGGAGAATGTTATTCTCCAAAAGAACAACCTATTCTTGTGATTAGAGCACCTCTATACCAAGAATAAGTCAAAACCTTCCACTCATTTAGAGGATCAATTACTAATTATCAAAAAGTTAACAAATCTGTGAAAAAGATGAAACACAGAAAAGTCTGCTACACTATTTCTTCACATTGGCCTATCAAACGTGTAAAGTTTTTGATGAAACTTTGTACGAAGTATCTCCTAGAGATTGCGCATCTACTCCAAGTTGAATTACTTCAAAAGATTAAGTATAACTTGAGAAATCAACTTCTCAAGTTACCTATGTTAGAAACTGTCACTCAGAACAGTCGATTTTATACCTGTAACTTTTAAGACTTGGTTCTCCTTGAATAGAACCCGTTTTCCAAAATGCTTCTAGACATGAATAGCTTATCTTCCAACTTAAAGATTAAGCCCTCACTCATGCAAAACTTTAAACTGTGCTAGGAGAAATGATCAAAACATTAACTTCGAAATCTGCGCCTGTTTTAGGAACCAGTGAACACACTTCACATATGAATGTTCCTACACTTAATTCACTCAGCCTGATTACAATTGGAAGCTAAAACTTTGTACAGAGGTCAAGCAACTCTCAACTTAGACTTGTACAAAAGCATTTCACAATTGATCTACTGTAGAAGGAGAACACGCAGAAAACATCGGGCGCAAATATTTTCAATTACTCAGAAGAAAATACAGTTGAGTGATGAGAGCTAACTCAACTAACTTTTTCTCTATCTCATGACATCTATCTCCCTCATTCTTGACTTCTAACTATTGTCACATATGCTCTCATACTTGCCCCGACTTTTCTCAAAGTATTTATAGATGAATTTGTACATGATTCTTACTAAACAAAAGATCTAAGTCAGCTATGACTAAACTAATGTACATATGTGTACACTTCTCTTATCCTCTGAATGTAATCTTCTTCCACACTTTAGGAATTGATTCTTCCTTCATCCTTTAATCTTCCAAGCCTTCAATTGGTGATTGGTATGCACCAACAATTCGTGAATAGAGAAACGGAGGAAGCCTTTTGGAGATTTAGGCCAGATCAACCCAGTCCAGTAGTCACCATCTATGAATTCAAGGACCCAGAGACACCAGGGAAAGCTGTCTATCTAGATCACACATCTCAGAAATTATTCTTGGTATCAGATCATGACAGACATGCTTACACTTGGCAAGGTGAATCAATTTTCCCTCCACTAAGATCTAATGTTTCCCAGGGCCTCCAGGGAGCCGGATCATCCAAGGCTCATGAAACCCAGAGGGAAAGAACTAGAGAGAGACCGGAGGTAAGCTTTTTAGACACTGTGGGCAGAGACAGATCAGGATATGGAACGGAAAGACTTGAGAGGGAGAGACATAGAGTTCATAGGCATCAAAGAGGTGATCATGATTTTCCATTACCTAGACCACGAGAGCACTCAAGAACACTTAGACCCTCTCAAGTGGTTAAGACAATGAAGAACTACTTTGATGGATTTGGAGATCCTTATGATCATGTGGCGGAGTTCAAACAAGTGCTAAGAGCTGAACAGGTCGAAGACTTATTCACCCAGTTCGAGGCATTTGGTTTGACTCTTAAGGGTACTGCCTTAGCTTGGTTTCAACCCCTAAACAGTCGCAACTATAGAGAGATAGGTCAGCTGCTAGAAGAATTCATTGTGGAATTTTCCAAAAGCGGTCGGTATCAGGCATAACACATCATCCTTGATCCACAGCTTCAAGCAGACACCCCAAGAAACAGTGCGACTCACAGGAAGAAGGTTTAGACAGTACTTGGAAAGATGCCCTGTACCAGAATTACCCACATCAGCTAAACAGGTGGCACTGTTTTTAGATGGCCTATTGAGCACAAAATTAAGGTCATATGTATACTTGAAAGAGCCTAGATCCATAGAAGAGTGTATACGGATATGCATTGACATAGAAGACAACTTGGGTGAGGAGTTAGGACTATCCAAACTCTATAAGGACTCTGATAGTTCTACAAGTCATACCTCTAGAACCTCCACTGAGATAGATGAGATAGCTGAGCAAGTGGCCAAAAAGCTAGGAGTTCAAAATAGACAAATGCCAAGGGTCACTTCAGTGAAGCGATGTTATACATGTGGAGGAGATCACATGGCTAATGTCTGCCCAATGATGACTCAACCCCAAGGAAACCCTAATGCTCTATATTGCACCATCGAGAGGAAATATACAAATCATACGACCCAAGATTGTCCCTATAACAGGCAGGCTGTTAGGCAAAATTATCAGCAACCTCACCAGCAGGGTAGGTATCAGAATCAGTACCAACAGCCATATTATAGGCCACAACAATATCAACCTCAATACCAGCAGCAATATCAGGCACCATATAGGCCACAACCAGTCCTAGGAAACCAACCGCCAGCTCCTGCCAATGTGATCCCAGTTAAATATACGATGGCGGAGGAGAACCCTAATAGAGCATTGGTGCCGCTAACCCCATTGGTCTCAGAAAATGATTTTCACGCTCATGGTTCAGACTACGTCCATGAAGATAGTCCACATGCTTACTATATAGAGTCACCTGAGCAAAGTGAGACTTCTCAGTGTCAATATGAGACACCACCTATGGAACAAAATTGGGAGCCAGAATACTCCAGTGTCATGTATACGAATCCAAATCCTAGGCCCCAATTGAGACAAGTAAGACCACAAGCCCCTAGAGGACCATGCTTTAGATGTCAGGGCGACCATTTCATTCGTGAATGTCCCCACCAACTAGCTCTGGGACAAGGGCAAAACATCACAATACAAGGCTTTTGTCCTGAGTGCGGTAAGGAACATCTTCCTAGAGAGTGTCCCAGGAATCCCTCTAGTGCACCCAGGGTCACACCCATCAACGTGGTAGGCTTGGTGGCAGATTCAAGTCCAAGTAGTAGTAATGTGGCTCCTGTACAGGCAGTTACTAGGGCACAGGCTGCACAACAAGCAAAACCATCTGAGCAATCGGAGTCAAGTGAGGCAGGAGAACCTAGTAAGAGGAAACCAAGAACATGGAAGGATACCAGAGAGAAGGCTAATCGCAAGTGGAACAAAAAGCTATCCGAGCTAGAAGAAAGCCTAAGGGATACCAAAACAAAAATAGAAGACATTGCATCTCAAAGCCCCTCACATACCGAAGCTCCATCCGCTCCACCTCATCCCACCCCACCACCCATTGTAAATAACCCACAACCAGGGTCTGTTCTTGCAGATCCAACCCCAGAAGGCTTGGACATGATGTTCAAGGCCTACCAGGCTCGTCTTCAAGAAGGGCCAACAGCTGCAAACCTAGACAAGAGTTACCCTAGAGCAGATTTAGAGATTGAACGGATGAAAATGTGCATGAAAATGGTAGAACAAGCTCAAGCTATACTTGAGACTAGTCAAAAGTTCAGTCACACAAACTCTGTCAAACCGGATTTGCATTTCCAAGGCTTACTAGAAAGATTAGAGCAGTTGGTAAACAAACCACAAGTTTCTTTACCTCCACAGGCTCAACCAGTTATTGAAAGAGGAAGCTCACCACCAATGGGAGCTTATGTTCCTAATTCCACGGATGCTGGAATATCTCCTTCAATTCAACAGTACTCTCAAGAGTTCTTGCGGGAAATACAGGAAGAGAAATGGGCCAAGGAGAAGGGTAATTCCCCTCCTATTCCTGAGATTGATGATCTTCATGATCAATTTCCCCAAGACATTCTGTCTATCTATGGAGACCAAGCAGAGCAACAAGAAGATGAAAGATTAGATTTTGAATCTAATTCTTTACAAGAGTTGCCTCATTTCATAGGCCCATGGGAATCTGAATCTATTCAGATCAGAGCTCCCACAATATTGGTAAGAAATGAAGACTCAGTGATTCCAAGAAACACTGATGTTGTGAAGAACACTAAGGTTCAATGTCATCTCACTGTGGAAGAGCTGCTCAAAGCAAAACCTGAGCTCTGGAATCATGTGAAGGATCAAGTTCCAGAACTTGAATCCAATATGCCAAAAGTAGGCTCTAAGCAAAAAGTTCCAGAGATACCTCTCGACAAGATAGGAGACATGAGCGAAGGTGAAGAAGGTAATACTTATCTTCCAATCACCTATCAAGGTTACACAACCAAAGCAATCGTAGATTCAGGTGCTGGTGTTGCTATTGCGACCACCTCCTTGTGGAAGCGATGGGGCAAACCCACATTAAGACCAACTAGAATGAAGCTTCAAATGGCAGATGGTCATTTTGAAAGACCTCTAGGATTGCTTGAGGGGATAACTCTAACCACTTGTGGTGTAGAGTTTGAACATACATTTGCTATATGTGACTTTGAGAAAAATAATGTCTACGAGATGATCCTAGGAAGACCCTTCCTACGACAATTGCAAATAGTACAGGATTGGGGAACCAACTCCTTGTACTTACAACACTTAGGGGTCACCACCAAGGTCAATCTGAAGGATTACACCTTCAGAGATGTACCACCCCTACAGTGGAATCCTATCCACAAAGTGAAAGAAGATTCTATCTCTGTGCATTCTAGAAGTTCACTTGATCCATCATGGCTGCATGAAGATACTCACTTGTGGATGTGCAAGGTCGCAGAGGAAGAGGAAAAGCGCCTAAAAGCGAGAGAAGCAGGAACTCCCCCAGGAGATAGACCAATAAAAGACCCAGCCTATACACCGATGATATTTCCAGATGAGGAATTTGAGCCTCATGGTTGGGCAGAAATCTTAGCTACCATGGAGATAGCAGTCAATGAAGAACAATGGACACCTCATTGTGATGAGGAGGGTTATGATATTTCAGTGTTCATGTGTCAGCCCCTGTTGGAAGAGTGTGATCCTAATGAGTTCGTAGAAGAAGAAGAGAATGACGATGATCTAGAATCCATTGTGATGGATACTTACTTTGACTCAGAGGAACACTATTTAGAAGACATAGGAGTGTTAACCCAAAAAGAAGAAGAACCCCTCACGAGTATTAAAACGATAAATTCAAAGGAAGGAAGTGAAGGAGGTCAAAAGAAAAAGAAAAGAAAAGCAGTGAAACAAGAAGAGGAAGGATCATTGTTTGAAGTACCAGAAAATTTCAAGAAATATGAAGTGGAAGACCGAAAAATTTTGGTACGAATGCCTAAGAGAGAGGCCATTATAGGAGAAGCATATGACAATAAAGAAAAGACCAAAAAAATTGTAGTAACCATTGAAGGGAACGAAGAACGATGTACGTACATAGGAGATGACCTAAGTGCAAAAGAAGAAGCAGAGCTTGTAGCTCTATTAAGGGAATATAGGGATGTGTTCGCATGGCACTATAGAGACTTGAAAGGAGTAGATCCAAAGATTTGCTCTCATACGATTCCGATGACCGCTGATGCCAAGCCCACCAAACAAAAACCCTACACATATAATGAAAATTATGCAGCCAAAATAAAGGAGGAAATTGACAGGCTGATTGAAGCTGGATTCATCTATGAGATTGAGCACACTGAATGGGTGTCCCCCATTGTAGTGGTGCCCAAGAAGAATGGGAAATTACGAGTGTGCATTAACCTTAAAAAAGTTAATGCCGCTACGATCAGAGATAGTTATCCACTTCCAATCACCGAACATCTATTGGAGCGTGTTGCAGGCAAGGAAGTTTATAGCTTCCTTGATGGATTTTCAGGTTACAACCAAGCAGCCATTGCCCCCGAAGATGAACAACACAAAACGGCCTTTGCCACAGAATGGGGAATCTTTGCATTTCGTGTGATGCCATTTGGGCTCACCAATGCACCTGCAACATTCCAAAGGCTCATGTGTCATGTCTTCAAAGAGTTCTTACGAAAGAGCTTAGAAGTATATGTGGATGATTTATGTGCGCATTCCCAACAGAGAAGTTACCACATCCCTGAGCTCAGACAGATCTTCAACAAGTGTAGAGGTTATCGAGTTTGTCTGAACCCAGAAAAGTGTGTGTTCATGGTACGACAAGGTAAAATCTTAGGTCACATTGTTTCTAAGAATGGAATTTCAACAGATGAGGACAAAGTAAGAGCAATAGCAGAGCTGCCCAGGCCAAGGAATATTAAAGAGGTACAAGCCTTTATGGGCCATTGTGGATATTACCGTAGGTTTATCCACATGTATGCCATCATAGCTAAACCTCTTTATGGGTTGCTAACAAATTTTGAGTGGAACGAGGAATGCGAGAATTCCTTCAACGAGCTGAAAAGACGTTTGTGCACAGCCCCAATATTGACTACTCCGGATTGGAGCAAACCCTTTCATGTCCATGTAGATGCCTCCAATCATGCAATAGGATGTGTGCTAGCACAACCCACAGGTGAAGGAAACCTGGATTTGCCGATAGCATATGCTAGTAGGCAATTAAATGCAGCTGAACGAAATTATACCACAACGGAGAGAGAAGGCTTAGGTATGGTATATGCTGTGAAGAAGTTTAGACACTATCTATTGGCCAATAAGTTCAAGTTTTTCACTGATCATCAAGCTTTACTATATTTGGTCAATAAACCTTGCAATACAGGCCGCTTAGTAAGATGGTTCCTCTTACTAATGGAATACGACTTTGAAGTTGTTGTCAGGAAAGGTAGAACCCAACTTAGGGCAGACCATCTTTCTCGCATCACTTCAGGAGAGCCACCGCAAGGAGTGTCTGATGAATTGCCCGATGCTTATCTGTTCAATTTAGAAGTTGTTCCTAAATGGACAAATAAGTTGGTACCAGTCCTAACCTTCGGGCCTGCAAATAAGAATGTGAAAACAAGCAAAGAAGAAATTGTAAAATCACAAAAGTATCAAATATTGGCCGGAAGTATGTACAAGCAAGATACCGAGAGCGTATTAGCTTGTTGTGTCGAGGACGATGAACATACTAGTTGGTTGCAACAAGCCCATGAGGGATTGCTGGGAAATCACTACTCTAAACAACGAACATTGCAAAATCTAAAACGTTTAGGAGTGTATTGGCCTAGCATGGACAAAGAAATACAAGAGTGGATCCAGAATTGTCCAGTGTGCCAGAAGAGACCCCAAGTGGAGCATGCCACTCTTTATCACGTTTCATTAATTCCAGATTGGAGCGCTCCACTGGTAGAATTTATGAGATCAGGAACACTAACGAACAAGGCTAGTCTATCAAGAAGAAGAAGCATGGAGCAAGAGGCTCAAGACTATGCCTTAATAGGAGACAACCTATATCGAAGAGGCAAGGATGGTTACCTAAGACTGTGCGTTCATGAATCAGACTATTTGAAAGTCTTAGAAACTGCACATAGTAGTGTTGCAGGTGGACATTTTGGGCCTGACCGAGTAATTAAGACCATTCTATTCTCAGGACTTTGGTGGCCCACTCTTCATATGGATGCACATACTTATGTGAAGAAATGTGACACATGCCAACGTGCCCAATATCCGATAAGAAAAGATGAAATGCCTTTAAGGCCAATGATGGGAGGACGTGCATTTTCAAAGTGGGGTATAGACTTTGTAGGTCCCATCAACCCCCCAGCTAGAAACTCCCATGCAGAATACATTATTGTAGCCACAGATTACCTTATAAAGTGGGTGGAAGTAAAAGCCACGACAAAGAATGATGCTCAAACAACGGCTAAGTTCTTATTCGAAAATGTGTTCACTAGATATGGGTTACCAATAGAGTTGGTTAGTGATAGAGGTACGCACTTCTTGAATGAGGTCATTGAACATCTCCTTCAAGAATTCATGGTGATACACAAGAAGTCTGCCCCTTATCACCCACAAGCCAACGGACAGGCCGAGAGCACGAATAAGATCCTATGTAACGTATTAACAAAACTGGTGAATAATAAACGCTCTGATTGGGACAAACAACTTCATCATGCTGTTTGGGCATACCGAGTGGCCTACAAAACGGTACTCAATGCTACCCCATTTCAGATGGTCTTTGGACAGAATGTCGTGCTACCATTGGACTTCCTAATCCCAGCCTTGAAAGTAGCACAAGAGCATGAGTGGAATGGACATGAGTTTTCTTCCAGGATCTTTGATCTAGAACGCTTAGGTGAGACGAGGCTACGGGCAGTAGCAGGCATTTATGCTGCAAAGAAAAGGCAAAAGGCATACTTTGATGCACATGTAAAGGATCAAGGATTGAAGGAAGGAGATCTAGTGCTGGTTTATACGCTAAAGCAACATGCCCGCAAATTGGAGAAACGAGGATATGGACCCATGATCATTAATAGACTCTCCACTAGCGGTGCAGTTCAATTGGCCACTTTAGAAGGTGAGATCTTACCAAACTATATTAGTGGATGCCGAGTCAAGTTATATCAAGAACCTCTTACAGAGGAAATGCTCATGAGACTCAACACTGCTAAGAAGCGAAAAGAAGAGGAGTTAAGGGTTAGAGAAGAAGCACAAGCAGAGGCGAGAGAGCGCATCAGAAGAAATAAGCTACGGTGGCTAGGCCTAGATGTCAACACAAAAGCTCCAAAATATCACATGGACATGTGCCAAAAATCGGGCATAAATACTTCTCAAATAATTGATCGCCGACCCTTTGTGAATATAGAGGTAGGACAAGGAAAGAGTGTAAGGACTGTGAGAGCATTAGTTGACTCAGGAGTAGCAACTAGTGCAGTTAGACTTTCATACTGCCAAGACCTGCAATTGAACATCGAGCCCATAGATGCCTATATCATAGGTTTAGGAGGCGTGGAAACCCCTTGTTTGGGAGAGGTGGAACTTCCCATCTACCTTCAAGATGTTCCAATAAAAGTCAAAATGTTAGTGTGTCATGATGAGGACCTCACAGAGCCACTTGTCTTGGGTCAAGATTGGATTTACGACCATGTTGTCAACTTGAACCTAAGAAGTCAACTTCTTCAAGTTTGGGTATATAATCAATGCATTACAGTAGAATTGGAGAATCACATGCCCACTGACACTGACACCACATACTCTCTTTGTTCCTCTACGGCTAATCTTCTCGAACAAGATGTTGTAGATGTCAAAAGCTATATGATCCAGACGGACGCAATCACGAAAGGAGAGTCGCAAAGGCAAGATGAACCTTCTTCTTGTTTTTCAAAGAGTAAAGCATCCACAGTAGTTCAACCTCAGAAGCAAGCAAAACAGTGCAAAACAGCCAGTCTATCAAATAGACAAAGAGCCTTCAAGCAGAAAGAAGTTATGGGCATGAAGCATATCTGGGTACAGAAAGGAGTGCAACCATCGATGTGGCCTCAAAGATTTCCACCCAACCAGATCGACCATGGAAAAAGAAGGGCCAAGCACCTACGACAGGCTCCAGCACGAAGAATCCAACAAATTTGGGTACCGAAGCTATCAAAGAAGGCCGACCACAATCAGGTACAAATTTGGGTGCCTAAAAAATTAGCTACAGCGCAACAAGGGCGATTACAGATGTGGGTACCCAAGAAGCTCTTACACGTACAAAGGCCTATGCTCCCCACCATGCGAAAGGCCTCAACAAAGAAGCCAAGGAAAGCAAAGGGTAAGAACAGAGCACAAAGACCAAAAGAAGATAAACTCAACCCTTCTACAAAAATAAGCAGGCACTCACCCAGGATATGGGTTTGGAAGCCAAAAGCACAAGCAACATCCACAGAACCAAGGGGCCAACCACACTGGATACCAAAGTTTGGACAGCATCCAAAGAGGAACTGGCCTGAGGTGATCTCTACAGGGCCAAATATTATTCGGAAATGGGTTCCCATTAGGAGGATTACATCATTTCGAGATCCAATCGACACCTCCAAACAAAGAATGCATCAACTATGCGAGTAACATCAAAAGCCTCGACGTGCAGCAACCATGTGCCTTTGGCATAACCTTGTCTTTTGCACCATTGAGGTCATGCACTTCCAAAGTATGCATCAACATAGGGCCACATTACATGGCCGTGCATAGACACAATCGAGAAATCCTAGGCACATGAGACACAATTTTCACATGCAAAATATGTTATTGATACTAACCTCTTTCTTCTTGTTTGATGCCATCGTGTTCCAAAAAAAAAAAAAAAAAAGGGGACTGTGCAAAGAAGAGGACTGTGCTTGAAAATGCTCATCAGCGAACTTTCAGCAAGAACATCCATCAACAAAAAGGACAAGCCGATGGTCCAACACCATGATGGAACTACAACACGAAGAGATGAAGATCAACGGACCCTTCACCATGGTAAGACGCGTATGTTTCAACAACACTATAACCATGATAGATTAGGAAACCTCTTCGTCAGCATACCCTTGAGCACTTAGCTCAAGACCCAATCTCTTGCACCATACTTCTTGCCATGCATTTTCCAAGTACGCATATGTAGGGCCACATTACAAGGCCATGCACAAGGCACATATTTTGTTCAACCCATGCACTAATGCACTGACCCACCATTCGTTACGGGTTACAAGTACTGGGCATGAATAATATGAAAATCCATCTTTGGACGAACCAGACGACATCAAGATGACAACAAGAAGAACAAGGCAGCCATCCACCACCGAGAGTTGCTCACAATCAACATTGACCACCTCCTTTGAGCAACTAGTAGTTTTGGAAAACTCACAAATGCACCATCCAGATGGAATACAAGGCAGAAGTACGTAAAAAGGACTACACACTGCAAAAGATGACAGTGGCAAAGTGAAGAACCAGACAAACGACCAGGACACATTGGGAAGAAGGATCGCCCCTGTTGGACGCAAGGACGCTACCTCTCAACGTACTACATGGAACGACCACTACAACAAGGGTCTGTCAGGGACGACAGACTCAAGAGGGGGGGGGAGTGTTGAAGCTCAAGATCAAGGACAAAGAATGGAAGTGCATCAAGGAAGTGGACACACAAGAAGAAGGAGCAAGTAGGGAGCTCCAAGAAGCACCTGTCAAATTTTCAGAAGAAATTCCTACAAAAATAGTGATTTTTATCACTAAAAACCATTGTAAATACCATTTTCCATTTTTGTAACTCCATTTTGTTCAAGCCGAGGAGTCCTCGAGCTTGAGGAGTATTAGAACTACCATCCTACCAATTTTCATGATTTTTAGACTCCGTTTGAGCCCCCAAATAAGCCCTGGAACCTATTTTTTAACTAGGCCGAACACTAGGTCTGGACAGGGCCAAAACCACTCAAAAACTATAAAAAGGGCTGGAGAGCTCATTTTTGAGGCTAGCTTGTTGTAGATTTCAGTTTTGTAAGAGAGCTCTTTGGTAATCGAAGCTTTCCATTGTTCCACTCTTTGCTCTTACCTTGTGCGCGTGTGTGTGTATGTGTGTGCATGCTTGTGTGCTTTCACTCATGCACTTGTGCCATCACTTGCTCGCGGTCTTCATACCGGTCCTCACGTCTCCACGGATTGACATTTATGAGGTGTATCTCCTCACGTTGGTACTCACCATTGTGCTAGAGTGACATAAACTCTGCCCATAATGAAGACTTCCTTGACTTGGTTGTGTTTTGGAAATGATATTCCAAAGCATTCCACACATCTGTTGCACTTTCCAATCCTCTGATGTGAGGTAAAAGATAATCATTTATAGCCATCTAAATGATGCTCCTAGCTTGAGCATCCTTTCTCATCCATGTCTTCAAATCTGCAAGCTCTTCCCTAGTTGGAATACTAGGATTTGCAAACTCAGGCTTTTCTTCTTCTCCTGTAATGAATGCCATCAAATCTTTGCTCATGAGGTGTGCCTCCATCCTCATGGACCAAGCTGGATAGTTCTCCCTATCTAGCTTATCAATCTGCAAGCTTTCTCCCATCTTTTGATCTTCTATATCTGCAATTACTATGATTTATGATAGTAAAGTATACCTTTGATATGAAACTTCAATCCTTTTTTGATCCTTCAAACTCGTGCTTTGTACTTCTGCAAGTTATCTTCAAGAATTTGTCCTTGTCCACCTTCAATTAGAAGGAACTTCAATATCTGCAGCAGTCGGGACTTCCAATGCCTTTACTTTACTTGTATTGCACCTTCAGCTCTGATACCACTGTTGGAGACCTTTAAATCTCCAAAGGCTTGATCTATACTGATCTAAGAACACCTCTATATCAGTTATAGACCAAACTTTACACAAATATTACTTTGATTTACCAAATCATTCATGAACAATTCTCTGAGTGAGAATTTCTCTTCTTCAAGAAGTCTGCTTCAAAGATTGACTTCATTAAGACCAAGGCATAGACCTTGGCATACCTTGCCATCCGAGTCATCAAAGTCACCGTTCGCACCGTTGGCTGCACATGAGGGAGGACCTCAATGATCAAGGAAGATAGAAGTTCTCATTACTTCCTGGAAGGTCACCCACATTTTTACTTCTCCGACAATAGCGGTTACATTTTTGCATAAAGCCTTTTATGTTTGATAAAGAGGGTTGTGGTGAGGTTTTCTTGATTGGGTGATACCCAAATGTCGGGCTCTCTTCGATGATATAGATGCAAGACTTACCCAGCCTCGCCATAGGAGATGTATGATAGTTGTTCATAGGTGCTCGATAAGCCTAGTTAGCTTCTATTGGGTAACTCATTATATGTAGTGGAGTTTGTGATTCACTATGCAGGTAAACATGTCAGTACTTGCAGTTTTATGATATTTTGACACTCGTCATATGCTCATTTTGTAGAGGATACTCTGCCAAAATTTTCTTAGATTTTTGGTTTAGTCAATTATATAGTGGTCAATTTACTCCTTCATACACTTATTCGTTGGTGCTTGGACTCTTCTAGCTCCATTATCATTTGATTCAGATCTCCACCATCATGGCATCAGAGGTCTCACGCACATCTGGTGGATCAGGTTCTAGTGCTAGTGTTCCGAGGAGAAGCTATAACTTGTAGGGCAAAGACCATTTTGAGATCCAAAAATTTGATGGCATAAACTTTGCTCTATGGAAGAATCAAATTAAAGATGTGCTGATTCAAAGGAGGCAATGGAAACCAGTAAATGTAATTTCAAAGAAGCCTACTGACATGGATGAAGATGATTGGGATAAGTTAGATAAAATGGCTAGGTCTACTATTCGCTTGCACCTGGAAGATAATGTTTACTTTACAGTATTAGACTGTGAAAGTGTAGAGGAGCTTTGGAAGAAGTTATGCAATGCATATGAAAAAGAGACGGCATCAAATAAAGTGTATCTGTTGAGAACTTTATATGACCTTTGTATGAAGGACACAGATAGTGTTGCTTCTCATCTAAATGAGTTTAATGCTATATTCTCCCAGTTATAGGCTTAGAAAATGGATATGGATAACGAAATGAAAGCAGTATTGTTGTTATGCAACTTGCAATCATCATGGGCTATGTTTTGCACAACTATTAGCAATAGTGCACCTGGTGGTAAACTCGTCTATGATGACATTTGAGGGTTCAAAATTTAATATGCATAGTGTACGCCATGTACCTCAGTTATCACGTAGTTTGATGTCAATTGCTCAACTTGATGACCTTGGGTATAAGGTGGTCTTCTATGCTCATTCCTTTTGTATATCAAAGGGCAATATGGTTATCACAAAAGGAAGCAAAGTTGGATCAATTTATCCTTTATTTGTATCATAGAAAGAACACTTGTTAGCTATTACTGAACAACCTATGGCTTGTATTTGGCATGGTCTTTTGGGCCATATATCTCGTAGTGGAATGGAAAATCTTTCTCGTTCTAGCTACTTACTTGTGTTATCTTTCTCTGATTTTTCATTTTGTGAGCATTTTGAATATGGAAATCAAACCAGAAATATGCATAGAATGCACATTGACTCTTTAATTCAGCCTTTAGATCTCGTTCATATAGATGTGTGTGGTCCTATGCCCACTAGGTCCTTAGGTGGTTCTCTTTACTTTGTCACTTTCATAGATGATGCTACTAGAAAAGTTTGGGTATATCCTATCAAATCAAAGGATGAGGTATTCCCTACTTTTAGAAAATGGCTTGCTTTAGTTGAGATTGAAAAAGGAACTAAGCTTAAGGCTTTATGTTTAGATAATGGGTGTGAGTATACCTCACATGAATTCAACCTTTTCTATCAGTCTAGAGGGATTCGTAGAGAGTTTACAGCTCCTTATACCCCAGTACAGAATGGTGTAGCTGAAAGGATGAATAGAACTATTCAAGATAGAGTAGTTTCTATATAGCATCATGCAAACCTCTCACAAGGTTTTTGGGCAGAAGCAGTATTGACTGCAGTTCATGTGATTAACATTTCACCTAGTACTTCCAAAGTTTTGAAAGTGGCATAAGAGTTATGGATAGGGAAACCACCATATTATGATCATCTTCAAGGATTTGGGTGTGAAGCATATGTTGATACGCCCAAGAATCTTAGACAAAAGTTGGACCATAAGTGAAAGAAATGCATTTTTCTTGGATATGGTCGAGAAGGACACTTTGGATATCGCTTATGGGATCTTGAAACACGTTCAATGATCAAAAGTAGTGATGTCATTTTCAATGATTCTAAGATGCATAAAAAACCCATTAAGGAGCTTGAAGTGAGAAGAGTGGTGTTTGAGGATACTATTCTTCCAGTTAGCATGCATAAAAATGCTACACATAGGGATGTTCAAGAGAATATGTGATCATATCAGTCTACACATGTTCCTGTTCAGCACCCATTGAGATGCTCTCCACGTGTCTCACATCCACCTAATAGATATCTTACAGGTGAGATCTATATGGAACAAGTAGAAGGTTATGTAGTTTTTGGCAAGGAAAGTCTACTTTGAAAGCTCAAGAAGAGCTTGTATGGACTTAAAGAGTCCCCTAGACAATGGTACCGAAAATTTGATGCTTTTATGAAGTCTCAAGGCTATTCTCAAAGCAATGAGGATCATTGTCGCTACACAAAGAGATGCTCAAATGGCACCTTGATATGCTTGATACTTTATGTTGATGATATGTTGATTGTTGGGAAGTCCTCTTATGATTTGTCAATTGTCACAAAGAAGTTGAGTCAGACATTTGATATGAAGGATTTGGGGGATGCCAAACATATTCTTGGCATGCGCACTACTCATGATAGGAGTAAAAGATGCATATACTTATCTCAAAGTGAGTACATATCCAAAGTACTTCACAGGTTCAATATGCAGGGTGGAAAGGCATTGAATACACCATTACCCACATATGTGAAATTGAGCAACGATGATTGCCCCAAATCAGATGAGGAAAAGGAATGAGTCATGACCAAAATTCCCTATCAGTCTATTGTTGGTAGTCTCATGTATGCTATGGTAGCTATGAGACTAGACATTGCATTTACAATGGGAGTTGTGAGTAGATATTTGTCTAATCTTGGCAAGAAACATTGGGAAGTGATCAAGATGATTTTAAGATATCTGAGTGGCACTAAGGACAAGTGTCTATGCTTAGGTAGAGGGAAAGCATCCATTATTGGTTACATAGATTTTGATTATGTTGGTTGTGTAGACAATCGTACATCTACATTAGGGTACACTTTTCATTTTGTTGGAGGTGCTATCTCTTGGAGATATCCTCTTCAAGAATGTGTAGCTATTTCCACCATAGAAGCAGAGTATATTGCAGCAAGTGAGGCATTTAAGGAAGCATTGTGGCTTTCTCGTATTGCTTGTGATATGGGTTTACCTCAGCATGTACCTTGTTTGCTCAATGATAGTCAGAGTGCCATTGCTTTGGCTAAGAATCTAGTCTATCATGCCAAGACCAAGCACATTGAGGTGATGTATCACTTCATTAGAGATTGCTTAGCAACTGAGTGCATTATTCTTGAGAAGGTTCACTAGTGGTAGTGATCCCCCCTTGGGATAAAACAATCCAAGTATCCGAGTACCACTCAAGTAGCGAAAGATGCAGTTAACTGCCTACCAATGCTTGACACTTGGGCAATGCATAAACTTGCTCATCTAAGAGGCAACAAACTAAATATTAGGCCAAGATATGCATAAGTAAAGCAAGCATCCAATAGGCTTCTAATAGAGAACAACCACCAAATGCATCTCCAACATCATGAAGACTCAACGATAAACCTATTTCCTTAGGAGTTGCAATAGTTTTGTAGTCTTCAAGCCCAAAATATTGAAATAATGTGTCAATATTTTGTTTGACACAAAGTTATTCCCCCATCAACTTGCATAAACTGAATGCCTAAATAATGATGCAAACACCCCAAATTTGACATCTCAAAAGAGGCATGCAAATCACCCTTAAAATCAACAATATGCTTCTCATTAGGACTAGTAAATAGCATGTCATCAACATAGACAACGATGATTCAAAGTACATCATCTGCATGCTTAACATATAAGGTGCTCCCTATTGGACTATTCTCAAAACCATGTGCAATCAAGTAGGCATGTATCTTTTCATACCAAACATGTGGTGCTTGCTTCAAACCATATAATGCCTTTTTCAACTTGCACACATAATTTTTCATGTAAGTCACCACTAGAAAATGTCATTTTAATGTCCAAGTGATGTACATTCCAACGATGATGAGCTTCAAGTGCATAGATGCTACGAGTGGTGGTCATTCAGCATGTGGGTGCAAAGGTCTCATCACATTCAATGCCTCTCTCTTGAGCATAACCTTTTGCAACAAGCTTGGCCTTATACGTATAAATTGTTCCATTCGGATTATGCTTTAGCTTGTATACCCATTTAGTGCCAATGGCCTTTTTTCCTAGAGGCAAATCACATAAAAACCAGGTACCATTCTTCATAATAACATCATATTCTAATTGCATAGTAGACATCCAATTTTCTAATTTTTTTTCCTCATCATAAAGACTAGAGACAGCCATTGCACAACAATCGGATGCAAAAGAAGCACTATGAGAGCCTAAACGAGTATGATATGAAGAGGTGCATCTAATTTGCTATCTCACAAAGTCTACACCAACTATTTGGGCATAGTTTTTTCCTCCTCCATATTAGCCATCTCATCAACAAGTGCATCATGTAAATTTGCATCAGAAATGGAATGATCTGCATCATCATGTGAAACCTTTAAAGGTTGAGAAATCATCTCATTTAGAGAAGCACTTGATTTTCCACCTATAAAAAGAGGCAGCAAAGTGTCCTTAGATATCCTTGGAGCTAACTAATGTCTCCTTAGTACATGAAAGTAATGGGTGACTCACATCTTCCACAAAAACAACATCACCACTAACCAAAATGCGTTTAATTTGTGGATTATACAGACAATAACCTTTGCTTTTAGAACTGTACCCACAAAAACAACATCATCTCTAACCAAAATGTGTTTAATCTATGGATTATACAGACAATAGCCTTTGCTTTTAGAACTATACCCAACAAAAATACATTTCATTTCTTTATCATCCAATTTCCTACTTTGTTGTTTAGGCACTAATGCATATGCCAGACAACTAAAGACACATAGATGAGCAATAGATGGCTTGTGACTATGCCAAGCCTTATATGGAGTGATAGACTGCAATGCTTTAGTGGGACACCTGTTAAATACATAGGTTGCACACATAACAACCTCAAGCTAGAAGCTATGTGGTAAAGCTTGAGTTTTTCTCATACACCTAGCCATCTCAATTGGAGACCTGTTTTTTCTTTTAGCAACTCCATTTTTTTGAGGTGTATATGACATTTTACACTGATTTTTTATCCCACATTCAGCTAGAAATGCATTAAAATTAGAAGACATATATCCCCCCTCGATCAGAATGGAGGGTACATGATTTACATGCTGATAAATTTTTGGCCAAAAACAAAAACCGTTTGAAGCACATGAACAAATTTGGACTTTTCTTTCAATGGATACACCCATGCATGCTTGGAAAAATCATCAATAAAAGTCATGAAGTAATGGTAGTTCACAAACGAAGGTGCGTGCATAGGACATCACTGTGAACAAGTTGTGATTTCTAAGTAGCTCTAATTAAACCATCTTTTGGGAAGGAGGAATGCTAAATTTTGCCCAATGGGAGTGATGTGGTGAATAAGGAGCTGACACTCATGTATGTGGAAGTGCCAGGTATGTGGGAAGAAATCAATCCACAAAAGGAACAAATCAATCAATCCCAAGGGTTTCTAGGTGTGAAACCCTTGGGATTTATGGTTTATTTACCCCTTTTAGATGGCTCTTGAACCTTAGGACTAATTCTCTAAGGTTGTGTACCTTAGGCTTCATTGGAAGCTTCTCTTAGCCACTTGGTTTGTACGTGAGAGCTTGGAGAGTCTTCTTTTAGAAGCCATGTGATTTCATGTGATTTCCTAAGCTTGGAAACCATGTGAACACCTTAAGGACCCATGTGATGGAAGGTACACATGTCCCCTTGAGAGGGACTTACCCCCTTGGACTTGGAGCTAATATTGGAGGGGTTGGATGGGTGGAAAGACATCTCTCTTCCTAGTGTGTGGCCTTGCTATTTAGTTCTCTTAGACTTCTTAGTTCATTTGTGCGGAGGCTATGGAGTTTTCACAATAGTGACATCATAGCTAGGCTTACTCCTTTTCTAAATTCTTTTCCAATTCCACACATGAGGACATGAGCTGGTGTGGATGTCGAAGTTATGGATTCACTTTTCGAGAGGCCACAAAAGAAACCTTTCACATGAAACTCCTATGGACACATCATGTGCATTCAATGCTCTCAAGAATATCGTCTTCATGAACCAACTGGACTCCATCTCAGCAGCCAACACAATCCATAAAGTGCCCACAACGATCCATCAGCTCAACACTCTCTTCGTGAGTAGCTTCGTGTAAGTTTGAGACTTCTGACTCTCATTATATAGAGCTTCTTCACAAAATTGAAGATGTGGGATAAAACACTTCACGATGAGGAACTCATGTAGTTCAAAGCCTTTTCTCTCTCATCTCTATCCACAACAATGCACGATGGCTGCTATCATCCTCATTATTTTCAACAAAAAGCAAGAGTGGAGTGTTAATAAAGTGAGTTCAAAGATCGGCACTTCACCAACTTGAAATTCAGGGATGAGTCCATTCTTCTCCCTAGTTTTTTTTTTTTAATGGGTATTTGTCTTGCATATCATTTGAAGATATGCACTAAGAGAGATCGAGGAATGGCTAGTTTCTTTTATATTCTTGCATGCATGACATTCAATTTAGTGGGAAAAATTATTTGAGCATTTTAAAGGTTTGGAGGAAGTCATAAAATAACAAAGGCATTCATTCAAAAAGTTATGCAATAGAGCTATCAATTGAATGAGCTTGGATGAAACAAATGAAGCAATGAAAGAAGGAATTTGGGGGTGTAGCTCATTCGGTAGAATTCTTGCATGGCATGCAAGAGATGCAGGGCCCCGAACCCTGTATTTCTTTGTAGATCATTTTAGAGCGAACCCTGTATTTCTTTGTAGATCATTTTAGATTGAGATTGATAATTCCTTTCATTCCTTGTAAATTGTATTTATCTAAAACACAAGTGAATGCCTTTATCATAATGCAAATTATGTTTGGAGTATTTTAGAATTAAAAAAAAAAGTTTCATAAAATCATGCATGTGCATAGCTGAATGTAAGATTGTCTTTTTAATCCATAATCTCTTCATAGACTTGCACATTTCAAGGAGTACTTAAAGAATGAGGTTTACGAATATTCCCACTAATTTGCATAATATGCCATTCACGATTTGTTTAAGGACATATGATCATGGTTCCTTTTAAGATATTTATTTTTCCAAAAGAAAAGGAATCATGTGCATGGCTATGCATGAAAACCAAATCCTTGCTTATGTATATATACATTAGATGCATGACTTCGAAGGCGGCACCACATATATGGCCCAAAGATGGCAAGGAGATAGGTTTGAATTCTGGCCTAGGGCCCATTGCATACCAACTATGGCTATTGGCAGGGGTTGAACCCTTGCTCTTGCCTCAAGAGTTAGATGTTCAAACCAAATCTTTAAAGGTATGTACACAAATTGGACACTCAAGTATGCATGAAGTGCCAAGATGGAAGGGAAGGAGTGCGATGGCCCAAGCCTACTTCATCATCTTGAGACCACTAAAATAAAGTCAAATAATGGATGAAGCTTAATTTCGAGGTAAGTATTTGCACCTCTTTCTTTTCCTTGCATATTAAAGAACATGGAGTGCATGTCATAATAGACATGACTTGGAAGTGGATGCATAGATTCAGGTGGCCCATTTTCTGTAGTCACATAGACAATCAATCATGGAAATAAGTTGCACTATGCATCAAGTTCATTGCTTTGAAAGAAAGATTGGAGGTGCATAAAAATGGTCATGGTTAGGAAGAATGCATCTAATGCATTGTTGCAACTTGCATATCCAAAGTTACATGGAAGTTTAGCATCATCCCATGGACGAAAAAAGTTCCAATTTGTAATTTTTGCATGCTTTAAGGAGGGATCCAACTTTTGAACCTTATGCATGCTACACCTTTTCCAATAAAAGTGTAAAAGTTTGGCAAGCACTATGCACATGGAACATATTACATGGGTTTTTGAGTTGAGAGGGAGATTAAGTTCCTAAAGTTAAGTAGGATTTGATTTTATTAGTTTCTAGGAAGAATGGTGATGAGGCCAATTGGTCACTATAAACCATTTAATTCCTTTATGTTTGGCTTAGTAATTAAAAGCTAAATAATCCTAACTTCTTGAAAAAACCTTAAGCTTAAAATCCTTCTTATGGAATTTTAAATTCCATAAAAGCCAATGGCATGCATGATCAGCACGGCCATAGACTTAAGGTAGTGATACAAAATTTTCTCTCTTAAAACCACGATACGATGGTGGTAACTTGGAGCTCTAAGAAAGAGAAAGTATGATATAAAATAATCTATGTAGTTTTGGAAGATGGAATTATTGGTTCTCCTAATCAAGAAAGTTTTTTGTTTGAGAAAACTAAAGAACTATTCGGAGCTCTTCAGTATTCTTCCAAGCAAATGCAAGGCATGAAGAGAAGATAAAACTCAAGGGTCTCTTGCAAAACAGTAAAGGATGCTTGGGATACACTTACCACTTTATACTAGGCAAGAAATGAAACTCGTGTTGCTTACCTCTAAAAGAGTTGGAGAGTGAGCATATGAATGAAGGAGATTCTATGGATAGTTTTTTGACAAAGATCAAAGATTTAAAAGAGCAATTGATTTCTATAGATGAATTCTCGCCGGGTAGTTCACTTGTGGAGACCATTCTTAATAGTCTTCCAGATTCATATCAAAGTTTTGCTTCTACTCCTCAGTTGATGATGAAAGGCAATCCAAATGCCTTAATATTTGAGGAGTTAGTTTTTATTTTGTTGTAGGAAGATCAGTCTAGGCAGAACATGTCCATTATGCATCTTGGAGATTATGATTTCTTAGCTAATTATAAGGGCAAAGGTAAATGGAGCTCATCTACTAGTAAATAGAAATTTGTTAATGTTGCATAGTCAAAGACATGAGACAAAGACAAAAAGAAAACAAAAAAGTAGAAACAATTCTGCAAGTACTATAAAGGAAATGATCACGTCATAAAGAGTTGTCTAAAATTGGCTACAAAAGAGGTAAAGAAAAGGAGGTTGGAATGGTTGTTGCAGAGGTCTCTACACCTAAAACAAAGTTTTCTAACCTTGTGCATATTGAAGAATGGGTGTTTGCTACTCTTTGCAGTCTATGACTCATCTTCTCATGAACAATGTATGTCTACATTGGACTAGGATGTTTGGTACTTTCATTTGGGGCAACCAAACATTTTACCTTGTAGTGTAGTTTCTTCACTTCACTTGAGCTTGGACCTACATGAAATACAGTCACATGCATCAACAACTCCTATCATCATATCATGGGACTTGGTAAGATCCTTACTTGAGGTACCTAGAGAACATGTCTGTGAAGGCTATGTGTATACATGTGTGTAATGAAGAAAGTGAAGAAAATGTAGTTACCTTGATGTAGATCCAAGTGCCAAGAGGAGATCCAAGTGCTAAGAGTAGATCTGAGTGCAAAGAGAGTGCTAATAAGCTTGCACGAGTGACTAGGTTAGACATGTTGATGGCTAAAAAAAGAAAAAACAAAAGTTTTGGGGTGCAAAAAGCTCCATTGAGCGACCTTCAGTAGGCTATTAGTAGCTGAGTCCATAGCCATGTTGTCATCCTCCACATGGGGTCTTTGGGTCGCTCGACTGAAACCTATCGATTTCTTTGTATTTTTTTGGCATCGGTAGATTGATTTTGTAGTAGTGTATGAGACATCACCATAGTCAATCCAAAACATTTTTCGATGCTGCATGGTGTAGTGCCAAACACATTGGACCCTATAATGAATGTTTAATATTTGTAGATCAACCTAACACCGACCCTTGAAACTGGAGGATAAAGGGGTCTCCTAGATGTGTGAGTAGTTCAATCAACCTTCAAGCATAACAAAAGAGTGAGTCAAAAATCCAAGACAAAAGGGAACCTTTGTCATAGATGCATTGATGTGTATCTATAGTGGAGGGTTGTCCACCCTCTACATATAGGATTATAAGAGTCCTCTACTTTACAAGGTTGAGTATGTGGTCATTTGTAACTTCTTGTATTACAAAAACAATATTATTTAAATTATCCAAAGCTGAATGAGATATTTCAATGGAATATGCTGTCAAGGCATGGTGTACGGTAACACTCTTGAGTCATGAGTTGAAAATCCAAGATGCAAGTTTAGTATGTTGATTTGACATGAAAGATGTGAAATATAAAGGGGATATGTTGAGTGTGTATGTATGTTTGTTCTTTTGAATTTCCAGGTTAAAGGAAGAGTAAGTAGTAAAATGGAACTCCAAAAAAAGGTAGCTTACAACTTCAAAAAAAGTAGCTATATATATATTTATGGAATACATGAAGAAAAAGAAATACAAAAAATTGGAAAAAATATATCTAGAAACACATTTGGTGCTTCAATAAAAAAGAAAGAACAAATCTACAATGAGCACTATTTGTAGGACCTCTTGTGTACGTGGTTACAACTTTATGAAGGTAAACGGATTTGAAGGTCAATTTATTTCAAAGTACAAACTCAAAAGTAAGAGTTTAAGCATCCAAAATCATTTGGATTTTGAATCAAAGATGATTGATGCTAAGGTCAACTACACACCATGAAATATTCTATAGATATACATGAAAACATCAAAGCCAAAATGGTAATTGAATCCAAATTTGGCCACCAAGCCACACCAACTCTACCTCTACATGCATAATTGTTAGATTATCCAACATGAAAAGTTTTAAGTGTCTGAATCGAAGCATAGAAATCTCAAGACTTCATGTACCTCAAAAAGAAAAACTTTCCAACCACTTGAAAATAAATCAGTAAACCTCCAAGATGACATTGTTTCAAAGCAAATCCAAACTTAGAAAGAGAGTTGATTTGTGGTAAATAGGGACACTTGAAATTCTATTTGAAGGTGTCATAATCCATGCTATAGTGGTAGACACTTTGGACTTTGGATTGTGAGGTCGAATGTCCAAACCTTGAGTAGTCTAAGATTAAGATATAAAATGTGAGGGGATAAGAGGGGTGGGTCTTAAGGTGCATGAATTGTTCTTTCAAATTCATGTCTAAATGGAAGAGAAGGTTGATGGCCGAATTTTCAAAAAAAAAAAAAAAAAAAAAACTCAATTTGAAGATGATAAGATCCAAAAATCAACTATAGGCTGATACATTCTCTGGTCATGGAATAGGGATTGATTCCTCTAGAGGGCCATCTGACTAAATGACCACTGCATCTAGCATTGAAGTCACTCACAGAGCTTAAACTCGCTCCATCCTTTAGGTCTCAAAGCATTCCCTAGTGCCTCTAAATTATGTGTTTGATGAATTGAATGAAAATAATTCCAAGTAAAATTGAATTTGAAGTTCAAAGTCAATGACATCATTCGAAAGACTAACTATAGACTTATAAATACTCCCGTCATCCTCTACAGAGCGATCATAATACAAAGGCCATTGTGCTCAGGTGATTGCACTCTTTCTAGGGTTCATAAGGGTAATACATGAAGGTATTTCATCATATTTCAAGTGAAAAATCACTTCTTTGGATGACCCAAAAGCAGTGAGGCCAATGGCCTGGTGCCTTTGAACACCATTTGGGTCACCCAAAATCAAGCAATCATTTTTTTAATTTATATATATATATATATATATATATATATATATATATATATATAGAGAGAGAGAGAGAGAGAGAGAGAGAGAGAGAGAGAGAGAGAGAGAGAAAGCTTACACAATGGATTGGGACATTGATCCTATCAAGTCTAACTTTTATAAAACCATAGAAAATAGACATCATTTTTTGGTTTAATTTTGTGATTTGTGCAGAAAAAACTACAATACTACTGCTTATTTCTTTGCAATTTATTTTTATTTTTTTTAATAATTATGTTTATATGCAAATAATTTTGGTGAATAAAAATTTGATAAAAGCACCTGAAATTCGGTGGTTGTAGTATATATATGCCCTAAATCCAGTGATAAGATGGTTGCTTGATAGGATCACCTGAAATCAGCTCACAAGATCATCATGTGCACTTTTTGGATCATCCGAAAAGAGACATCCCATGACCCAAAAATGAATCCATGTGTGTTCTCCTGCCTCTAAAATACATTTTTGATATAAAATAAATATATTATTTGATAAATAAATAGATATAATTTTTAATAAATAAATCATATACTTCTAGCTGAAATTGAATTTGCAGTACAAAGTCAGCCCCTTTGTCCTTACTGAAGTTGTCGAATTGTATTCCAAGGTCCTTCCATATTTTCTGGACAATCAAGGGGCTAAACCTGCAGGGATCTTCTGAAACTCTTTGCATTAAAGTGTGCCCCCCTTTTAATCACTCGGAACTCCCTCTTGGAGGAGTCCTTTTAAAGCTGGCATCCCCATTTGCAGGCGTCACTGTCATAGGACAAATGTGTCTGCGTCTTTCCCAGGCGGAGCAGCTCCTCCGCCATAGCCAGGAGCTTCCGTGAGTCCTCCGTCGCGCTTCTGAAATTCCGTACATCAATACACAGCGCACATACTTCTCATTCATGATTCAAGCCCCTTCTTCCTTTTCGTGCCCTCCGTCTCTTCCATTGCAATTCGCCACGCGCACGAAGGTTTTAAGATTAGGATACCCAATCTCTTTTGGACCCGAAAATATGATGAAGCACCACCGCCCACCTGCTTAATTCGTGTGCGACAGGAGCAAGCAACAAAGCTGCGTCTCAGTCCTTGTCCACTTTCGTTGTCTATCCGCCCACTACGACAGCAGAACTCTCCTTGACAAAGAATCTCATAAGAAGATTTCGGAATTGCGGGGGCGAAAGCCAGTAGACGCTGAGAATTGAGTTCGCTGTATAGTCATCTGTGCTCCATGGGCGTAATTACCCCGCAGATCTAGGGTTCTTGCATCCTTGCACGAACTTTACTAGCTCTGTAGACGCGCGACTGAGAGTCTGGACTGTGTGGCACTCTAATCTCCGCTGTTGAGCAGGGTGAAACCAGTTTCGCCAGCACCATTGATGGAAGGATCCTTGTAGTACATGCAAGAAGTTTAACAAGTGTCAAAGTTTTTTTTTTACAGAACGGCAAGCATTAAGCAAAGAGAACTTTCACAGATTGGGCAGCTGAGCGGTGCCAACCTCACCTAGCTGCGAGGTTCCCCGCGAGGAATGGTGAGAGTTACAAAATGGCAGCATGCTATGGTGATACAGGAGCTCCCGCTTCGTACACGGCCCCCATGCTGATAGGTCAAGGGATGCAGCAGAGCTTTGCTTCTTCGTACTTGTCTCACTTGAAGTACGTTACTGGTTCTGTAACGTTCTTTTCAAGCATCTACATGTCACTTAATTGTATTCCCGTGGGCTTAATCCATGGCTTAGAACTTGTTCTACAAAATGGTCAGTTGTTCTTAGGAGGCCGTACTGTGTGATGTGGCCACGTTATGGGAACTGGGAAGGCATACTTCTTAGCTGCGTCTGATGTGCTTGATGCTGAGTTTGGAGAGTCTATGCTGTTAGCCTTCTTAGGGGCCTCTATAATCCCATTCGCCTAGTTAGAAGCGTGGAGTCTGTTATGCAAATTGTATTTTGTGCTTAGAAGGTATTTTTGGGAGTCGTAGCATAAAATATGACGCGCAACTCGCATTTGAATGCCGATTGCCCCGTTCTTCTCGTAGCGTAGATGCAGCTAGCTACCTGCAATCGTACTTCCTAAGGAAGTAGAATGTAAGACCTAATTGCAGTTTGTACTTAGGTAACCGATTAGAACAAACGCTTCTCTAAGTGACTTGGGAACTGGACAATTGGAGTCTCACCTTGTAGAACGTCTACCGATGAATGAAGAATTCGCATGGACGGATGAAACTCATACATTTTATGGCTTATTGTCTGTAGTACGCATATTCTGATTGCAGTTTGTACTTGATAACCGATTGGAATGAACGCTTCTCTACGCCACTCGGGAATCGGACAATTGGAGTGTCTCGTTGTAAGGCGTGCACCGGTAAATGAGGACTTCACATGGACGGATGTAATACATGCTTTTGCTGGCTAACTGTCTCTAAATACGCATCTAATGTTTTTATAGGTGGGGCTGTATGTGGCCGCTTGCCATCATCTTCCATTCATTGAGGCTTGCTCGATATGGTTTAGTGAAAATTATTTGAAACTATGAACATGCACGTTGTAGGGCGCAGTGGCTGGCAGTTTGCTCTCTCAGCTTATTTGGGAAAAACTTTTGAGCGATGCATTTTTTGTGCATTATAGGGCCTTGACTTCCTGTTTGTCCACTTCGATTTCGCATACTATGGGCCTTCAGTGGCCCTCATTACATCGGGAGTTAGACAATCATTCCCTCGCAATAGTCAGGACTCAAGAGTCCATAGCGAGTTTTTTAGCTACTTGCTGAATGGTACCATTGTAGGAAAAGCATTTGAAGTGCTCTCGAAACTTCTTCTGAAGAGGAATTAAAGAGAGAGAGAAACGATGCAGACATGCTGCCCTTCTGGTCCGATCCTGTCTGGTTTATGAACTGATTGTAGGTAGGAGAAAAGCGGCTGTGCATGTTATGTTGAAGGGTATAATTGCGAGTTTGGAGGATAAACCTGCACAATTATGAGATTTAATTTAACTCATTTGATACAGCCTGAAGTCAACGGCATCTGAAGTGAAATCTAGAATCTGGCATGTAAGAACTAATTCTAAAACTTAAACAGTAGGGAAGTTCTGCGCGCGTTTCTGGGACTCGGGAGTAGAAACTCAGGCTTTGTACTTTGGGTCGGTAACGTGCACCTAAGCATGGTGGCGGTTAGTTTTCTACTATGACAATGCTGCACAACATAAATTAGTTTTCAAGGTAGCGCTTCTGTTGTCAGTACGCGCAAAAATATGTCACTGAGGATTTTTATGAGGTAATCCCATTTACATGATGATTTTGATTTGGATGAGAATTTTCGAACTAGCAATGTTGGACTTGTTTGCAATGAGGATGTAAAGTTGAGCTACCATGTTGGCTAAATGAAGTATTGAGTTTTGTTGACTTTTCAATAATAATGTCATACATCTACTCAATAGTACCTTCTCCCTGATCGATTATTTTTTGTGACATACCATGACAGCGCCAATCAAGGATTAAAATTCAGCAAGGATTGCACAGATTTGTACAACCTTGCGCACTCTCATATCAACCCTCTTCATGCTCTCGTCCGTGAAAGTGAGTCATTGGAAAAATAACATGGTCTCTGGACTTTAAAGTCAGCAGGTCCTCATTTGGGACTTTTTTCTCTTGTTTTCCAGATAACGTTAGCGAACATAACATTCAGAGTGCAACTTCTGTAGTGCCTGACAGTGCGTGTGAGGTAAACAGAGAAGCAATATCAGCAATTCTACCTTTCTTATGAGTTTAAGTTATTTGTTGTTAGATCTGCTTTACATTTTATACTGCTTGATACAGCAACAGTCGTCCCAGCTGAGCTCTATCTCTGCAACTAGTGCTGATTGCCCTTCTGGTAATAAAAGTTACCAGCAACCTGTGATGGGCTTTGAGCCGCCCATGAACCACTATCAAAATTGGTCAGAGAACAGTCCTCGAACAGAAACTTCTGGCAGCATGGTTGGGGGAGATGCAAATAATGATAAGGTGACGTATTCAAGGACTGCCATTCCTTCAGCATCTTTGAATGGTTATGCTTACAGATATCTCTGATGTCGTTAACGTTTTTCTACAGCCTGAGAATGGAGTCCGTGGAGAGATAGTTGTTGCTTCAAGATCCTCTGATCAGGATAGATCCAAGACCACAGATTCCAAGGTACTCTGTTAATGGCCAGGATTGTTATTTTCTCCTCAATTATATTTGCATGATGAATTCCGTCAATAGAATGATCCCTTGAAGCTTCCGAGGTCCAATATGGTGGTAGTATTGTGCGATTCTCTGTTTCAGTAGACAAAATGGCGAGATGGTTTCTTCTTGTAGGGTAACCTGTTTGTTGTTTGTGGGTCAATTTTTGGGTGATAGACATTCTATATACTATGTATGGTATTGTCCGTTTCAAGTTTTAGGTTCTGGCTGTGTGCTTCTTTGAGCATTTAAATCATTGCTAGTTTTTCATCATGTTTGTAATATGACTTTGACGGGTATCAGGTCCTTAGGCGGCTTGCTCAAAACCGTGAAGCTGCACGCAAGAGTAGGCTTCGGAAAAAGGTATGCTTTATGTTTCCATCTTCTCTGTTTTCATCTGGAATACAACCCATTTAATAGAACCCTGACTGTTGAGCTTGGATTCGCTGAAGGCTTATGTGCAGCAATTGGAGAGCAGTCGGGTAAAACTGAATCAAATTGAGCAGGAGCTTGATAAGGCCAGACAACAGGTGCATGAATTTTGTTGAACAAATCAAAGAATCACTATTTTGGTTTAAAAGGACATTTTGGTTGCCTAAACAAATCTGGACATAAATTTTGTGCCTGCTTGATGATATACATGATCCTTACTGATAGGCAGACATTTAAACCTGCAGGGAATATATGGAGCTGGACATGCAAGTGATCCTTCACGAGCAGTTAATTCAGGTGAAGTTCAGTGCTTGAGCCTTGTTTACTGAATGCAGAAGACTATCCACATATGGTGGATCTGGTTAGAAGCTCTTAGGCTTATTGCTACTACATTCAGGTTGATAGGCCGGATTTTTTTTTTTGTTTTGTTTTGCTCTTCGCAGTGCTTTGTGTTATGAAAATTAATCTGAGATGTATCATTAACTCGGCAGCTGAGATGTGCATTTTTGACTCACGTATATGATGCTTCTAGTCTGAGTACTAATAGGCAGTAGTGGTATTCCTCTTAGGAGTCGCAGCCTTTAACATGGATTATGCAAGATGGGTTGAAGAGCAGAACCGCCTTCTATCAGAGCTCAGGTCCACCTTAGCAGCTCATGTGCTTGACAATGAATTGCAGACATTGGTGGACAGTTCGATGGCTCATTATGATGACCTTTTCCGCCTAAAGACAACAGCAATCAAAGCAGACGTCTTTCATATAGTTTCAGGCATGTGGAAATCTCCTGCAGAGCGATGCTTCATGTGGATGGGAGGATTCCGCCCTTCTGAGCTTTTGAAGGTTCTTATCCATATACATATATATATCTAGATATATAACCTAATCCCTTTTAGTGCATGCAGGCTTGTGTACACATGGTTTTGGTTTAGTATCTGACCACTCTAATATCTGACATGGATCCATTGCTGTGTTCAGATTCTCAGTTCCCAACTTGAACCTCTCACTGAGCAGCAACTTTTAGCTGTTTGTAATCTACAACAGTCTTCACAGCAGGCAGAGGATGCATTATCACAGGGAATGGAAGCTTTGCAACAGAACCTTGCTGATACTTTATCAGCAGGTTCATTGGGTACTCCTAATGTGGCCAATTATATGGGGCAAATGGCTATGGCCATGGGAAAGCTTAACACTCTGGAGAACTTTGTCAGACAGGTTTATGGCTGTAAATCTTGTCTCTTCTAGGAATATGAGAAGTAATTTGGACTTAGTGGTTCTTTTGTTTTACCTGGATCAGGCTGACAACTTACGTCAACAAACTCTTCAGCAAATGCATAGGATTCTCACTACACGACAAGCTGCAAGAGGGCTGCTGGCAATGGGAGACTATTTTGCAAGGCTCCGTGCTCTGAGTTCATTGTGGATTGCACGCCCTCGTGATTAGCTTTTTTTGTCATGTATGCTTGTTGTATGCATCACCCCAACCTAGTTTACATCTGGGGTTTTGGCATGACAACTTCCAGATTGGCATATGAGGAACGCCAATGCAAGTAATGAAACTTCCAGAATGAAAGAATGCTGATGCAAGTAACTTATATATCTTTGTTGGTGGGAGTGACCTTAAATTAGCTCATTGCTCTGTGAGGTAGGTAGCTGCCCTGTGCACACGTAGTGGCCTCAACATTGTTAATGCTGTGTGCCTGGTTGTGAATTCCTAGGCCTGTAGGACACACTTTAGGACCTCGTTAAAACTGTGTAATATACACATGTATCAATGGGATAGTTAATTTTCAGTCGACATTTTTGTCTCCGTTTTGGATCTGCTCTTTTTTTCTCCATTCTGGGTCTGATGAAATTCCAGTGTCATGTGCTTTTGTACGAGTGCCAGATTTTTCCTCGACATGCTCATTCATCTTTTCGATTCTCCCTTTCTCTATTTTTCTGAGCTGTTGTATTTGCACCATGAGTTCTTCTCGACCCTTATTGATGGTATGGATCCCTTGAACCTAATTAGAGCATGCTATTTGAGGCCGGTAGGCATTATGGTTCTGTATGGCTGATTATACCATTATAAAGGATAACAGTGGCTAAGAACAGTGACATTTATAGTGCTGTTGCTCTGAGTAATATGCTGTTCATTTCTGGTCGATTAGGCTAATGTTAGAGCTTTGGTGACTGATCATTGACGTTTTTATATCAGAAGCATAAAAGAAGGGTCGCTCTACCAACTGTCAATAACATGTAGCTCAAGGACTGATTCGACAGGTTTTCAGTTCCTTCAACAATTACACATTCCAAAGAGAAGGGGTTTAAGCTTTTATGCATGCCCACCTCTTTGTAGTGTTGTTTGTTATGTCTGGATGTGCTGTGAAATTGCGATGGTCCAATGGACATTCAAATTCTCTTTGTCCATCGATTCATGCTGGTTCACCCCATGGGTTCACTCCGAAAGTTACAAATATGATCATGAAATGGGCGACAAACACGAAATGATTGGGGCGTTGTTAGCCCCAGCCATTTCCTTGGTCCCCCGCCGGCCTTTGATGCCCATAAACTACAAATTTATAGGTGGGTGAAAATAGGATTAGGCTTGTGTTCAGAAAATAAGATATGCCAGCCGGTATTGCTGCCACTCTAGTGCCAGTCTGCAATATATGCTTTGCTTGAAAGGCCAATTCCCTACTGTGTCCACCCCAAAAGCTTTCCCCTCCCAAGAAAAGAGAAATGAGAAATGATCAAGGGCAGATTTTTTTTAATTTGTAGGAAAACAGGAACAAATCAATGCAAGAAAAAGAAATTACAAATCCTCAAAGAACGGGGAAGAGGAATCCCACAATCACAGGTCCAGACAATACAACGCCATGAAACATCTTATCCGATTATACAAAGGTAGGAAGCCAGATCTCTGCTTACTGGATTTAATAATCTTCAACTGGAAACTGATATTAGGAGCCTCTTTCAACAGGTACAGAGCTCTTGACAATAGTTTTCTTAGGGTCAAAACTGAAATGGTCTGCTAAGAGTTATTTCAGAGAACAGTAAGCTAGTCCTTTGAGATCAGCAGCACCATAAAAACTCAGCGCTCCAAAAAATTCACATAGTGGCATCCAACCTGTTGTATTCACCGAAGTCATATTTCCTTGTAGCGGAAGTTTTAAGTGTGGAAAGTCTAGCAGGCAGCATGTAGGTGGTTTAGCAGAGGTTTTAACTCTTGCACGATGAAATTATGAGCAACATCCTCTTCCTGATTTCAGCCTTTACACTTGCCATCACTTTCCCACATATTAGATCTTCTCTAGCAATCCATAATTCTTTATGTATCATTAGGCACAAGAGTGAAATGTGTGTGGTGGAAAGGGGGAATTCCCATAAGCTTCTGAATCTGTATCTTCACTGTTGAAACTCCATTAAACACCCCAATTTGTATTAAATATTAGATCTTACATATTAGATCTTCTCTAGCGATCCATAATTTTACATATTAGGTCACTTGTCATCACCCTTCTTACATATTAGATCTTCTCTAGTTTCAGTTCTCTTGCCATCATCTTTCTTGCATATTATATTTTCTCTAGCAACACATAATCCTTAATGTATGATTAGGCACAAGAGACAAATGTGTGTAGTGGAAAGGGGCAATTCCCATAAGCTTCTGAATCTGTATCTTCACTGTTTGAGACTCCATTAAACTCCCCAATTTGTATCAAGTTCGCTTATCAGAGATTTGTTACACGTAGGAGGTTTACGATACTGAAGCCATATAGATTTTGTTAACACTTTGATGGAAGCTTTTGTTCGTTTAATAGGTGTCCAAGTAAGCATGAAGGGCATCAAGAGGATACCGCCTCCGGAAATGCCCTTCCACTGATGCGTTCCTGACTAAACCTTTCTTTGAGACCAACATAAGTCCAGAAAAGTCACACAAGGACAAACGTTCCCAAAAAGAATATGCACCTATCTTTCGAGTTTCTTACCAAAGCCTATGTCATGCAAAAAGATTGCACAATAATATCCAATGCCCAACCTATCATAAGTCTTATCAATGTCAATCTAGAAAAAAAAAAACCTTAACTTTGACTCATAATAGGGCCAATTGTTTTAGCCAACGAGCAAAGACTTGCTAAGTTGAAGGTACAAAATGTAACAAGTCACAAAATCATTGTACTCTATATAGGATTTATAAAGGATAACATCAATACCGGTGACTTGCCATGCTTGAGGCTACTTATAGTTTCTTTGATCTGACCAATAGAGAAGGGAAGGTTCAAAACTTGGACAGTAGATGGACTACAAGAATGTAAAGGCGCATTTTTGCAACTAATGTAGAATAGGCAAGGACCTAGGAGGAATGGAAGCTAGAACCTTGAAGAAAATTTCCCACAAGAAGATGCGAGGAAAACAATTTTAATTGATATTTCATTGACACAAAGAAGAGTTCAAACATGAAAAGAATGGAAACAAAAGGTTCGAATTATTTTCTAAATTTTTTCCGAAAATTTCTATTATGTAAAACCGCATTCTTTTTCAAAGTAACTTCCACCATGTAATCCTCAAAGAATGGAGAATCAATATTCTAATTAGGCAACTCACCCTAGTTGTAGACTTCTCTATAAACAGTTAAAGATAGTACAACTAGTTTCCTAGACTTATTTTTCAAATGATGGTGGCAATTTTGATGTGACCACAACTACTTTACTTTGTATATAGCTCAATAAGAGCTCATTTTCTTTTACTTTTTGTTCATAATCAAAGATAAATCCTTGGATTTTAGGCATTGGTTTTCTCTTCTTTTCTCTTTAGTTCCTCTCCATTCCATATTCATTTGCTTTCAATAGGTGTCTTAAGAGGATATAGTAGCCTATTTCTAGATCCCATGAGCCAGAAATAAGAGCTACATGCAATTTGGTTAAGTGACATCATTCTCATAGGTACACAAAGAAGGATTTCTTTGCATAGGTACATCTAATTGCCATGATCCCTATTTTAATGGATAGTTCTCTTTGATTTGCAAGAAGGAAAAAATTATTCTTAGATTGAGTGCTATTGCTAGATAAAGATTCAAACTATTCATCCAATTGAATTTCACTTATTTCTCGTAACTAGGATATATTTCTTGCACTCTCATGGTCCCCAATCTGGGGATTGACTATATCCTTGTGCTAACACTAGCCATGATGTTGTTATGAGGTCCATTTTTCCTCTATGGATCTACAAAAATATGAATCTAACTTAGTATCTCGAAAATTATGGACCAACCATTTCGGTATAAAATTTGCATCATCAATGTTTGTTCTCTCATAGGTAAATTCGTCATGTATACCTGCATGAGAAATGGACCAATCTTTATTCCCATTTGAAACTTGCATGGGTTGAGAAGTTGCCTCACTTCGAGCTACACTTGATGACCCACCGATGAATAGAGGCGAAAAATGTCATACACATCCTTTTAATTGAATGAAGTCTTCTTGATACATGAAAGCAGAGGTCGACTTGCATTCCCATACACAAAGAAATACACCTGAACTAACCTAACCAAAATATGTTTAGAATGTGGATCAATAAACAAGTCTTTGCCTTTAGAACTTTTTCTTATAGCAATGCATTTCAACCTTATCACCCAATTTCTTGCATTTTTCCTAGACACTCATGCATAAGCCAAACAACCAAAAACATATTGACGTGCAACATATAAATTTGAACCATGCAAAGCCTCATGATAATTGATAGATTGTAACGCTTTAATGGGGAAATTGTTAAGTACATATGCAACATATCAAGTAAGCCCAAAACTTTGTGGAAAGCTTCAAACTTCTCCCTAGGCAGAGCCTTTGTGAAAAGGTATGCAATGTTCTCCTTCGTGGGCACGTATGCCAAGTTGATCTCTCCAACATAGAACCTCTCCCTAACATAATGATAATGCACCTCAATGAGCTTAGTGCGAGCATGGAACACATGGTTCCTCACTGTGAAAGCTGCCTTATACTCAACCTCACAACTGGAAGTGGCCACATTAGGCTGCTTCTTGCTCAACCAAGATATGCATGAGCTACCAAGCATGAAGCAAAAACCACTAGTGGACACACGAGTGTCATAGAAACTAGCCTAGTCAGAGTCAGAAAAAGCATGCAAATCTGGCGATAGTGATCCCCCCTTGGGATAAAACAACCCAAGTAGTTGGGTACCACTCAAGTAGTGAAAGATGCGCTTAACGGCCTTCCAATGCATAAACCTGGGCAATGCATAAACCTACTTATTTGTGAGACAAAAAAATGAATATCTGGCCGACTGCATAAGTAAATCAAGCATCCAACAATCTACTGATAGAGAATAACATCAAATGCATCTCCAATATCATGAAGACTCGATCGTAAACATGTGTCCATAGGAGTGGCAATAGGTTTACAGTCTTCAAGGCCAAAATCCTACAATAATGTGTCAATATATTTTGTTTGACACAAAGCCATTCCACCATCAACGTGCATAAACTGAATGTCCAAATAATGATGCAAATGCCCCAAATGAGACATCTCAAATGAGGCATGTAAATCAGCCTTGAAATCAGCAATATGCTTCTCATGAGGACCATTGAGCAACATGTCATCAATATACACCACAATGATCAAAAGCACATCATTGGCATGCTTAACATATAAGGTGCTTTCAGTTTGATTGTTCTCAAAACCATGTGCAATCAGATAGGCATGTATCTTCTCATACCAAGCACGTGGTTCTTGCTTTAAATCATATAATGCCTTCTTTAACCTACACACCTTGTTTTCATGCCCTTTCTGCACAAAGCCACGAGGTTGAAGAACATACACTTATTCATGCAAGTCACCATTCTAAAATGTTGTTTTAATGTCCAACTGATGTACATTCCAACCACGAGTACGATATGATAGAGGTGTGTCTAATTTGTTGTCACGTAAAGTCTACACCAACCATTTTGGCATAGTTTTTGCCTCCTCAATACCAGCTCTCTCATCAGTAAGTGCGTCATGTAAATCTGCATAAGAAGTAGAATGATCTGCATCATCACATGAAACATGTAAAGGCTGAGAAGTTGCCTCATTAGGACCAACACTAGACTGTCCACCTATAAAAAGAGGCAGCAAAGCATCATACATGTCTTTGGAGCTAACATATGTCTCCTTTGTACATGAAAGTAAATGTTGAATAACATCTTCCACAAAAACAACATCATGGCTAACCAAAATGCATTGAGTCTATGGTTGATACAGATGATAGCCTTTGCTTTCAAAACTCTACCAAAAAAAAATACATTTTACTGCTTTATCATCCAATTTCCTGCAATGTTGTTTAGGCACTAATGCATATGCCAGACAACCAAAAACATGCAGATGAGCAAGAAATGGCTTGCGACCATGCCAAGTCTCATATGGAGTGATAGAATGTAGTGCTTTAGTGGGACACTTGTTAAGTACATATGTTGCACACATGATAGCCTCAAGCCAAAATCTATGTGGTAAAGCCTAACTCTTGACCATACACCTCGCCATCTCCATGAGTGACCTGTTCTTTCGTTTAGCAACTCCATTATGTTGAGGTGTATATGGCACTATACATTGATGTTTTATTCCATGTTCAACCAAAAATGCATTAAAGTTAGAAGACATATATTTCCCCCTTTGATTAGAAAGGAGGGTGCCCATTTTACATGCTGACAAATTTTCAACCGAAACCAAAAACTATTTGAATCACATAAACACTTCGGACTTTGCTTTGAGTGGATATACCCATGCATGCCTGGAAAAATCATCAATGAAAGTCATGAAGTAAAGGTAGTTTCCAAAAGAAGGTGTCTGCATAGGACCACAAAGATCACTATGTACAAGCTGCAATTTCCGAGTAGCCCGAACTGAACTATTTTTTGGAAAGAAGGAACGTTGCATTTTGCCCAAAATATAGCCTTCAGAAACATGTTTTCCGGGTGCCTCAAGTTTGGGCAAAGAGGACACCATTTCATATAGGCATAACAAACTAGCAAAATTCAGATGACCAAAGCGTGCATGCCAAATCTTTGCATCTAACATAGCCTAAGAATCATGTACTATACATGCTAAAACATTCACAGATTTTCCATACCCTATAAGCTTATACAGCCTATGAGATAAAATGCCAGAAGCAATAATCACATCACCATTTGACAGATCATGATCTGTACATTTATCATCATCAAATTTCACAACCAATCCAATCTTGCTTAAGGCCGAAACTGATAACAGATTCTTCTTGATCCTTGGCACAAATAAACCATTTGACAATGTAAAAGAACTACCATTAGTAGTAGTCAGAATGATCTTACCAACTCCCATAATAGGATAAGAGGATTTTTTGGCACATGTAACAGTATTCCCTGTAGGGGCAAGCTCGAGTGAAAAGAAGAAACTGCACTGCAAGGTAATATGTTTGGTCACCCCACTATCAAAGTAGCAAATATCTAAGTCTACTGCAGACATGCACTGCTCATGAGAAGATGTGTCAAAACTACAAATAGTAGTAAACACCCATTCTTCATCCTGCACAAGATTGGTAGACTCTGATTTTGGTGTAGAGGCCTTTGCAACAACCATTTTGGCCTCTTTCTTCTTTGCCTCTTTAGCAGCCAGTTTTGGATAGCCCTTAATGACATGATCATTTGCTTTACAGTATTTGCTAATCAATTTCTACTTTTCTGATTTCTTCTCATCTTTGTCTTTCTTCTTTGATTGTGCAGAATTAGCAGATTTTTGCTTACTAATAGAAGGGCTCCATTTTCCTTTTCCCTTCTGACTAGCCAAGAAAGCATGATCTGCAACACGCATAATAGACCTGTTCTTTCTGGACTGATCTTCCTTCGACACAATAGAAATTAAGTCTTCAAATGTTAAAGCATTTGGATTGCCTTTCATCATCAAATGAAGAGTAGAAGCAAAAATCTAATATGAGTCGGGAAGATCATTTAGAACAGTCTACACAAGTGAACTATTAGGAAGGACTTCATCAGCAAAAATCAATTGTTCCTTCATATCCTTGATCTTTGTCAAAAAACTGTCCATAGAATCACCTTCATTCATATGCTCACTCTCCAATTGTTTTCAGAGGTAAGCAACACGAGCCTCATTTCTAGTCGGGTACAATGTGGTAAGTGTATCCCAAGCATCCTTAGATGTTCTGCAAGAGCGAATGTGAGGGATAATGGCACATTTGACAGACAAGACTATCAATGCATGTGGCTCAGCACCTCTGCCATCCAAACGAATTTGCTCTGTAGTAGGTGCAATAGAAAACACAACACAAACAAGAATCTGCAAAATATCACCATCTTTGATGCCATCTGCATCAGCTTCAGTACCTGTATTTACAATACCTGTATTTACAATACCTGTATTTGCAGGTGTAATAGGATGTCTTTCAACACCCTACATAATATTCCATAGTCCTTTTGCGACCAATACATGACACATCATATAAGCCCATAACCGGTAATTCATACCATCCAACTTATCCTCAACAACCAACATACAAAATACATCACTGCTTTCAGCCATGGCCACGAACTAAAATACCGTGGTGTAGAAAAATGACCAAACTTTACACTTCACTTACAATGCATTTAACAATATATGGATAGATATAATCAGTCTTCAGACATACATGGTTCAATTCTATAATATAAAGGAACATGAATGTTCTGGCCTTTTGAATTTTGTAATAAAACTTGATGAAGCTGAAATTGAAAAACATAAACACTGGAAAGAATAAGTATTGCACTAATGAATAGAGCTTTAGACTATAGCCTTAGGAATGCTCCATCTCTCAAAGTACAATTAGAAATGGAGTTATGGTGGGTTGGGTGTGCTCAAGTTCCATCTAAGAATCATAAAACACTTAAGTGGTTATTCTTACAGACAGACATTCCAAATGTTATCCAAAGGCATCACTCAGGAGAATTGTTGAATGTAGACAACTACAGAAGCTTTAAAATTGAGTGGCATTTGAGTGGAGACTTAAAGACTCTTAAATGCATGTTTGGTATAAGTGGGGGTGCAAATTGTAAATACCCTTGTTTGTACTACATGCAAAGTCCAGGTACAAGAGGATGGGGCTAGAATTGAGGCTGAAGAAGCTTTTCCAGACATAATGTTAATCTACATAATTACACTTCTGGCATGATTTGGGATTCCATACTTCCAATAGAATTGATTAATGCACACATGCACGTTGCATGCAGAGTTAAGGATCATTGATAAATTGGTCCATCTTCACTTGGATTATGCATATTCCATCAAGCCTATAGCTCTTGCAGTTGAATGCATAAAAAAAGTGTGAATCTCTACTTTCAAAAATGGGATTTCATGGTGGTGACGTTCATTGAAGAAAAGATCCAAAACTTTCACAAAATACAGGTGATGTATTGATGGGAGGTGCAAAAGCAAGAAGATTCTTTAGCAACACCGATGGAAAACAACTAAATGCAATGTGGAATCGCTAGAAACAATTTTACGAGTTTATGACAAATGTAAAAGCAATCCAAAAATAGAAAAAAAAGAATGGAGGTTTGGGTCATACTATATAAATTTTTGAAGATCATGAGGCAACAAGTTACATATGATACCTATGTGATTGAATTCAGAAGTGCAATAACAGAGATTATAGAAACCATCACACAAGCATGGAGTGTCAAAGACATAACTTACTACTTGGTGAGTTTCAAAGAAATTTAATCCACCAATATACTTGGTGTGTTTTGATATTTAGATTTATGTTTTTATAGGATATTCTTCTTGCATGGTCCATTCTTTGCAAAGAAGGAAACACTTGCCACATGGAACACCCATGGCATGGAAAAATCTCATTATCAAGCAGGAACAAGCTTGTTTAGAGGCACAAGAAAAGGAGGAGTCACAAAAAAGTAATGCTTTCAAAGAGCTTTTTGATTGGTTCTGTGAAGACGATTACAAAGGAGCACATGCTATATATCATCATCAGATAATCTATACAAATCATGTCAATGAGGACTATCACAAGATGTCTTCTAGGACATGGATTTACAAAAAAGAATGAGATTTCATTCTAATTTGAAGCTATAATATTTAGAGTATATTTAACAATTCTTCTGGAAAAAAATACATATGGATGTATATATAGTGTCTGAAACTCATGAGTTTTTGAAATGAAATATTTATTCTTCTTTCAGTCTTTTGAATGAGCTTGACTCTGGAAAATCTCCTCTATATCTAAGGAACTCCTTTCTCCTATAGTCAACAATACTTTGTACATCTGGCACCTCTGCAACCATTGCATAGCTTGACTAACAAAGGAAATATCTAGCTCTAGAAGCATTGAGCCCTATGGCATGGCCAAAAATCCTGAATGTTGTAGTTCTCTCAAGAAGAAAAATCCTATATGCATTAAATGGTAGTGAGGAAAAGCCCATGTACTTTGAAAGATTCTTCAAAGAGAATAATGCAAAATCAGGGTCCTCACTATACTACTTGTGTACAACACAAAATAAATCTGGATTTAACTTTGGAAGATAGTGAATGACTGAATGTATATCCAATTTTGCTTTTCCTTTACTGTATAGCTTTTCTTGTGCCCTTGCCCCTGCCAAGATAATTGTCCTCATCCGATATAGATAACTATGGAAATAATGAGAAAGCAAGCTCAGAGAAAGCATCGGGACAAAAATAAACTTATATGAAATGAGTAAAAGAAGACGAACAATTCAAGCAATTAGGATCATCAGGAAATCTTTGATGGCCCTAATCACTTCAATCGGTCGTAATTGATAACTTATGTGAGATAATTCCCTTACCTAAATTGCAAATGAAGATAATCATGCATCAATAGAGAAAATAAAATCAGAAATAGAGAAATCTAAGAGACTACCGATTCAAGCGAATAGGCTCATCCAAAAGTCTCGGATGGGCCTAATCACTTGAATTGGTCATGTCTTCTAAATGATAGCAAATAGATGTTATTTGCCTTTTTTTCATAAGGGATAGCTAGAAAAGCCATAAAAAAGGAACAAATCTAGACACGATCAATTCAAGCAAATAGGCTCACTAGAAATTGTTTGATAAGCATAATTGCTTGAATCAGTCGTGTCTTTAAAATGATAGAAAATAGATGTTATTTGGCTTTTTTACATAAGGAATAGATAGAAAATCCATAAAAAGGAACAAATCTAGACACGACCAATTCAAGCGAATAGGCTCATCAGAACTTGCTCGATAAGACTAATCACTTGAATCAGTCCTGTCTTCTAAAGGATAGCAAATAGATGTTATTTGTCTTTGTTACATAAGGGAAATCTAGAAAATCCATAAAATGGAACAAATCTAGACACGACCAATTCAAGCAAATAGGCTCATTACAAATTCTTCGATGGGCCTAATCACTTGAATCGGTCATCTCTTAGAATTTGCCTGTCTAGACGTACCTTGACCTCATCTTCCCCCTAAATAAGTTCTTTCTTGTCAATCCTTATTGTTCCTTTGTCCAGCTACCTCCACAAACGAATATCCTCATCCAAATGCGCAAATCCCCAAATCTTTTTGTCGCTGGTCAAAATCCTTGTTTGTAAGGGTTGGCTTCTGTGAGAGCACTCTTTAGTAGCATGTTGAGAGAGCTTTGGACAAATATTTGAACTGTTTATTTGACAAGCATAAGTCCAACTTTAGAAATTCCTCTTTAATTTCATCCTTCTCATTTATAAACCTCCTTGTGACTTCTTCTGATTCAGCTTTGGCAGCAAGGTAGTAGTCTTCTTTTATGTTGAAGAGCTCTTGAATACAATATAGAGGAAAAAATCATTCCCAAAGATAAAGTAATATGGGATATTTGGAAAAAGTAGTGATTTCTCTGAGATTTTCACGTCTTCTTCTGGCTCTCTTATGGTAGTCTCTACTCTGAAAGAAGCGACATCAAAGTTCCTTACCTCTTCTTCTTTTGCCTTGAGTTTATCTCTTCAACAATCTCTTTGACTTGACTTTCTGAATATTTCTCAAGAGAAACTTCTAGGGATTCCTTTTTTTCTTCATCATCTTCCTTTCATTCAATTTTCCCAATTGAGATGTGATCAAACTAGATAAAAAACCCTATGCTCAAGGGGACTAAACAACAATTATTTTGGTGTTCTGGGCAAATTTCTATCCTTCTTGGCAAGGGGGAAATCTTCCTATATTTTCTAATGATTTTGGCCCTATCCAAATGATCCTTTACAAAAATCATTGGGTGGATATAAGTTTTCCCAGATATGATAACTTCTTGACCATCTACTATCCTAATGAAGGTCTCCCATTCATCCAAAAGAAATTCCTTGCTTTTCTCCATAAGTGCTTCAAAATCAAAGGTGTAATTGAAGATCTTCATTGCATCTAGAAAACGATTCGCCCTCAATCCCTCTCGAACCATAAAATCTAGCAGTTTTTCAGGTGGAGAAACACTAATAATTACATCCTTCTCTTCCATCTCAAAGGGCGACCGATACAAGCGAATAGGCACAGTCAAAGAGAGTCAAACATGCATGATCGCTTGAATCGGTCGCCTATAGAACTTGAGCTCAGAGTGGTTGGCTATGAAGACAGAAATTAGATGAAGGTTGAAAATCCAAAATGAGCGAGGCAAGTGGTATTTATAGGCAAGGAGAGAAAGAAATGGTCATATGACATGGACCAATGAAAGTGTGCCATGTGGCAAATTTGAAATTGAAATTGCAACGGTTAAATGATGTGGACCACTTAAATGTTGACACATGGAAATTTACATTGGGATTCCCAATGGTTGGATCAGCTTGACCAATTAGACGTTGCCATGTGGCATTATGACCAACTCAACATGAGACCTATTTAAGCTCCTACCTTCATTTTTGCCATTTTTTTGTGACGTACCTTCTCTTGCGACTTCCACCAGTTTTCATGCTCCAATCCTCTTCCGCGAATATCACTTAGTCCTCTTCGCCTTGAGCTTGCTTGGCGTGCAAGGTATTATCCATGAGCTTGCTATCTTCTAGAGATGAACGATTCAAGCGATTTGTGAAATTGAAGATTTTGGATTGACCTATTTGCTTGAATCAGACGTGTATAGTCAAAAACCATGTTTCGTGGAAGACGACCAATTCAATCGAGTAGTCCAATCGGAGATTACTGGACTTGCCCAATCTCTTGAATTGATCGTTGCTAATTCAAAGGATTTTTGAGATTATTTATTCTTTTAAGATCAGGATAGAAGATAAGGGGATTTCATTTTTTTCACTTGCTATTGGGACGATTGATTCAAGCGAATAGGCGAATCAGAGATTTTTGGATTGACCTATTCGCTTGAATAGGTCGTGTCTAGTCATTTTCATTTTAAGGTAGGAACACCTATAAAGACTTCATGGAATAAATCAAAAGAAAGCAAAGAACTTGATTTGTTTGATACGATTGATTCAAGCCATTAGAGGAATTAGAGATTTTTGGATGGCCCTAATTGCTTGAATTGGTTGTCTAATGGTTTCTATTATTCCATGTGTTTGATCCCCTTCAATTCTTTTTTTACAGATCATGGGTAGGATAAAGAAGACAGCTAGGAAGTTGTATCCTCAGGACCAAGAGCATGGGGGACCTGTTCCAGAGGGGTAGGGACCTGCTCCAAAGACCACAGATAGCCAAGATAAGGTTGATCCACAGAAGGCATATGCCGAAAAGAGAGTTCATTATCATGTCAAATCATTGAGGGAAATAAGAAGAGCTTAGAAAACTGTGGGACTTCTCATCCCAAGGCTTCCTTTTATGAGACTAGTTAAGGAGATCTTTGCCGATCTTTGCTCTAGCTCTTCTATGCTTGCAAGAAGTAGCAAAGATATAAGTTTGATAAAGCCATTGTCCCTCTTGACAAGCATGATCAAATTTTTTTTGATATTCTTAATATACCTCGAGCAAGAAAGCCTAAGCCATCTAGAGTCAAAATTGAAGAGATCCAAAATTTAAGAGATCCTTTCTCATGACCATTCAACAAGAAATGCAGTAGAGACTGAGGAGGAGAGAAGGATGAATCTTATGACAGAAGAATCTATTATCCTTGAGGAAATTTAGAGGATGAAGAAGGCTAATTCAAAGCTTTTAAAGAAAGGAGATGGCTAGGTAATTGTCAATGCTTCAACGCCATGGGAGGATGACTTCATGCTTGACATTAGGCCTGAAGACAACAAAATGTTGAGAGACTTCAATGTTGAAATCTCTGCCAGCATTGTTAATATAGCTCTCAGGTATTTTTCAGTCCATAATATACTACATTTTATCAATGCTTGATCTTCTTGATGCATTTGCTAATGATTTTATATTGTAGGGTCTTACTTCAACAATGTGAGGAGTCAATCTCGAGGAAGGTCTTTATTTTGGATCCCCTTGTGACTGAGTGTATATTATTCAAACATGGAGAAATTGATCATTTTCTCAAGAAATTTAGTGAGGAGATACTATATATAGTTTATCCACATATTGAAAAGTAAGTTTTCATTTCTATTTTTCTTATAAAGTCTTGGTGGTTTTATTAATGAGTATATGTCACATTTTCAGGGGTGACTAGAGTCTTATAATTATTGATTTTGTTGAATACCAAGCCTTATTCATGAACTCTCTCTAAGCACAACACGGTAAGTGTAAACTGTAAGTTCACACTTCTCTTTTACATTTCTATTGCCCCTGATATTTATTTACCAAAGTGAATGCATTATGATGTTTATTTATTGCCATGAATTCTAATATGGAGTGCTGCCAAACTTTTGAAAATGCACATTGATCAGAAATATCAAACAAATGAAGAAATTTTTTTTGGTTATATGCAAATTCATGTGCCACTACAGAAAGACACTACATCATGTGGAGTGGAGAGTAATTGCCAATGCATTAAGGTTCTTGGAGTGAAGATTTTATAGTCGTACTCTGAATCTAACTGACTATCCAGATGCATGGATCCTTTTGGTCAGCGGAAAAGCAATTCATGTCATCTTAAAAGATGCTATCTGTCCTTATGATCTAGACTCTCCTCCACCACCTCCACCACCAGGACATAAGAATACTGAAAATAAGAATAAAAGAACTCATGTTCGCTCTCCATTGAAGCATGTTCCGAAGAATAAGTAAAGGAGTGAGAGTTTGAGAAAGAACAAAAATAAGCAGAAAGGTGAAGGCTCCAAAAATGTATAGAGTTTTGTATCTATCTATATTTCACCCATTACCTCCAACATATGTTGAAAGATATTTATATGTTGTTTGTTGTAAATACAATTTTGTACACAAAATAACCTTAAGAGCATTGAATCTATAAATAAATGATGCCATTCTATCTTTATCTCGAAGATAGTTATTGTAAATCATGTACAAAGAAATGGTATTAGTGAGGGTACTAGTTTTTCTTAAATGTGGTTTGCCCTTTTTTCATGACATAAACTAAGATAATAAGATTTTTATCATTAATTTCTTAAACATCATGCTCTAACATGATTTGATGATATGGAATTGAAAAATTGGGCTTGTGAAGGAAAATGGAGAAGATTGGAGGATACGACCAATTCAAGGGATTAGGGCACTCCGAAATCCTCCATTGCCTCTAGTCGCTTGAATCGATCATATCCTCCAATCTTTTCCATATTGTAATCCTTGATGGTCTTTACTGTGTTTTTCACCCACACAAAGGCCACTTAACATGATTTGATGATATGGAATTGAAAAGCTAGGCTTGTGAAGGAAAATGGAGAAGATTGGAGGATAAGAACAATTCAAGCAATTAGGGCACTCCGAAATCCTCCATTGCCCCTAGTCTCTTGAATCCGTCATATCCTCCAATCTTCTCCATGTTGTAATCCTTGATGCTCTTAACTATGTTTTTCACCCACACAAAAGGCACGACCGATTCAAGCAAGGAGAGCAGTCCAAGAACTTCAATTGGCCCTTATTGCTTGAATTGGTCTCACAATGACCATAAGCATAGAAAAAGAAAGATGACCAATTCAAGCGATAAGCACCTTCGGAGAACTTTCATTGCCTCTTATCGCTTGAATCGGTCCTGTCCTCCAAGCTTCCCCCCTTTCAAATATTCCTATCTTATTGCTCTATCTTACTTAGAAGTAACATTGAGAACTTTTTATCCTTACCTTGAACATTAGAATTTGTTTGGACAAGTAACATGGAGAGCTTCTTATCCTTATTTTGAGCAATAGAAACCTTGCACAACAAAATTCTTTGCATAATAGAAATTTTAAAAAGGTGATGATATAAACCAAAACAATAGCAATATCAATATGATGATTTACATAAAAAAGAGATGTAATTTTGCACAACAGTTGCACGTTTGAGACAATGATAAACACTTTTGGTCAATCGAGATATTCTTTGACCTATAAAAGTCTTCGCATAATATAAACCTTAAAAGAGTGATGCCACAAACCAAAACAATGCCAATATGAATACGGTGAGTTTAATAAAAAAAAGATGTATTCAGTAGAAGAAAAGGGGTGAGATTGGTTACATTCTTAAGGGTTGGAACTTGATCACCTCAGGTGGCAGACAAGTTATGCAAGCTAGTGTTTTCTTTGATCTAATGTTTACCATTGCACCATCATTTGAGAATCTAAATTGTGGTGGAACCTCATCAAGGAACTCTAGGAGCTCTCTTAACTTCTTGAGTTTCCAATTTGCAGTGACAATTATTTTCCTTGGTTGAAAATCTAGATGAATCAATAATTATAACTCAAATTCTGGACAGTTCTCCTCTGAATTCAAGGGTATCTAGAGTCCAAGCTTTTTTTGTCCACCTTTTGTAATCATATCCTAAAACAAATGATTTTTGAGATATCTGATATGAAATTGAAAGTTAATTTGGGCTAATTTTACATAAGATGATGTCCCCTAGCTTTTGATCTTCTTTTCTATCCCATTCTCTACTTAAAACATCATCAATCTCTGAAACTGGAACTCTCCTATTCAACCACATTGTTTTTGTTTTCTGTAATAATATGCCTCTCTTTACAGGTCAACACTCAAGTGCTGGTGCTAGTCAACTAATTTCTCAGCACTTACAAGTTTCAAATGATGATGCATATCATTCCATTTCTTATGAAAATTTACATGATGCACTTATTGATGAGAGGCCTAACATAAAAGATCCCAAAACTATGCCTAAATGGCTAGTATAGACTTTGAGAGATAGTAGATTAGATGCACCTTTATCATATTGTACTTGTTCAAGAGCTCATTATGCTTCCTTTGCATTAGATTTTTATGCAATGGCTATATCTAGTCTTTGTGATAAGAATGAGTCCCTTTTTTCTAAAATAAGAACAAAATTCAAAAAATCATATGGGTGCTATGCAATCAGAATATGGTGTGTTATGAAGAATGGTAGTTGGTCTTTATGTGATTTTCCTTCACAAGAAAAGGTCACTGGCATTAAATCGGTATACAAGTTGAAACATAATTGTGATGGATCAATTGATAGGTATATGGCTAGGTTTCTTTCCGAAGGTCATGATCAAGAGAAGGCATTGGTTTTGATGAGAATTTTTCTCCCATGGTCTGAATGACCATTGTTCATAGCGTCTATGCACTTATAGCTCACAATGGTTGGAATGTACAAAAATTGGACATTAAAATTGTATTCTTGAATGCTGATTTACATGAAGAAGTGTATTTATTTCAGCCCCATGTTTTTGTGCAAAAGGGGCATGGAAACAAAGTTTCCAACTGAGAGCACCTTATATGTTAAGCATGCACATGATGTATTTCTAATCATTGTTGTACATATTGATGATATGTTACTCAGTGGTCCTAACAAGAAGCATGATGCTAGATGTAAGACTCATTTGCATGACTCCTTTGAGAAATCATATTTACGTCATTTGCATCATTATTTTTGCATTTTCCATTTGATGGGGGGGCATAAACTTGTGTAATAAAAGCACACTGAAACATTATTGTAGCATTTTTGGCCTTCAAATTTGTGAACCTATTGAACTTCCATGGAGAAAATTTAATAGTTAAGCCTTCATGATGTCAAAGATGCTTTTGATGTTGTTCTCTATCAGCAAGCTATTGAATGTTTGATTTACTTATGCATAACACAACTTGATATTAAGTTTTCTATATTAGAGATGAGTAGATATATGGATTGCCCAAGTGTCAAGCACTCGCTAGTAGTTAAACACATCTTTATCAACTTGAGTGATACCCTTCTACTTGGATTTATTAATCTCAAGGGGATAATTACTATAGATTTACATGTTTTTTCAGGCTCAAATTGGGCTGTTTCCTATGAAAGTTGTGTGTCCTTCAGTGGTTTTTGCTTCGTGCTTGGTAGCTCATGCATATCATGGTTAAGCAAGAAGCAGCCTATTGCGATCAATTCTAGTTGTGAGTCTAAGTATAGGAAACTTTTTATAGTGACTATCAAGTGTGTCTGGCTTATATGCCTTTTCGCTGATTTGCATGTTGATGAGTCTTCTACCACCACCATCTTTACTAACAATCAGAGCACATTCACAGTTGTGAGGAACCCTATGTTCCATGCTTTCACAAAGCACATTGTGGTGCACTATCATTATGCCAATGAGAGACTCTTTGCTGAGAGACTAATTTGGCTTATCTACACACACAACATAATGTTGTAGACCTTTTCACAAAGGCTCTACCTAGGGAGAAGTTTGAAGCTTTTTGCAAAAGCTTTGGGCTTATTTCCTTTTGTGGATTGATTTCTTTCCACATTCCTAAGCACTCTCTTATACATGAGTGCCAAATCCTTGTACACTAGGTATAAGGTGGGGCTTGTTGCCAAAAGTTATGCTCAAGAGAGAGGAATTGATTTTACTGAGACCTTTGCTCCCACATGTTGAATGAACACTGTTTGTAGCATTTGCGCACTTGCAAATCATCATGCTTGGAATGTACATGAGTTGGACATTAAAAAAACATTTCTAAATGGTGACTTATATGGAGAAGTGTATGTACTTCAACCTCGTGATTTTTTGTAGAAAGAGCATCAAAACAAAGTGTGTAGGTTGAAAACGCATTATATGGTTTGAAGCAAGCACCAAGCTTTTGATATGAAGAGATATATGCCTACTTGATTGCACATGGTTTTGAGAATAGTCCAACTAAGAGCACCTTATTGTTAAGTGTGAAGATGATGTACTTTTGATCATTGTTGTCATTAGGGGAGAAAATCAACCCTACATGGGCCTTTTAAATTAAGGAGTGATTAGTGGTGAACCAATCACAAGAGGGTGGTGGCCACAACCTATGCCTTATAAAGTACTAGGCAGAAGGGGGGAGAGGGGACATACTTCTCCCTTATTTAATGAGCTACCTCTAGAGAGAGAAGGAATCTCGTAACTTAGTTGGGCCCAAAAATTCAAAATTTCTAAAAAGTTAAAATAATTATCATAACACCTGAGAATGGACCCCCCATTATTTTTTAGGGTCAGAAGTACTCTTTTTGACCCCAAATTCAAAATCCGTGCATGTTTTGAGGTGAAAGAAATGAATTCTTCCAAAAATACTCAAAAAAGAGTTATTTCCCTCCTAAACCTCACATTTTCATACCCAGGTCCCAAAAATTCATCTTTTTCCACTACTTTCTCTCTATAGCACACCATTGGAGCTCTTGTTTCTACATTCCAACCTACCTACATCTCCTATCTCGAACCATTTTTGTAGGTTGAAGACCATGAACTTCAATGACAACATCTAAAACTTCTAGGCAACCAAAAGATGACATCCTCACATTAAGATGTCACAATATCAAAGCTATAGATGGACAATGGCTATCACATGAATACTCCAAAGGCACATGGGTGTACATGCAGCCCTCTAGAGTTGGGCCTCATCGAGTTAGAGATTGTGGAAACTTGGATCTTCATTGGAAGGGAAAGTTACTTGGCTTCAAGATGCACAAAGACAATGGGATGGTTGCTATTGTACAACATGTTTTTACGATGAAACTATGAAACTTGAAAACTCCATTAGAATGAGATATCCTATGAATTGTAAGTATTACTCTACAATATTGTATGTTTTATAGTGTTATATTTTTGAACTATTTAGATATGCTTTTGTTTGTTTCCGATATATTTCCTTCTACTTTGGTGGAAGAGCAACCACTTCATAGTCTTACAGGTACTTTCCAAGCATTGCATGTAGATGATGGTTGTACTAGTCTTTCCAAAAATATCTCCTGCTCAACTTTACCATGATAGAGTTTTCTTTTACACACATAGATATGTTGTACCCTCTATAATGAATGGTTTTGGAAGGTTAGAGAGAATTGAATTACCTTCTCTTCTTAGCTTGGAGTGGCCAAAACTTGATATATGGTCCGTATCATCTTTGAAGCACAAGATGGTAATGTATATACATAACTCTTTGAAATTCACAAAGGTGTCTAGATCTGTACGTTTGCATTGGTCTTTTCCCAGCCATTTTTTTTTATATTTATTCCAAGGATTCTCTTTCCAAGAGGTTTCCACCATGTTCATGTGTAAAGATATCACATATGAGTAGCCAAAAGTCTTCTAGGTGAAAATTGGGGTTTGATAGAAGGAATTGGAAAAGGTTATAAATATCTTTGTAAAATAGGTGGAACAGGTATACGATTTAGATATTTGAAACAATGTACTTCATTATACATTAGATTCTATTATGATCATTGGATGTGCAAACTTGGCGAATGGATACCATTTCAAAGTTCAGAGGGATCTTTACATTCATTTGAAATAAAGCTTAAATTGCCCAACAATGAAACATGCTTTTGTAAAAGTAATCTTTTCATTTATTGCTTATTTTAGTTTTATAACTTCAATTTCTTGTAAATTGATTACAGATGGGAGCAAGATTGGAATACAAAATGAAAGTCCCTATAGATTGGAGTAAAGATGGAACTAAACTCTAATTGTCGTAGTTCTTTTGCAACCTGCTAATGTCACTTTTTGGGTCCTAGTCATTGTATGTCATGGTTTTTGCACTTTTAAGAAACTTGTAAAAAGTAGGACAAAAAATGCATGTCAGATATTTTATATACCGTCTTATTTGTAGTGGTAATTTCAAAACTTTTGGAATTCCAAAAGTCTATGTTCACTACTTTGAAATGTGGGTGGTCACGTTGTTTTTTGTTGTGCTATGTTTAAACATTTTCTTTGATGCAAAAAAATTCATATCGTTTGGTGTTCTGTGCATTATTTTGTCATCAAAAAACGCATTTTTTTAACTATCACGATTTTATAATCTAATTTTAAAAGTGGACCCAGTCACTCTAAAAACTTGAAACTGCTATAAAAATGGGTTCTACATGCTCATTTCTCACTTTTGCACTCAGGAAGAGCTAGAAAGAGCATACAAGCCAATAGATCTCTCGCACACATGCAATGGCTGCTAGCACTTCTACTTCCATAAAATCTCCTCCAGATTTATTCATGGAGTTCTTGGATAATACAGACTACAAAGGTCGTACAAATTTTATGCCCTAGTCTATAGAATCCTAATCTTGAAGGGATGCTAACCATGAACTCCGATGTGCTCGAGAAGATTACATATTTCCTGGAATTCTATATATTACGATACACTATAGATATTCCAGCATATGAGTGTAAATGGGTCCCCTGTGACCTACATTTCTACATCCATAAAGGAGATGAGGCCTTTGCAAAGTGCATAAAGCATTTCATGGTTGTTGCTGAGGATGCAGGGGACCTATTAGATGACACAATGCCATTAATTAAGCAATTAAATAAGAAGGGGAAAATGGGAAGAATATATCTTTCCTATGTTGCAAAAACAATATTTTTTGTCAATGAGGATCCTGAACCTACACCCATGGACCTTCCCCATCTTGTTACTCGGGGTTTTGTAGATGAAAAAAAGGAACCGCAAACAGAAGCTCTCAACTTATTCGAAGAGAGTGAAAAAATTCGTAGATAATTTTTGCAAGGGGTACTGGAAAAATTGAAGGAAGTCATTAGTGCAAAAAATAGTCCAACTTAGAGCCCTTGGAACCCACTCTACCAGAGGTAGAGATGAAGGTGTTTTCAGTGGTGCTTGTCAATGGAGAAGAATTTTTGTTCTTACATGATATTGAGAAGGCATTTGGTCTACGCCTCGATGAATGCCTAAGTATTTTTTTCTTGACCTCAGATGTTCCCATGGATAACGCTTCTGACATAATTGAAAAGACAACCATTCCATTTGGTGATTCAATTGCAGACACCATTGCATTTGTGTGCGAGGAGATTTTGAGTGATGCCAACCAAAATGCCACTGAAGAGGATCTGGGCATAGCAAGGGAAGGAATTTTGGAGAAGAAGATTCCAACATCCCCTATTGTGGAGCAAATTGGCATGGCTCACTCTTCCATTCCACTAGATGCAATGGGAATAGAGAGGATGAAGATAGGCTTCAAGGTGTAAGTATCTAATGACATTTATGATTGACTATGTTTCATATTTGTACAAGATGTAAGTATCTAATGACTTTTATGATTGTCTATGTGCAGGAAGAAATTGAAGTTGATAAATTCACAGCAAGGAGTGGTGGTGACCAGTTTGCCCCTGGCAGTGGATCTTCCTTGGCAAACTACATTGGAAAATTTCCAAAGGAAGATTTTGTAATTATCCACAAGGACTTTTCCCCTCAAGGACACTTCATGACTTGGTGTCTAAAGGCCTTGAGCAAACTTTTGTGCCTATCTACAATAATGCAAGGGATCAACTGTGTAATTTTGGTTAGGAAATCCTTTGCCCTTACTACCCTAGGAATTAACTTTAGAGGAAAAATATTAGGTCAAATAGGAATAGCTTTGGGTCTTGGATTGACAGACCCCGATTTAATATCCCGATCAGTTTTGACTTACCAATTGCCACTATCTTTTCCATGTGCAAAAAGAATATGCTATGTTCTATTCAATAAGATATACACGTGATATTTAAGAACAAATAAAAAATGTAAGCAAAACTTACTATGTAATGTGTAATGTTGCTTTCTCCCCACGATAGAATGAATGACCATGTAAACTCCTTCAAAGTCACTTGGAATAATTCTCGTTGTGAAGAATTAGTGGAAACCAAACCCAGCAAATGTAACAATTGATCTAACAATGACCAAACCTTCTTTCACTTATTAATGAGATCAACCTGATTGTTGTCTATCGTAATTGATCTTTCCAAAGCTCCCATTTCCCATCATCTTGAATATTCACATATCTTTTAAAGAAACATCTTGCCTTCTCCCTAGTCATTGAAACTTGTTGTAAAATCTCTTGATACTGACCATACTTCTTAACAACTAAAGATACATGGCCACCATGACAACCAATAGAATTCACAAGATCTTGCATTTTTTGGATTGCTATTGTAGACCTCTCTAGTGCTTTCATTGCAAATGCATATTCAACATGGAGCTTCAAAAGCCTATCAAAGATCCTCATGAATGCATGCAAAGAACAAAAGTGAACATTGACTAATGGAAATGGAATAATTGTCACGAGGAAGGAGATAAGGAAGAGAGCTCACACACACACTCTCACTCTCAAGGAGAAGCACACACACAGATTGAGGCAAGGAAGAATGATCCTCTTCTTCTTCTTCTATTACATAAAAGGAATGTACAAGAATGACCTAAAAACAAGAATACAACAAGTGCAATATATAAAGATCAGTACATACGGAAAAACCTAATATCCGTGAATGAGTGAGCTGGCAAGAAACAAATGTGCCATCACTCTCGGTAGGTAAATCTAATAAAGCTCAATGAAGTATCCCTGACATATATCGGTATGACCACTATACATGTCAGAGAAACAAAAAATTGGTACGTGTCATCCTGGATCATCACATGTTGAGCTTGATATCTCAACACTCCCCCTCAAGCTCAACTCCATATCCTGTAATCCAAGCATCTCTCGAAACTTCTTTAACTTCTCAGCTCCAAGTGCTTTGGTGAAAATATCAGCAACCTGCTCATCTGTTCTCACATAAACAAGATCAATATCACCTGCTAATACCTTCTCTCTGATGAAGTGATAATGTACCTCGATATGCTTTGTTCTAGCATGGAAAACAGGGTTCCGTGCTAACTGTATGCTGCTAAGATTATCACAATAGATAGTGATAGGCTTTTGCACTTCCACACCTAAATCTGCAAGTAACATCTCCAGCCATGATGCCTCACATGCTGCCATTGTAGCACCTCTATACTCAGCCTCTGTACTCGACAAAGCAACAATGGGTTGCTTCTTGCTGCTCCATGTAATAGCTGCACCTCCAAGTGAGAAAAGAAAGCCACTAGTAGATCTTTTATCTGGAGTACTACCAGCCCAATCTGCATCGGTGTATCCATGAACCTGCAACTCCACACCAGCTTCATGAAACAATGCATAAGCCAAAGTAGCACTCACATAATGTAGAGTGTGCCTCAGAGCATCCAAATGTTGCTTCCTAGGAACCTGCATAAACTGACTTTCAAGTCCAACAGTATAACTTAGATCAGGCCTTGTAATTGTGAGATATATAAGACTTGCCACAATTTTCCTGTACATAGTAGCATTTTCCAATGCTTCACCTGATGTAGTATCCAATTTCAAATTCTGATCTAATGGCATAGAAATTGGCTTACAATCAGCCATACCATACTTTTGCAACATATTCAAGGCATATTGTCTTTACGACATCCATATACCTGTTTCTGTATGTATAAACTCAATGCCCAAGAAATAGCGCAACACACCAAGATCTTTCATGTCGAATTCTTGCATAAGAAGTTTCTTTACCTCTTTGATGCTTTCTTCATTATCACCACCTACAATCAGGTCATCAACATAAATAGCCACAATAGTGATGCCATCATCAGCCTTCCTTGCATATAGTGAGTGATGTGCATCACACATAGAGAACCCAATGCTGGTTAAGTAATCAGCAATCCTTGCATGCCATGCACGAGGGGCTTGCTTCAGCCCATACAAAGCCTTTTGCAACCTGCAAACATATTCTGGATGCTTTGAATCTTCATATCCTTGTGGCTGGTCCATATATACTTCTTCCTATAACTCACCATGTAGGAAAACATTCTTCACATCCATCTGATGCAAAGTCCATCCTTTTGCTGTAGCTAATGCAACAAGTGTTCTGACAGTAGACATTTTAGCTACATGGCTGAATGTTTCCTCATAATCAATGCCATATGTCTATGCATAACCTTTAGCTACCAATCGTGCTTTATACCTGCTTATGCTACCATCAGCATTATGCTTTACCTTGTAAACCCATTTGCATCCTATGGATTTCTTTCCTTGTGGCAATGGAACCAACTTCCATGTATCATTTCCATAAAGTGCAGCCATCTCCTCATCCATAGTTTTTTCCCAATCTGCATTACCAATTGCATCTTCAAAACAAGAAGGTTCAACATCTTGTATTACCTTTGTCATGTAGGCACAATGGCGAGCCATGTAACTATCATATGTCAATCGTTGCACTGAATTATGCATCCTCCTAGATCTTCTTGGTCCTGGGTCACTTCTTCTTGTATCATCTGCATGTGCCCTTCTTACTCCTGGAGTCTTCACAGAGGGCAATCCAAGTTCCTCATCAATACTCTTTTCTGAACCACTTGAATCTCCATCAACATCTTCAAAACCTGCACCTGTTTTACTACCAGCAGAAAGCTTTTCTTTACCTTTCTTGGATGTATTTGATGAATTTGCTGGAATGAAATTTCCACGCAATCTTCCACTCCATGGATTTGAGTTGGAACTCTTGCTTGGTGATGCATCCGGTCCACTCAAAACTTGAGATTCTGCACTAGATTTTTCAGCATTTTCTTTGTCATTTGGTTCAAGATTCAGTCCTTCTTTGGCATCTGCATAGAAGCTTGACATTTCATCAAATACCACATCTCTGCTCACCTTCACTTGTCGTGTGAGTGGGTTATAACATTTGTACACCTTTTGCTCAAGGGAATATCCAATGAAGACACATTTTTCTGCTTTCGGATCAAGCTTCGTCCTCAACTCATCTGGAACATGTACATATGCAATACAACCAAAAACTTTCAGATGTGATAAGTTTGGCTTTTTACCTGTAAACTTCTCTTCAGGTGTAACTTGATGTACAACATCAGTCGGAGTTCTGTTCATGATGTATACAATAGTATGCACAACTTCTACCCAATAACAATGAGGCATATTCTTCTCAGCCATCAAGGCTCTTGCTATTTTTGCAATATGTCTATTTTTGCATTCAGCAACACCATTCTGTTGTGGTGTGTACTTGCATGAAAATTGACGCCGAATTCCATGATTTTTTAGAAAACTACTGAACTCATTTGACATGTATTCACCTCCTCCATCAGATCTTAATGTTTGAATGTACTTCCCTGTCTACTTTTCCACCATAGCTTTAAAATTCTGGAAGTGAGTGAACACCTCACTCTTCTCTTTCATGAAATATACCCATACTTTGCGTGTATGATCATCAATGAAGGTAACATAAAACCTGCAACCGCCCATAGATGTGGTCTTTGCTGGACCCCAAACATCTGTATGTACTACTTCTAGTACATTCTCACTAACATGCTTGTCATGTGGAAATGATGCTCTTGACTGTTTACCAAATTGCCATGCTGCACATACCTTTTGCATTTTTGCAACTTTGAAATTTGGTAGTCCATGGACAATCTCCTTTGACTGCATCATTTTCAGCCTTTGCAAGTTTGCATGTCCAATCTGTTTGTGCCATATCTCTATATCCGCAATAACTCCTGCACCTTTTGCAAACATGGCTGACTTCATTTCAAGAATCTTCACATTTAAGGTGAACATCCTACCCACTTTGTTTCCTTTGGCAACCAATCGTCCATCCTGCTTGTACTCTTCTACATATAATCCATCAACATTGAACCTGACTTGTAATCCCTGGTCAACCATTTGTCCAACAGAAACCAGATTCTTTGTTATATTTGGAACATGCAACACATCAGCAAGATGTTTTACCTTCCCGTTCTCCATAGACAATGCTCTGTTTCCTGTATGCTCAATAGGATGCGATGTATCATCACCTGTTTCAACATATCCAGGAACTGACATTTTTTGCAAACTACTAAACCATTCTGCATGACTGGTCATGTGATTTGAAGCACCAGAATCAACATACTAGACATTATCATTCGATTTTGAAACACCAGTAGACATCGTATTCATCATGTGATGTTGAACCATAAACAACTTCTCAGAATCATCTCCACTTGTGGATGCATAGTTGTTTTGCTGCCTTGTGTTATTTTGATTCTTTAACCTGCAATCACGTTCAAAGTGTCCAGGTTTACCACAATTCCAACATCCTTTACTATCATTACCTGAATCATTTCTTTGGAAATTTCTGCGACCTCTTTGGCTCCCCCTGCCTCGAAATTGTCCTCTTCCTCCTGCATGATTCTGTTGTTGACTTTGGTCTTGGTTACTGTTTCCTCTTCCACTTTCAAAACCTCTACCTCTGCCTCTTCCTCTGCCAGAGTAGAATACCTGCTCAGAATTGGGCTTTCCTTGGGAGTTTGAGTCCTCACCAAGATTCTTTTCTTCAATAATCAACATAGATACCAGATCAGCAAAATTCGGAATATTTTCCCTGGTCTGTATGGAAGTTATGAACTGCTCATATGTAGCTCCTAAACCACGAAGGCACACTTCCACCTTATCATTATCATCTACATTCACGCCAATAGATGCAAGTGACTCACATATGCCTTTGATTTTAAGAGTGTAGTCACTTACCGACATGCTCTTCTTTTCCAATGTATGCAGCTCGTTCTTGAGTTGCAATTTTCGTGCCTTTGTATTAGTCTCATACAAAGTGACCAAGCTGTCCCAAGCCTCTTTTGGAGTCTTGGCATCCTGTATGTGTCCAATCATGCTATCCTGTATGCTAACAGATAGCCAATACATTAGCTTTCGTGCTCCTTGATTCCATTCCTCATATGTTCTTAACTGATCTACAGTCCGATTCCTTTCTGGTAACTGCGGAGTATTTTCATTCTCTCCTTCGATGTACTTCCAGTAGCCTTTTCCCATCAGGAAATTCATCATTCTGAATCTCCAAGCATGGAAGTTGTTCTTATCCAGCTTATCGCTCATACGCTAACTCATTCCATCTGCGTTTGCCATTTCTGCAACAATTCACAACACTGCAAAACACTACAAGCAGCACTTCTGCTTGAACACTTTTGCACTATGACGTGACAGTTCGATCTCAGAAAAACACAGTTTTCGTGTATCAACAGTACACAGAATCGCTTGAAATTCTGGATCTGGAATATATGAGTGTCACTGAACACAACGCAAGTTACAGTTTCTGAAACTGACCTGGTTTTTCTATGGGCCCCACCTTGCGGGCTCGAAATCGAGGTCTTCTACCTTCACAGCGATTTTCGTAGCAAACGGAGGCCGTTTGTGAAATCACGTTTTCTCCACGCCTTGCCGCGTAGTCTTCACCGTCGCCTTCTCCACGAGCTCTCTACAGCCACGTTGGCTCTGATACCATGTCAGGAGGAAGGAGATAAGGAAGAGAGCTCACACACACACTCTCACTCTCAAGGAGAAGCACACACACAGATTGAGGCAAGGAAGAATGATCCTCTTCTTCTTCTTCTATTACATAAAAGGAATGTACAAGAATGACCTAAAAACAAGAATACAACAAGTGCAATATATAAAGATCAGTACATACGGAAAAACCTAATATCCGCGAATGAGTGAACTGGCAAGAAACAAATGTGCCATCACTCTCGGTAGATAAATCTAATAAAGCTCAATGAAGTATCCCTGACATATATAGGTATGACCACTATACATGTCAAAGAAATGAAAAACTGGTACGTGTCATCCTGGATCATCACATGTTTAGCTTGATATCTCAACAATAATGGGGTTCCAATCATTTCTTATTTTATCACGAGTCGGTTCTTCTAACATTGGACACCTCAAAAGTGATATCTCCCATTCCCTATGATTCCATGCATCTATGCCATCAATTTCTTTAGATTCATCAACTCTCATCAATGCCCTTGCAGGTTTAGACTATCTCTTAGATCCTTTGTAATCTTGTGTACAATATGGGTAAGGATAGAGAGAAGATGCTCCTCGTTTATAACCTAACATGCATCTTAAGGTCTCCACCCAAATGCCATTCTACCTCAAAATCACCTATATCATCTACAAAAAGCTTTTCGCCCATGTATTTGAGAAGAAGTTACTTCTATAATCCATGGAGTCCTATTGAAAATCCACAAAATAACATTGTTTGTTTCTTTGGGAACTTCTATAGCACCTAACCACCAGATGTCTCTCTCTGATTACACACTGTAAGTAAAATGGGAAGTGGATCCTAAAGTTTTATCACTCATTGCATGGTCCGTAAATTCATTCATTAGCATCACACTCAACCTTTCCAATCGATGACCCTTCATAATTTGGCACTCATCAAGCTTTAGTATGAGATGTAACTTATCATTACAATCTGCACAAAAGAGAAAACATTAACTTAATTTAGCACTTAAATGCAGTAAAACTTCAACACCAAATAAAATGTAGTAGGGGTACCTTTGATTGTTGAACTATAAAAGTGAACCATTGCTTGTTGAAGCTTCTGAAGATCCACAAATATATTGTTGAATTTTGTGTAAGTAAAATACTTGTGTAGATAGGATCTTTGATTGCTTTTTAGGAATATTTGGATGATACATAGAGGTAGGCATAGTGTCTTCTATGAATAAATATTGTCCAATAGTACGGGTCACATCCTCATTAGAAGTTTTTTTCTTAATAGACACTTTATATGAGCATGGAAAAATACTTTGAGAAACACCTTGTGCTTGTAAGGCTTGCCTAAGAAGGGTGTACATTGCAATATACCCATTTCTATTGATGCCTACTTTGTCACATATTGCCTGCACATCTTGCACTTTGATGAGGTTTTTTAACTTTGTTAAGAACTCAGCTTCAAAAACAACTCTAATGCACTTTTCTATGGGTGTGTCTATAGCAGAAGTGATTTCTTTGCTGTTTATACAACTATTCATCAGCTTGAACTGGTCTTGTGTTGTTGATAAAGCACTTATGTCTTGAATAAATGACCCACACAATGAAATATTCCATTACAAACCTTCATTAAAACATATAAAAGTAAAACAAACACTCACCTTGTTGCGTATATACGCCATTTTCATGCTCCACCACCTATTGAAAGAACTTCAAAGGATGACAATGCTCTTTTCCTATATCTCATACCAAGTGGAGTCTCTTTCGGTTGTTAGAGATTGGCATTTAACTTTGCAATTGTGCTTTCATTTGCTTCCATATCCTATTAAAAATGTGCAAGTTGTTTTTGTAAAGATAGGATTGTGCTTTCTAAAGTGACCACCCTCATATGATGGAGTTGATATTGTTGGAACCAATACTTAGCAGTAGCATGTGAATGTGAAGATAATCGCTTGCAGTAACATTATAGTCCAACTTCACCCGCACCAATGAACTGAAGAAAAGTTGAGAGGTTATGGAATTTTGGATGGTAAGAAGATATTGGATGAGGAGGATATAGTGAACCATGAGTCCAAAGATCAATACTCTTTTCTCTAGTTGTACGACGGTTCATTTTGAGAATCGATATCGCTGTTGCCTTGTGTATTTGGATCAAACTCTTTAGGCACATGAACATGGATACTTGTTGATGCAAGAGCATGAGAACGTTCTAATGTGAAGTTTGTAATACATGTCAACACCATCTTTGCTAATGACCAAGAATATCAAAAACAAAGTGGAAAACTAGTTGGAAGGGACTCTAAAGCATATGTTTTGCTGAGAAAAAGTGCTTTCTTGTATGTGTATGGGTTAAAGCGTATTTTTCCATTGTGTATGACTGAAAATAATGAACTTTGGAAAAAGTCATTTTTTGGGGGAAGCATAGTCACAGATTGCACTTACTTTTGGAGGGAGCTTGAAACTTATACTTTTTTTAAAAGAAACTTTAAAAAATGTGTCCAAAAAAGTGACTTTTGACATATATATAAAAAAATGGACCCTTTTGAGTAAATATACATTGAAAATGAGACTTAAAAAAAAATCATTTTTTTATTCAAATACATGAACGAGTTTGATGATGTGGAAATTAGATTCTCTTGCTCTCTCTCTCTAGAAGAACAAAGAGAGAGGCCTAGTAAAGCCTTAAAAAAAAGCCTACTCTAGCCTACTAAAAAGTGCTCTATTAAATGCACTTTGTCCCCTTAAACAATAATAAAATTAAGCTTAATCCCTAAAAATCAGGGATCCTTACAAGGTCCATGTTGGGTTCATTTTTCCCCTAATGTATATGTTGATGACATGCTGCTCACTTGTCCTAAGAAGCATACTGTTGAATTTAAAGGCTGATTTTGCATGCCTCTTTTGAGACATCAAAATCCAGATATTTGCATCATTATTTAGACATTGATTTATGTAACTTGATGGAGGAATATCTTTATGTGAAAGAAAGTAAATTGACACATTATTGCAGTGTTTTGGCATTCAAGATTTCAAACCTATTACTGCTCCCATGGAAACAGGTTTATGGTTGATTCTTCATGATGTTGGTGATGCATTTGATGTTGTTCTCTATCAACAAGCTATTGGATGCTTGATTTACTTGTGCATAATGCGGTTTGATATTCATTTTGTACCTAGATATTTGGATTGTTTTATCCCAAGGGGGGATCATTACTACCAGATTTACATGCTTTTTTTGACTCAAACTAGGCTGGTTGCTATGAAACATGTTTCCACTAGTGGCTATTGCTTCATGCTTGATAGCTCATGCATATCTTGGTTGAGCAAGAAGCAACCTACTTCTACCACCACCATCTTCACTGATAGTCAGAGAACATTGTTAGTTGCAAGGAACCCTGTGTTCCATGACCACACAAAGAACATTGAGGTGTACTATCATTATGTAAGGGAGAGGTTCTCTATCGGAGAGATTAGTTTGGCTTATGTGCCCACACAAGATATTTTTGTAGACCTTTTCACAAAGGCTCTAAATAGGGAGAAGTTTGAAGCTTTTCGCAAATCTTTCGGCTTACTTCGTTTTTTGGATTGATCTCTTTCGACATAGCTTGGCACTTCCTTACACATAAGTGCCAAATCATTGTTCATCACATCATTTCTAGGGGGGAATTTGTTGATATATTTTGGTAGTGATGTGTGTGAACACACTTAGGACTATTAATGCACTTTTTACCCTCTTTAGAAGGTTTTTTCTCCCTGCCTTGTACATAAACCTATAACCATAATGGATCACTTATCTTTGTGCGTTCACTTGGTAATACATTCTATATTGTGTTGTGCCCAAAGCTTCTTCTTCTTTGTGTTGTTCATGTGCTTTCCAACATTCTCTTGGTAATACATCCAATATTGTTTTGCTTTCCAACATTCTCTTGGTAATACATCGAATATTGTTTTAGTGTCCAATATTCTTCTTCTTCCTTGTGTTTTTCATGTAGTTCCACAGAGAGCACCTAATATGTTAAGCATAGAGATGATCATTGTTGTATATGTTGATGATATTCTAATCAATGGGTCCCAATGAGATGCATATTTTTGAAATGTAAGGCTGATTTTCATGCCTCTATTGAAATGTCAGATCTAGGGATTTTGCATCATTATTTGGGCATTCAACTTATGCAAGTTGATGGGGTAATAGCATTGTGCCAAGAATAATACATTAACACATTATTGCAATTTTTGGGCCTTAAAGATTGCAAAACTATTGCCACTTCCATGGAGACAATTTTAGGGTTGAATCTTCATAATGTTGGAGATGCATTTGATGTTGTTTTCTATGAGAAAGATATTGGTTGCTTGATTTACTAATGTATAACTCGACCTTATATTAGGCTTGTTGTCTCTTCGATGAGTGGGTTATTCATATCTTAGGTGTCAAGCATATGGACGTGGTTAATTTCATCTTTCGCTACTTGAGTGGTATCTTGAAAGCCATCCCCCATTATTCCAAGATCACATGCAAACACTCACCTTTTGAAGTCATATATTGGCCAACTCTTAAAACCAACTTACTAACATGAATGTGCTAAATTTTCTATCAAAATTCTTTTGAAAGATCAAGGTCAGTTGATAGTTATAGTGAAGGATTTGGTCATCACTACTCAATTAACTATGTGACCAATCCCAATAGAGGATAAGAAATTATGAGTGAAAAATAAAATTAGTGAATAAAATTCACTAATAAAACTTGGTTTGGCTATTTTTTTCCTCGCTATCTTGTTTTGAACTAATTAATCATAATTTTTCCCCCATACATCCTTTCTCTGTATTTGGGCTCAACATAATGAGAACTTCTTAAAAAGAAAATAATTTATTTTTCACTTAACTTTCATTAGGTTGGGAGTTTCTCCCTAAAATTATCAAGGAACGTCACCCAAATCCAAGACCTACACTTGTTATCTAAAAAAATCTTATGCTTAACAAGGATCCATAAGGACCTGACAGCTAAGACTTAAATTGCCAAGATAAAAGGAAAGTCAAGGGTAAAAATGTAAAATTAATGCACCTATGATTAGGAAATATATTTGGATAGTATGATAAAAAATGAGTCATCTTTCATTCTTTCATTAGAAAAAAGTATAACTTAACCCAAAAGTGTAGATCTTGCAAGATTTTTAAATGTGGTTACTCTAAAGTGATGGCTTCTATCTCTTGAGAATCTAAGGGAGTACTAAAATATCAAGAAGGCATCATTCAAATAATGAAGGTGGAATATATTATTATATTGAGATAGACACATACAAATTCACAAGGAGAAGGTGTTTATCTAGATGGATTGAATAGATTCATCATCAAATTAAGGGATTCCACATATACTTTCCATCCAAAAATAGAATATTCATGTGATAGGTACATAAATAAGCAGTTCATATATAATGCATATCAACTTGAGAATATGAATGATTTGGATACATTATAAGAAATAGACAATGTTAGATTCCTTTTTGTCATCGCGTACATAGAGATTTCCTCCTCGGTTCTCCTCCTAGCTGTGCCCGGGCCATGCCTTCTCTTCATGGGAGTTAGTCCCTCGACTACTTATGCCCCTTTCACTACTTAATGAGGCAATACATTATTCTAGCCTCCATAACTCATCATGCCTCAAAAGCCTATGATGTGACATTCCTTCCCCTTAAAAACATTTTCCTCCTTGAAAATGTAGATGAAATGTCCGTAATGGTAGATATCATGTTCGTGAGTCCTTTTTACTCAGGGTACCATCATGTACAACCTATTGACACACACAGAGATCCACACATTCTTTTTTCCTCCCAGCTACCGAGTCTCCCACTAGATCATAATAATCTCTCCTCATCTTCTACCTTTCCACTAAAGGGATGTACCTACGTGATGCCATGTGGAAAAGCATGCCTCCTCATCTAAGAGGTGTTCCAACCATGCAACATCCATGATGTGACAGACAAGATCCACTGGGTTAAGTCAAAGCAGATGTTCTTGAAAATCTAGAGGAAAATCAATCTTGAACCATGTATTCAAGATTGATTTGAACCCATATGATCAAAGATTGATTGAAATCACTCTAGAAAAAATTATAAAGAGGATGTTTTGGAAATTTACTCCAACAAAGCTAATAAGACCAAGGCTATTTATAAGTTCAATAAGCTAGATGGAATTATACAATTATCGACCTATTATGGCAATGACATGCAACAATTTCAATTACTAATAAAAATGAAAATTAATAGAACAAACATCATGGTAAACTAAGATTTACCATACAAAACAACACAAAAAGGGAATGATACAAGTAGGATGAGTGATCGAGGACCAAGGATATAGGTCGAGCAATAGGGGAGGGTGGCTCTCACACTTGATTACCTTGTTAAAGATCAAATGGGGTTGCATCACCATCTTCTATAGGCTCTTCCTTTGGTTGGAATTCGTATTAATAATTAAATGGATGTAAAAGTCTTCAAGAAGAACAGAAATTATTAGTATTTTATGTAAGATTAAAAATAAACTTGGTAGTATTTTTAGCTAAATATTGAGACCCTTTATTTCTAAACCCTAACTATTACTGATTCTTTTGATCCCCTACATGTATGAGACTAGGTAAATTCTTAACCATGTGGCCTTTTCAAAGAGATGGAAGAAAGAGCTACGCATATTCTTGTGTGTGAACTTTTGTTTGTGTAAAAGCAACCTATTGGAATCTTTGATGAGGAAACACTTCTCCATTTCTTTAGAATTATCCATCTCAATCAAAACTGGATTCCGTTTACGGTTGATACCTCCCATGTAATTTTAGTCCTACCACTTTACCAATGGAATCCCCTAACTTGCTAAACTAAGGATAGTATCAAATAGGGATAATAGGAAAGCAATATAGAGGTATTGTACATCGTGATCAGAATGGTTTCATTTTGCTCAGTTATTTGACATCCATAGATTCGAAGTTTCCTGAGATGGTCTAGGATCATAACAGAGGTATATCATTAGGTATTCTTGGAGCTATGAGAACTATGCATTGCAATCATTTTTGTTTATGAAGACATTATCTTCACGAGGCATAGTTTTAGTACCATTACTCTGAATCTTTTGAGTGCCATTGTATTCCATTAGGCTACCCTCATGCTCATTTTGCGTTCTGTTACACAGATCTCAAGGTAATGCTCTTGAATCGGACGATAAAACATTTCAATTTCAACAAACTTGCGAAGGCGTCAAGATGAAGGCTGAGTCCATTATCCATACCAAGCAGCTAAGCGACCTTCTCCACCTTGGTTGGCATCATGGGGATGAAGATGAGGAGTAGGAACTTTTTTTTTTCAATAAAAGGAAGTTCGACCTTAGCCTAATCTCTCGGACTTTAATTAAAATAAAGAAAACTTACAACTGAATGGGACTAGTGCCGATGGGACCCCCCAAATCCCACAATGCTGGGGAGAAGAACAGCAAGCTAGAGGGCATTACAAATGAGGCGGCCAAATCTATCGTCTCCCTCATCTGGGACCCATTTGGGTTTCAACTTGTTATTTTCGAGGAGATAAATACAGAGATGTTTAAACGGTGGAGATCTCTTATCTCGGGAGATTCTTTTACCTAGAAGAAACAAGGATTTTTCAATCGACCAATCCTTTGGAATTTGTCCAAAATTGACAGCACATCGCTCCCTCCAAATCTTCCAAAGAGTCTCGCCCCTGATGGCATTCCACAGCCTAGATGAGTAGCCAACCGCCTCGCCCAATAGCGCTTGTTGCCAATTGATTTGGTTCGTGAGTCTCAATATCCACGTCACGTAGTGCAATATAATACGGGATTTGGGGCAATCGAAGAAAAGGTGAGCTAAATCTTCGATGCATCGATGGCAGCGCTTGCACCATGGAGGCACACCGTTGATTTTGTTAGCCCTGGCATTGGACCAAATACCCTTATGCAAGATCTGCCACATGAGAACGAACTTTTTGATCTCAATTAGGGGGTGCCAAATAGACATGAACTTTAGTTCCCATCGAGGTTTGGTCCAAGAAAGGCACCATCGCTTGTTAAGGATGTGATGAACATCTATATCCAGTTTGGAGCATTGTAATTGGCCGCCAGTTTTCAATTTTGTTCTTATTTCCCCTTTTGTGAATTAACTTGACGATGCCATTATTAAGATACTCAAGAAGGGCACCGAAGGAGAGAGCCTCTTGCCATACCAGACGTAGTGGGGTGGCCACCAGGTGCTTGAAGGACTTGAAAGACTCATTGGTGAGGCCATCAGGACCTGGACTTTTTCCATTGGGAAGAGCATCAATAACCTCGATAATTTCGTTCTCGAAAATGTTAGCTTCCAGTAGAGAATTCATGTTCTGTGGGATCTAGATTGAGCTACCCTTGAGATGGTAGCCATGCAGTCGCGCCTGTTCGGGGAAAGAGGAGTTGAGACACCGAGGAGATGGGTAAAGTGCTCGGTGATGATAGATCTGTTCTCAACTTCCGTGTTACATTCGATCCCATTGTTATCGACCAAGAAGGGGATGGATTCCCTCGCTTGTTTCCTTTTGAGGATGTTACACATCTCTTTCGATGGTTTATCGGCCTTCTCCGCCCACCAGTCTTTGAAGAATATTTGAAGATTTCTCCTTTGAACCTCCTCCTCGAGTTTAAGTCTTCCCCTGATTTTCAAAAGACCTTGCTGGCATTGCAAGTTACCTTTGTTCACTTCTTCTTCAAGCCGTGAGAGCCTCTGGTAAACCGTCTCTCTTCTTTTTTCTGGATATCTCTTATGTTCTTATGAGTCCTGATCAGAATATGTTGAGTCCTTTCCACCGTGCTTCTCCAGCACTTAGCATCTCTTTGTCAGGTCCACCATGAAGTTCTTTGGATCCTCAAAAAGTTGGTCCTCAGAAAGAAAGTGTATCAGATGGAGTTGGGAACCTAAGATTCGATGGATGCCGTGAGTCAGTGCTTTTGATGCCCGACCCTGGGCATCACCAAAATTTGAGAGATGCCCGAGGGATAAAAGTGGGCATCCTTAAATATCATTCAAAAGCATGCTTCCAATGTAGGGGATAGAAGTTAGAACATTATCTTTTCTTATTACATTAGACGGTTGACTAAGCATGCTTCAGTTGTATGTAAATGATTTTCTACAGTTTAGTGGAAATTCGATGCCAAAAATGTGTGTAAAAGATACTTTGGACACTCTTTAATTCAATAGAAAGGAGGAGTGTTTAAGAAAGATGTTAGCTTCCTAGAACTAGTCATCCATTCTCATCATGTCACACATAGAAGAATCTATAATTTAGATTATAAATCATATCAACATAAATATGAGACACTGGCTCTAGTTTTGGCAAATAAGAACCGATGTGCCATGGATTGTGATATTATTCAGCAAGCAATTGATAGTAAAAAGTAATCCTCTTTAGTATTAAGAATTTTCAATTTTAACCATTTAGAAATTTAATATATACTCACTACTTGATCAATGAATATCATTCACAATTGGAGAGCATGGGCACTAGGCAACCTTCAAAGTTTTTGAACCATTGCATAATGAATAAATAAATGATACATTGCTATATACTATATGGTGAATCACAACTCACTAGTCAATATTCTTCGTCATTGGTAGGAACCATCAATGAATCCAAAAGCTAACACTTGGGGAGCATAGGAGCATGGGGAGCAACACTCTAAAATATATATGGAAAATAGTCACTCTCTAATATGAATGACTAGAATGGCAGTTATGCAAGTTCTTATCCAACTTACTAACCTATAAGTGTGGATTAGGAGAATGGTAAAGACATGGACAATGAGGCTTCCAAGTGCTACAACAATGTGTCTCACTCAACCTACAAAGGGGCAAGTTTGATTTTGAAGTGTTTGAGCCAAATTCTATACTAGAATAGATATTATTCACTACAAATGTGCTCTATAAAATTAGAAAAGAATAGCCCTAAGGTCTATTTTTTGTAAAAATCATCAATGCTAAGGGTCTATAATGTATATATAAAGAATAATTAATGTGTCACATGCCCAAATTCGAATCCCACTATCAAGAGGACAAGAACATTGGCACAATGGCTACAACTACTCACAACTTTGGCATACACATACAATATATATATATATATATATATATATATATATATATATATTTGGGGATGCCCGGGTCTTGAGCATGAACATCCCTTGGGATGCCCAAGCCTAAAAAGTGGGCATCCTTTGATGCCCAAACCCCCAGTGATGCCCATTTTGGGCATCAAATTAAAACATTGCCGTGAGTCCTCTTTCATCGTGCGTTGGCGGTTCTTTTCACTTTCATCTCCGCCTTCGTCTGTGATGGTGCGGAGGCAACAGTAAGACTTTTTCCGCCTTCTGCCGTCTGAACCTGCACAAGTAGAAGTCCATGATTAGCGACACCTAATAATGCAAGGTTCCATCAGTCGCACGTTTCATGTTAAGATGTTTGCGCAAACCATCGGGTACGCTACTACTTGTACATCCTTCAGCAGTTCATTTCTCGATGTGCAGAGCGTGCTGCAGTAAAGAAAGGCTTCGCGCAGCTCCCACGGATCTCAAATCTCCATCGCCTTGAGGAATCCAAGGCCATGTCTTGCGCAGATGGCTTTGCGTTTGCTTTTCTTCTCGGAACTTGACGCCTTAACACATGCCCTCGAGGCATGTGAAGCGTGTATGGTGCACAGAGACAGACACGCGCTATCTGCTGCATATCAGGCTTCAGCCATTCGAAAGTATCGATTTTTCTGGGAGGATGTGTCTCTCGGAAGGGACTCAGGTCAGGGGCTTGGCGACATGGTACACAGTAGAACCTTATCATTGATGAAAACACTTATGTACGGCTTGGTGGGTTGATACCGCGTGGATAGATAAGAGCAGTTTTTTTTTAAATTATTTTTCTATTTTTTAATAAAAGGAAGTTCGGCCTTAGACTAATCTCCCGGACTTTAATTAAAATAAAGAAAAAAAGTTACAAGTGAATGGGACTAGTGCCCATGGGACCCCCCAAATCCCACAATGCAGGGGAGGAGTATTGCAAACTAGAGGGCATTACAAATGAGGCGGATAAATTTATCATCGCCCTCATGTGGGACCCATTTGGGTTTCAACTTGTTGTTTTCGAGGAGATAAATACAGTGATGTCTAAACGGTGGAGATCTCTTATCTCGGGAGATTCTTTTACCAAGGAGAAACAAGGATTTCTCGATCGACCATTCCTTAGGAGTTTGGCCAAAATTGACAGCACATCGCACCCTCCAAATCTTCCAGAGAGTCTCACCTCTGATGGCATTCCACAGCCTCGATGAGCAGCCGACTGCCTCACCCAACATCACCTGTTGCCAGGTGATTTGGCTCGTGAGTCTCAATACTCGGGTCACGTGATGCCAAATAACACGGGACTTGGGGCAGTCGAAGAACAGGTGAGCTAAATCTTCGATGCATCGATGGCAACGCTTGCACCATGGCGGCACACCACAGATTTTGTTAGCCTTGGCATTGGTCCAGAAACCTTTATGCAAAATCTGCCACATGAGAACGGACTTTTTGACCTCAATTAGGGGGTGCCAAATAGACATGGATTTTAGTTCCCACCGAAGTTTGGTCCAAGAAAGGCACCATCTCTTGTTAAGAGTGTGGTGAACATCTAAATCCTCTTTGAAGTTGGGGGTTCTGGATAGCTTCTTACCATTGCTCCATTTGAGGCCCTCCAGGCAAGGAAGATCCTGACCGCAAAGAAGGCGGGTAGTTGAGCGGTCCCATGCTAAACACCTGCTTTGAAGAAGAGTCCATTCCTCAAAGGTAACTCTAAGTCTCGGATCCAATTCTTCGAACCTAATCCATTGACTGGTCTCTTGATTCCAAAGTTGTTTCCACTGTTTGAACCCCTTGTTCCATAACCGCTTTGCAGTTTGGAGGTTCCAAGACTCCACCCCCCTAATGCCGCTGATCGGGAACCAAATAGAGTCATTTTGTCTTATCCCAGCCACCCACTTCCACTCATCACTGATTCTGATGAACTGTTTGGCCTTGTTCCAATTCTTCCATAAGGAACACACGAGGCTAGAGCCTTTAGGGGACACCGGGTGGGGGGAGAACAAAAGCGTGAGAATCCCTATGTCCTTCCAACCAGGATGGCCAACTAAGGTAAGGTCTTCCGTGTTTCTGAGGATCAATTTAGCACAAGAGGACTCCCTATTGCTCCAAGCCTTGATAAGCCACTTTGCCGCCACCTGGTCAGCCAACCCAACAATATCTAAAATTCCCAAGCCCCCTGAGTCTTTAGGGCTAGTGCCAGTTTCCCATTTGATTTTGGGAATCCCTCTCCTGTTGGGGTCCCCAGTCCAAAGGAAGTTTCTACAGATTCTTTCCACTTTGGCCAAGTCTTTCTCCTTAGGTCTCCAACACGAGATAAAGTAAATAATTGTAGACATCATAAATGTGTTAACAACCATAGCACGCCCTGCCAAGTTGACTTGCATACCTTTCCAATGATTCAGCTTGCTATCCAGCTTGGATAGCACCCAATTCCAGCGTTGGTCCATTGAGATGTCGAATCCCATCGGAATGCCAAGGAGGCGAAAGACTTGACCGCTAGGGATAACTTGACACCCCCGATCCACCAACAATTGGGGAGTAGGTCCACTGATTGTTCTAAAAGCAGTTTTAGCATGGTTGATTTTTGAACCTGACGCCACACAAAAGGTGTCGAGGCACCACCAAAACACCTCAATGCTGTTTATATCGTTATGCACAAAGGCATTCATGTCATCAGCAAAAAGTCTCACAATCATTTGGCCGTGATTTAGAGGTAGGGAAAGACCCTTGAGATTGCCAGCATCCATGTGATGCTTTAATAGGCAACTGAGTCCATTCGAGGCGATAGCAAATAATAATGGAGCCAGAGGGCAGCCTTGCCTAATTGATCTTTTTAAACGAATGGGCTCAGAGAGCTGACCATTGATATTTATTCTAGTTGAAGCATTTCCAAGAAGAGTGGAAACCATCTTCGTGAACTTTTGGCTACATCCAAGGTCTTTCAATGATTGAAGAATAAAGTCCCATTCCAATCTGTCTTTGTCGAAGTCAATCTTAATGAATACCACATCTTGAGCAGACTCCTCAGCAAAAGCAAGGCCTTCCCAAATATCGACAATTGCTTCAAGTATAGATCTACCTTTGATAAAACCTTTCTGGTCCTCACACAACCATGACTTTAAATGACAAGAGATTCTGTTGGCGATAACTTTTGCAATTATCTTGTATCTTGTTTGGAGCATGGTAATCGGATGCCAGTTTTCGATTTTGTTCTTATCTCCCCTTTTGTGGATTAACTTGATGATGCCATTATTGAGACACTCAGTGAGGGCACCGAATGACAGAGCCTCTTGCCACATGAGACATAGTGGGATGGCCACCTCATGTTTGAAGGACTTGAAAAACTCATTGGTGAGGCCATCCGGACCTGGACTTTTCCCATTGGGAAGGGCATCAATGACTTGGATAATTTCGTTCTCGGAGATGTTAGCATCCAGTAGAGCAATCAAGTTCTGTGGAATTCTGGTTTGAGCAACCCTTGAGATGGTAGCCATGGAGTCGTGCCTGTGGGGGGAAGGAACAGTCGAGACCCCAAGAAGATTGGTAAAGTGCTTGACGATGATAGATCTATTCTCCACTTCCGTGCAGCATTCGGTTCCATTGTTATCGATCAATAGGGGGATGGATTCCCTAGCTTGTTTCCTTTTGAGGATGTTACACATCTATTTCGATGGTTTTTCGGCCTTCCCCGCCCACCAGTCTTTGAAGAAAATTTAAAGATTTTTCCTTTGAACCTCCTCCTCTAATCTTAGTCTTCCCCTGATTTTCAAAAGACCTTGTTGGTAATGCAACTTACCTTTGTTCACCTCTTCTTCAAGCCGTGAGAGCCTCCGATACACCGTTTCTCTTCTTTTTTTTTGGATATCTCTTATAGCCTTTTGAGTCCTGATTAGAATTTTTTGAGTCCTTTCCACCGCACTTCTCCAACACTTAGCCGGTTCATTATAGTAAGCAAAGGCTTCCGCCCACACCTTAGAAATTTCTTGGTGGACAGAGGGGAGGGAAAACGATGTCTGACAAGCATGAAACCAAGGGGCTTTCTGGAACATGGGAATCGGTTTGAAAGACAGAGTAATTGGGTAGTGGTCCGAGATAGTCAGGTCCATGTGTTGGGAAATCGAAGGAATACCCCACTGAAGGATGATGTTCTGATCGATGTAACATCTATCGAGTCTTGCTTTCCTCAGAGAGTCCCCTAATTGGAGATTTGACCAGGAGAACCCCTTCATGTCTTTCACCTCGATCAGGTCGAGATGGAGCTTGATTTTATCCCATATCTCTTTCTCCTGACCATCAATGATTTTTCCTTTGTTACTCCATCGGTCCTCAGGAAACTCAAACATGTTGAAGTCCCCACAAATCAGAACATTATGTGAAAGGGAGTGGAGGGAAGCCCAAGTATCCATTCTATCTGCTTCTCCATTAGGGGCATAAATCGAGACCACAGTGAACTGGAAAGGGAACCCGATAGAGGCAGCAATCCAACGATGATTCCGACCTTCAAAAGTCGAGGTCACATTGCCAGACAAGAGTGACTAATACCGATAGAAGCACCCCCCGTCCCCCTAGAATGAGAAGTGGAGAACCAAAGGTGGTTCGGAGAAATGCATTTAAGCCGTTTCTGGAGATCCTCTCCGTCGATTTTTATCTCTTGTAAGCAAATAAAGTCAGGGCTAAGGCACTTGTCTTTGAACCACTGGCCGAGAATCGCAGCTCTTGACGGGTCAGACAGACTCCTGACGTTTAGTGATGTGAATTTCATTAATGATGGTTGCTCTCTTTAAGGGGAGGGACCCGATCTTTTTTCTTCTTGTGGTCTTCTTTTTTCCTCCCAACTTCTTGACTTAGGATCCTACTCTTGAGGGGGCTCTTCCAAGGCATGCCGGAAGGTTGTTTTCCTTAAAGCTTTGACTTTTGTCGGGGAATCTTGGAAAGCATACCGGAAGGGTAGGACCAAGAGAGGCAGTTTCCTTTAGAGGCAGTCTTTCTCTTTAAATCTTCAGTCATCGACCTATTTTTTTTTTATAAAAGGAAGTTCGGCCTTGGCCTAATCTCCCGGACTTTAATTAAAATAAGGAAGAAAAGTTACACGGGAATGGGACTAGTGCCCAAGGGACTCCCCAAATCCCATAAAGCAGGGGACAAGTTCGGTAAGCTAGAGAGCGTTACAAATGAGGTGTACAAAACTATCAGCACCCTCATGTGGAACCCATTTGGGTTTTAGCTTGTTATCTACTAGGAGATAAATACAGTGGTGTCTAAATGGTGGAGATCTCTTATCTTGGGAGATCCTTTTACCTAGAAGAATTAAGCATTTCTCAATCGACCATTCCTTTGGGGTTTGGCCAAAGTTGATAGCACATCGCTCCCTCCAAATCTTCCAAAGAGTCTCACCTCTAATGGCATTCCACAACCTTGATGAGCAACCAACGGCCTCACCCAACAACGCTTGTTGCCAATTGATTTGTTTCGAGAGACGCAAGATCCGTGTCACGTGATGCCAGATAACACGGGACTTGGGGCAATCAAAGAAGAGGTGAACAAGGTCTTCGATGCAACGATGGCACCGCTTGCACCAAGGAGGCACACCACAAATTTTGTTGGCCCTTGCGTTGTACCAGATACCCTTATGCAAGATTTGCCACATGAGAACGGACTTCTTGATCTCAATAAGGGGGTGCCAAATGGACATGAACTTAAGTTCCATCGAAGTTTGGTCCACGAAAGGTAGCACACCTTGTTAAGAGTGTGATGACCAAGTACGTTTTCTTTGAAGTTGGGAATTCTGGATAGTTTGTTACCATTGAGTCCATTCTTCGAGGGAAAATCTATGTCTCGGTCCACTGGCCGATCACTTGATTCCAGAGCTGTTTCCACTGTAGCTGTTTGGAGGTTCCAAGACTCCACCTCCCTTAATGGAGGTTCCAAGACTCGACCTCCCTTATGCCGCTGTTTGGAGGTTGCAAGGACCTTTTTTTTTTTGAAAAAAACAGAAAGTTGAAATTAGTAAGGGAAGTACAAACACTCTAGGGGGCACGAGCCATAACATCACACACAGTTACAAGAATGTGGCCATGGATAATCTCCTCTCAGAGTACTACAAAGGCAACAATAACTTCCTCCATCTAGAGTAGTGTTGCTAGGGAGCATCTTATGGGGTTCTGTTTCATCAGATGGCACCCTCATAATCCCATTAATACAAACATTGGAAGCAATTTCTAGAATCCTAGGCAGAGAGATCAAATAATTCTTATTGCCATTGCAGAAGACTTTATTATTTCTGCTCAACCATATTTCATAAAATGTGCCCTCTCCACACATTCCAAAGAAGCAGATTGTGTCATATGCAAGTCTTTCGTCTCCTCGGCATCCCGATGGGCTTCGACATCACAATGGACCAACGATGGAACTGGGTGTTGGCCAAGCTTGATAGCAAATTAAACCATTGGAAAGGTATGCAAGTCAACTTGGCAGGCTATGCTATGGTTGTTAACACATTTATGCTTTCAACGACTATTTACTTTATCTCGTGTTGGAGACCGAAGGAGAAAGAGTTGACCAAAGTGGAAAAAATATGCAGAAACTTCCTTTGGATTGGGGACCCCAATAGGAGGGGGATTCCCAAAATCAATTGGGAAACTTGCATTAGCTCGAAAGACTCAGGGGGCTTGGGTATTTTGGATATTGTTGGGTTGGCTGACAAGCTGGCTGTTAAGTGGCTTATCAAGGCTTGGAGCAATAGTGAGTCCTCTTGGGCTAAATTGATATTCAGAAACTTGAAAGACCTTATGTTTGTTGGCCATCCTGGCTGGAAGGACATAGGGATTCTCACGCTTTTGTTCTCCCCCCTCCCAGTGTTCCCTAAAGGCTCTAGCCTCGTGTGTTCTTTATGGAAGAGTTGGAACAAGGCCAAACAATTCATTAGAATCAGTGATGAGTGGAAGTGGGCAGCTGGGATAAGACAAAATAACTCTATCTGGTTCCCAATCAGCGGCATTAGAGGAGTGGAGCCTTGGAACCTCCAAACTGCAAAGCGGTTATGGAACAAGGGGTTCAAACAGTGGAAACAGCTCTGGAAACAAGAGACCAACCAGTGGATTAGGTTCGAAGACTTAGACCCAAGACACAGAGTTACCCTCGAGGAATGGACTCTTCTTCAGGGCAGATGTTTGGCGTGGGACCACTCAACTACCCGCCTTCTCTCCGGACAGGATCTTCCTTGCCTAGAGGACCTCAAATGGAGCAATGGTAAGAAAATATCCACAATCCCCAACTTCAAAGAGAACATAGATGTTCACCACACCCTTAACAAGAGTGGTGCCTTTCGTGGACCAAACTTTGATGGGAACTAAAGTTCATGTCTATTTGGCATCCCCTAATTGAGATAAAAAATTCGGTTCTCATGTGGCAGATCTTGCATAAGGGAATCTGGTCCAATGCAAGGGCTAATAAAATCTGTGGTGTCCCGCCATGGTGCAAATGTTGCCATCGATGCATCGAAGATTTAGTTCACCTGTTCTTCGATTGCCCCAAGTCCGGGGTTGTCGGCATCACATGGCACGGATTTTGCGACTCACACACCAAATCAATTGGCAATAGGTGCTGTTGGGTGAGGCGGTCGGCTGCTCATCGAGGCTGTGGAATGCCATCAGGAGTGAGACCCTTTGGAAGATTTGGAGGGAGCGATGTGCTGTCAATTTTGGCCAAACTCCTAAGGAATGGTCGATCAAGAAATCATTGTTTCTTCTAGGTAAAAGAATCTCCCGAGATAAGAGATCTCCACCGTTTAGACATTAGTGTATTTATCTCCTCAAAAACAAGCTGAAACCCAAATGGGTCCCACATGAGGATGATGACAGATTTATCCACCTCATTTGTAATGCCCTCTAACTTGCCATACTCCTCCCCTGTTTTGTGGGATTTGGGAGGTCCCATGGGCACTAGTCCCATTCACTTGTAACCTTTCTTTTTTATTTTAATTAAAGTCCGGGAGAATAAGCTAAGGCCGATTTTCCTTTTATAAAAAAAAAAGAAGCAGATCCTAAGTAAGACGTAGGAGGAAAGTTAGCCCCCAAAGATCAGCAGCAATGAATGTTACGATAATTGCTCCTTCGAATAACATGTACTATAACCTAGAAAAGGAGATTAATGAGGTCGACTTCCTAGGGGATAACAATTTTGATGAAGATCCCACTAATAATACCCTTGGGTGCTCTACCAACAAAGAAGACAACCAGGAAGGTTACACCACGAGTAAAGAGGAAGGCTTCACTACTAGCAATGAAGACAATCCAGACAGTGAAAGCTCGTTCCTTGGTCCTACTCTTCCAATTTGCATGCCAAGCTTACCGCTACAAAAGTCAAAGCTTAAAGGGAAACGACCGTCGGGCATGCCCTGCAAGAGCCCCCTCAAGAGTAGGATACTAAGTCAAGAAGATGGGAGGAAAAAAGAAGATCACAAGAAAAAAAAAGATCGGGTCCCTCCCCTCAAAGAGGGCAACCATCAATAATGATACTCACATCGCTAAACGTCAGGGGTTTTTCTGACCCCTCAAGAGCGGTGATTCTTGGACAGTGGTTCAAAGACAATTGCCTGAACCCGGACTTTATGTGCTTACAAGAGATTAAAATCGATGTAGAGGATCTCCAGAAACGGCTTAAAGGCATTTCTCCGAACCACCTTTGGTTCTTCCACTTCGCACCCTGGGGGGGCGGGGGATGCTGCGATTGGTATTAGTCACTTCTGGTCCGGTAGATTGACCTCGACTTGTGAGGATCGGAATCATCGTTGGATTGCTGCCTCTATCGGGTTCCCTAGTCAGTTCACTGTGGTCTCAATTTATGCCCCGAATGGTGAAGCGGATCGAATCGATACGTGGGCTTCCCTCAACTCCCTCTCACATAATGTTCTGATTTGTGGGGACTTCAACATGGTTGAGTTTCCTGAGGACCAATGGAATAACAAGGGGAAAATTCTTGACGATCGGGAGAAAGAGATATGGGATAAAATCAAGCTCCATCTCGACCTGGTCGAGGTGAAAGACATGAAGGGGTCTCTTGGTCAAATCTCCAATTGGGGGACTCTCTGAGGAAAGCAAGACTTGATAGATGTTACATCGACCAAAACAACATCCTCCAGTGGGGTATTCCTTCAATTTCCCAACACATGGACTTGACTATCTCAGACCACTACCCGATTTCTATTTCTTTCAAACCGATTCCCATGCTCCGGAAAGCTCCTTGGTTTCATGCTTGTCAGACGTCGTCTTCCCTCCCCCTTGTCCACCAAGAAATTTTCACAGTGTGGGCAGATGCCTTTGCCTACTGTAATGAATCAGCTAAGTGTTGGAGAAGAGGGTTGGAAAGGACTCGACAAATTCTGATAAGGACTCATAAGGCTATAAGAGATATCCGCAAAAAAAGAAGAGAAACGGTGTACTAGAGGCTCTCACATCTTGAAGAAGAAGTGAACAAAGGTAACTTGCAATTCCAAAAAGGTCTTTTGAAAATCAGGGGAAGACTAAGATTTGAGGAGGAGGTTCAAAGGAAAAATCTTCAAATATTCTTCAAAGAGTGGTGGGCACGGAAGGCCGACAAACCATCGAAAGAGATGTGTAAAGTCCTAAAAAGAAACAAGCTAGGGAATCTATCCTCTTCTTAGTCGATAACAATGGGATCGAATGTAGCACAGAAGTTGAGAGCAGATCTATCATCATTGAGCACTTTACCCATCTTCTCGGGGTCTCAACTCCTCCTTCCCTGCACACGCGTGACTCCATGGCAATCATCTCAAGGGTTGCCCAATCCAGAATCCCACAGAACATGAATTCTCTACTAGATGCTAACATTTCCGAGAACGAAATTATCGAGGTTATTGATGCTCTTCCCAATGGGAAAAGTTCGGGTCCTTATGGCCTCACCATGAGTTTTTCAAGTCCTTCAAGCACGAGATGGCCACCCCACTGTGTTTGGTGTGGCAAGAGGCTCTCTCCTTCGGTGCCCTCCCTGAGTGTCTTAATAATGGTATCATCAAGTTAATTCACAAAACGGGAGATAAGAACAAAATTGAAAACTGGCAGCCGATTACCATGCTCCAAACTGGATACAAGATAACTGCCAAAGTTATCGCCAATAGAATCTCTTGTCATTTAAATTCATGGCTTTGTGAGGACCAGAAAGGTTTTATCAGAGGTAGATCTATACTTGAAGCAATTGTCGATATTTGGGAAGGCCTTGCATTTGCTGAGGAGTCTGCTCAAGATCTGGTATTCATTAAGATCGACTTCGACAAAGCGTATGACAGATTGGAATGGGATTTTATTCTTCAATCACTGAAAGACCTTGGATGCAGCCTAAAGTTCACGAAGATGGTTTCCACTCTTCTCGAAAATGCTTGAACTAGAATAAATATCAATGGTAAGCTCTCTGAGCCCATACCTTTAAAAAGATCTATCAAGCAAGGTTGCCCTCTGGCTCCACTACTCTTCGCTATCGCTTCGAACAGTCTTAGTCGCCTATTAAAGCATCACATGTACTCTGACAATCTCAAGAGTCTTTCCCTACCTCTAAATCATGAACAAATGATTGCTAGAATGAATGCCGTTGTACATAACGATATGAACAACATTGAGGTGTTCTGGAGTTGCCTCGACACCTTTTGTGTGGCGTCAGGTTCAAAAATCAACCATGCTAAAACTGCTTTCAGAGCAATTTGTGGACCTCCACCCCAATTGTTGTTAGATGAGGGGTATCAAGTTATCCCTAGAGGTCAAGTCTTTCGTCTCCTTGGCATTCCGATGGGCTTCGACATCACAATGGACCAACGATGGAACTGGGTGCTAGCCAAGCTAGATAGGAAACTAAATCATTGGAAAGGTATGCAAGTCAACTTGGCAGGGCGCACTATGGTTGTTAACACATTTATGCTTTCTATGACTATTTCCTTTATGTCGTGTTGGAGACCTAAGGAGAAAGAGTTGGCCAAAGTGGAAAGAATATGCAGAAACTTTCTTTGGTTTGGGGACCCCAACAGGGGGGGGATTCCCAAAATCAAATGGGAAACTTACATTAGCTCGAAAGACTCAGGGGGCTTGGGTATTTTGGATATCGTTGGGTTGGCTGACAAGTTGGCAGTTAAGTAGCTTATCAAGGCTTGGAGCAATAGTGAGTCCTCTTGGGCTAAATTGATATTCAAAAACTTTGAAAGACCTTACCGTAGTTGGCCATCCTGCTTGGAAGGACATAGGGATTCTCACACTTTTGTTCTCCCCCTACCCGGTGTCCCCTAAAGGCTCTAGCCTCATGTGTTCTTTATGGAAGAGTTGGAACAAGGCCAAATAATTCATCAGAATCAATGATGAGAGGAAGTGGACAACTGGGATAAGACAAGATGACTCTATCTGGTTCCCAATTAGTGGCATTAGAGTAGTGGAGCCTTGGAACCTCCAAACTGCAAAGCGATTATGGAACAAGGGGTTCAAACAATGGAAACAACTCTGGAAACAAGAGACCAATCAGTGGATTAGGTTCGAAAACTTAGACCTGAGACATAGAGTTACCCTCGAGGAATGGACTCTTCTTCAAGGAAGGTGTTCAACGTGGGATTGCTCAACTACCCACCTTCTCTACGGACATGATCTTCCTTGCCTGGAGGGCCTCAAATGGAGCAATGGTAAGAAAATATCCAGAATCCCCAACTTCAAAGAGAACTTAGATGTTCATCACACCCTTGACAAGAGGTGGTGCCTTTCTTGGACCAAACTTCGATGGGAACTAGAGTTAATGTCTATTTGGCACCCCCTAATTGAGATAAAAAAGTCCATTCTCATGTGGCAGATCTTGCATAAGGGAATCTGGTCCAACGCAAGGACCAACAAAATCAGTGGTTTTCCACCATGGTGCAAGCATTGCCATTGATGCATCGAAGATTTAGCTCACCTATTTTTCGATTGCCCCAATTCCTGTGTTATCTGGCATCACGTGACGCGGGTATTGAGACTCACGAACCAAATCAATTGGCAACAGGTGTTGTTGGGTGAGGCGATCGGCGGCTCATCGAGGCTGTGGAATGCCATCAAGGTTGAGACACTTTGGAAGATTTGGAGGGAGCGATGTGCTGTCAATTTTGGCCAAACTCCTAAGGAATGGTCGATCGCGAAATCCTTGTTTCCTCTAGGTAAAAGAATCTCCCGAGATAAGAGATCTCCACTGTTTAGACATCATTGTATTTATCTCCTCGAAAACAACAAGTTGAAACCCAAATGGGTCCCACATGAGGGTGATGATAGATTTATCCGCCTCATTTGTAATGCCCTCTAGCTTGCCACACTCCTCCCCTGCATTGTGGGATTGGGGGGGTCCCATGGGCACTAGTCCCATTCACTTGTAACTCTTCTTCTTTATTTTAATTAAAGTCCGAGAGAATAGACTAAGGCCGAACTTCCTTTTATTAAAAAAAGAAGCAGATCCATATTTCTGTAGCAACCGAGAAGAGCATCCATCTTGGACAGACCGAGAAGACCACATGACTGTAGATACAGTTGGATAGGCAGCCAAAAAGCTTGGCATGTTTACATTCATAAAAGAGGTGGGAAACATCTTCCACCCTGCAACAGAATGTACAAATATCCCCATTAGCATTAAAATTTCTGACCCTAGGGCCAATCCAAAGACCATTATGAACTATGAGCCATTGTAAGAAGGACTATTTGCTATTGTCAAGAAAGGCCCATAGAGATTTGAATTTGTAGGACCACTGAAGTCTGGTCTAGTTTAAGTTCCATCTACTGTTGAGCTTCCCAATAATGCTGACCATAGAACCATTGCGCTTCTTGAAGTACTCCCTGAAGATTTCCCCATCTTTAAGAATGTTACACCCAAGATCAATAACAGAGTTAGGAACCATGTTATTAGAAGCTTTGAAACTCATCTTGAGTGGTTGACTTTAGATCCGCTAGCTAGGCAAAAAAGATCAAGACAATTTAGGAAGTTGGTAGCAGAATCCTCATCAACATTGATAGCCAAGTTAGTGTTGTCTACAAACATTTGCAACCCTAGGGGAGTGGAGTTGGGAATAGAAATCCCCTTTATTTCCCCTTTATTCATGGCATCTTTGACCAACCAACCCAGGGTATCACTGGCAATGGAAAACACGAGTGGGGCCAGAGGGCATCCCTATCTAATGGGCCTAGTAAGAGGGGAAGGATCAGAGATATGGCTATTAATAACCACTCCAGAACATGCTTTCCCAAAAAGGGTACTAACATATCTGATGAACTGTTTTCTAACTCCCAGATCATGAAGGGACTGAAGAATGAAGTCCCATTGAATCCTATCATAAGACTTATGAAACTCAATCTTAAAGAAATAGAAATCTTGCCATTTGTCAACATCACAATCCATTCATTCCCACAGAGCAATAATGGCATCAACAATACTCCCCTTGATGAAACCTTTCTGTTCAGGGAGAATGAAGTTATTCATGAGGGGGTTGATTCTCTTATCAAGAGTAGAAGCAAAGATCTTGTAGATAGAATTGAGGCAAGTGATAGGTCTCCAAATGTTGAGGTCATCTTTGTCACCTCTCTTGTGTATGAGTCTAATAACCCCAGTATTGATATGGTTAGGAAGACAACCTTTAATAGAGGCCTCTTCCCACATCAAAAGAATGAAATGAGTAAGAAAATATCTAAGAACCATGAAAAATTCATTAGTCAAGCCGTCAACACTAGGAGATTTACCAGATTTCAATTTATTGATGGTTTCTTTGACCTCACTTGTAGAGAGCCCCAGGTCTAGAATGGGAGCCAGGCCTTCATGAATCATTTTCTTCCTCTTTAGGGCAATGGTGGCCCTTGCTCTCTGCATTTCCTCCCCTTTCTTGGGAGGACCTGAGAAAACATCCATAAAGAAGCATTTGGCCTCCATCAAGCTCTCCTCAATGTTGATAGTATGACCACCATACTTTTTCTTGATCAGAGGAATGTAACCTTGATTTTGTTTTTTTCTTATGAGAGAAAACAGAGCTTTATTATTCCTAACCATCTTCTTGCTCCAGTACTCTTTTGAAGTAGGAAGAGAAGCTCTAGCTTCAAGATATTTTTTCTTACACATTCTTAGGTGAAGTTCATGATGAGCTTGAGAGTTGGGATTGAGGTTATTAAGCTCAATAGCAATAACAAGCCTTCTTTTGGATCTTAAATCTTTGACCATTCTTTTATAGAAAGTAAGGAGGCATTGGATTTCACCTACCCACACCTCCAAGGCCCTACAAGGGGACCTGAATCTCCAAAGGTGCTTGGAAATAATGGCCTTGATCTTCTCAAGGATGTTCGGATGATCAAGAAGGGACATATCAAGGTGAGGCCAACCAACACAATGGTTAAGGAAACCCTTCCTAATTCTAATGCAAATAGGTTTATGATCAGAGAGCACTAAGAAATCATCATGCTTATAGCTAACATCCTAGTAGTCATTGACAAAGGACGCACTATCATAACACTTGCCAAGCCTAGGAGCCGTGAAGCATTGACTAAGCTCTTTGTTAGTCCAAGAGAGCCCATTATCACAAGAAAGATAAAAAAAATCAAGATTATTACACAGATTAAACCAAGAAAAATTTTCTGGCCCACAAATGACACTCCCTCTACAATCCCACCTATCAGAGAGACTCGTGACCATATTGAAATCCCCTACTAGTGTGAAGAGAGATGGTGGATGCAATCCGAAGATGAGTTGGTGCTGCTACAACAGGCTTCACATCAGCCAACTAAGACTTCATAGTTGATTAGTAGACCCTTTGAGCTTCCTAAATCCACCAAAATATCAACCAAGTACTTTGGAACATGTATCTCAAAAGTCTAAGTCAAGACAAACTAGTTGCAAAATGACTAGCTCCCAAAACTTGCTATTTTTGAACATACAATTGCTAGAAAAAATAAACAGTGCTCTAAACCTGGTAGGAATTAGAAAATTTCCTTTTGGACGTAGAAAATAGACTTAGCAAGCTTCCCAATCCAAGTTAAAATAATTCAATTCATCAACTCAGTAGTGAGACCACGTTTTATCAAAATTTGGAACATGCCGCCATTCTCGGGGCTCTACAGAGATAGATGAGTGAGCAGTAAAATGCCGATTTCTCCCAAATTATAAATCCAATGACAATAACATTTTGTATGTAGAAACTAGACGGAGAGAGAGAAATCCAACACTTATTAAAACTCTGAAAATGGTTGCGTAGAGCTCAAGATATGAGCTTCTAAAGTTACTACTTTGAGTGAGTATAGCATAGAACAAAACAGAGAAGTAGAGAATGATGAATGTATAAATTCACATATGATTACAACCACATTGGCAATGAATATTTGCACAATGGGATTAGAATGATAGATATATGGAGTAAGCTCTTCAATCTCTACAAAATGACATGAAGTGGTCACATACAAGGCTTGCTAATCACCACTTCCTTCTTGCTCTTTTTATAGCTACTTTTGGAGGGAGTTTTGAATTCGAATTCGAATGGCTCCACCTAAAAGTGATCCCCAAAGTTAGTAGATATTCCCTCAGCTCACTAATTTGTGGTTTTAGGTAGTTAGAGTCACGAGTTTGCTTTTTACATCATGGATGAGGTAAGCCATTCTTTTTATTTTTTCTTTTTCACAATTACAAGACATAAAATGTACTCTTTTACAAGAGGTGTTCACATGACTGCACATATGACTACAAATGAACATAGATCAAATAATATCAAGCAAGTAGGCTTGGGTAAAATACACCAACAGCTCCCCCTCAAGCCTAACATGCTTGGCTTCCAAATATATCTTCAATTGTCGTTGATTTCTTTCAAGCCAATAATCAACTTGAATCTACTTAAATTTGTACCATCAAGAGCTTTTGTCAACATGTCTGCACATTGCATATCTGTAGAGACATATGATAGTTGAATATCCTTGCTCATTAGCTTCTCCCTTACATAATGGTATTGGTCTTCAATATGCTTGGTTCTAGCATGGTATACCGGATTAGCTGCTAGATGTAGTGAGCTTGTGTTGTCACAAAAAATGTGAGGTGTTGAAGAATGAAGTCCAAGATCTGTATACAAAGATTTTAACCACATGATCTCTTGATTTGCATTAGCCAAACCTCTATATTCGGCTTCAATAGAAGATAATGCCACAGTTGGTTGCTTCTTGAATGACCAAGAAATGATTTTTGAACCTGCAAATGATACATACCCATATGTGCTTCTTCTATCATCCTTAGATCCGGCCCAATCTGCATCTGAGTAGACCTTTAGCTCAATATCTGAAGTAAATGGATAAAACAAACCTTCATTCATATTCCACTTTAGGTACTTGAGGACTCTCTTGGCCGCTTCCATATGTGGTCTTCTCGGCTTATGCATAAATTGACTCAATATGCTAACACTATAGCATATATCCACCCTTGTGAGTGTTGCATAGTTCAAGCTTCCATTCACGCTTTGATATCTTGTGATGTCTTCAATTGGTTCTCATTCATAAGCACTAAGCTTATGATTTTGCTCCATAGGTGTACCTGCACACTTGGTATTTTCCATCTTGAACTTGACGAGCATGTCATGCACATACTTCATTTGTGTTACATACTTCATTTGTGTTATGTACATACCTGAATCTGTGTAGATTAACTCCAATCCAAGAAAAAAAGTAAGTGGCCCAAGGTCACTTATTTTGAACTCCTCCTTCATTTGACTCTTTACCTGTTTGATTCCTTCAATATCATTCCCTGTGATAATGATATCATCAACATACACAAATAAATAGATCACTTTAGATCCATTCCTCTTTATGAACAAAGAGGTATCCGCCTTGCTAGCTTTGGATCCTTGGTCCTGCAAATAAGTCACCAATCTAAAATTCCAATCTCTTGGAGCTTGCTTCAATCCATACAAGGCTTTCTTTAATTTGCATACATAGTTGGGATGATGTGCATCCTCATATCCGAGAGGTTGTGCCATATACACTTCCTCTGAATCCATCCATTCAAGAAAGCATTCTTTACATCAAGTTGATAGAGCTTCCGATTTCTAGATGCAGCAAGACTAATGAGAACCCTAATTGTAGGAGTTTTTGCAACAGGAGAGGAATTCTCCTCATAATCAATACCATGGGTTTGAGAAAACCCTTTAGCAAATAACCTTGCTTTATGTCTATTTATACTTCCATCTAGATTCCTCTTGATTTTATATACCCATCGAGATCCAATTACCTTCATACATGTCTTGTTAGGTACAAGCTCCCAAGTGTCATTCTCCTTGAGGGCTTCCATTTCTTCATCCATTGCATCTCTCCAAACTTTCTTGTTTTGTGCTTCTTCGAATGTGGTAGGTTCTTCATTGGTTGAATCCTTTGCAATGTAGATTGAGTGCTTGGTGACCAAAGAAGTATCATAACCAAACCTCTCTAGTTTCTTCTTCTCCCTGAAGACATTCTAAGTGGTTGATGTGAGCTCTCGGGTCCATATGTAGCATCCTGCATCTTTGCTTTACCTTTGTTCTTCCATAGCTTTAGTCTTTCCAAGTCTTCTAGATCGATCTCTGAATCACTTTCTTCAATTTGCTTTGGCTCCTTTGGTTGAAGTGATGGAAAATCTTCATCCATGTCATAAGGCAGCTTCACTTTCTTGTCATCATCAAACCATGATTTGTTTTCATCAAAAATTACATCTCTACTCACAGATAATTCTTTATTGGCTGGATTGTACAATCTATATGCTTTTTGGTTTTGATCATAACCACTAAATATGCACTTCTCTGCCTTGGGATCAATTTCCCTCTTACTTGAGAGGGTATGTGAGCATAGGCTAAGCATCCAAAGATTTTACAATGCTCTAGACTAGGTCTTCTTCCATTCCACACTTCATATGGAGTGGTTCCATCTAGTGACTTAGATGGAAGTCTATTTATGAGATATGTGGCTGTAGAAAGCCTCTACCCATATGTAGTTTGGCAATCCCTTTTCATTGAGCATGGACCTTGCAGCTTCAACTATAGCTCTATTTCTCCTCTCTGCTACACCATTGAGTTCTTTCATGCAAATAGGCATCAAATTCAGAAGAGAAGTATTCTCCTCCACCATCTGATCTGAGTCTTTTCAAAGACCTACCTGTTTGGTTTTCAACAAGAGCAACATACTTCTTAAAGCAATTAAAAACTTCATCCTTTTGCTTCATGAAAAACAAAATGCTCCACCTGCTACAATCATCTACGAAAGACACATAATATCTTGAGCCTGATATAGATGGCTCCTTACTTGGACCCCACACATCCATGTGCACTAGATCCAAAAGATTTTGATACACATATCCCTTCTTATTGAAAGGTTGTCTATGAGCCTTGTCTAGTTGACAAGCTTCACACTTATAAATCATGTGTTGCCTTGTGATATTAGGCAAACCAAGTACACTTTGGTCCCTGCAAATTTGTTTAAGTGTCCTCTCACCAATGTGAGCAAGCCTTTTGTGCCATATCTCCAACTCTGTGAGAGTTTGAGATCCATAGCTAAACAAAGCTATGTTCTTTGTATCTTCCACTTCAAAAGTGAAAAGCCTTCCTGTCTTTTCTCCTTTGGAAATCCTTCTAAATCCTTACCTTGGGTTTTCAACATATGCTCCGTGCCAAAGATATATGCAGGTTTCATTTCGTTAGTATAAGCATCTCGAAGTCTATTACATGTTTGGTAGAACTCAACAGGGTAGTTTTGGTCAAATTTTTGAGATAGGGTCATTTTTCTGCATTAGGGTATTTTAGTCAATGGTCATGGCTGAAAGCAGTGATGTATTCCATATGTTGGCTGTTGAGGATAAGATGGACAATACCAATTACACATTATGGGTTTATATGATGCGTCATGTATTGGTTGCAAAAGGACTATGGAATATTGTGTAGGATGTTGAAAAATGCCATATTGAAGATGACAATATTCTTCATGTTCTTGTTCATGCTACAATTCTTGTTGCACCTACTATAGAGAAAATTCATTGGGATGGTAGAGATGCTCATGTACATGCATTGATAGCCTTGTCTATCAAACGTGCTATTGTTCTCACATTTGCTCTTGTAGAATAGTTAAGGATGCTTGGTTACACTAACCACATTATCCTAGGCAAGAAATGAGGCTTGTGTTGCTTACCTCCGAAAACAGTTGGAGAGTGAGCACATGAATGAAGGACATTCCATCAACAATTTCTGACAAGGATCAAAGATTTGAACAATTGATTTTTGCTGATGAAGTGTTGCTTGATAGCTCACTTGTGTAGACTCTGAATGGTCTTCCCATCTCATATCAGAGTTTTGCTTCTACTCTTCGTTTGATGATGAAAGGCAATCCGAATGCCTTAAAATTTGAAGAGTTAGTGTTCTGTTGCAAGAAGATGAGTCTAGGCAAAACATGTCCATTATGTGTGTTGCAGATCAAGCTTTCTTGGCTACTCTAAAGGGCAAAAGTAAGCTCTTCTACTAGTAAACAAAAATCTATGAATTCTACACAATCAAAGAAGGATGACAAAGACAAGAAGAGAACAAAAAAGAAGAAATTATTTTTCAAAAATTGTAAAGGAAATGATCTTGTCATAAAGAGTTGTCCCAAACTGGCTGCTAAAGAGGTAAGGAAGAAAGAGTCCAGAATGGTTGTTGTAGAGCCCTCTATACCAAAAACAGATTTTGCTAATCTTTTGTAGAATGAAGAGTAGGCATTTACTACTGTTTGCAGTTCCGACCCATCTTCTCCTGAGCAGTGTATTGCTGCAGTAGACTCAGATGTTTGGTACTTTGATAGTGGGGAAACCAAACATATACCTCACAGTGTAGCTTCTTCACTTCACTTGAGTCTGCCCCTATAGGGACTACTGTCACATGCACCAACAAATCCTCTTATCTTGTCATGCGAGTTGGTAAGATCATTTTGACTACTATTGATGGTAGTTCTTTTACATTGTTGGATGCTTTATGTATGCCATGGATCAAGAAGAATTTGTTATCAATTTCAGCTTTAGCTAAGATTGGCTTGGTTGTGAAATTTGTTGATGACAGATGTACAATTCATGATCTGTCAAATGGCGATGTCATTATTGCTTCTGACATTTTATGTTGTGGGCTGTATAAGCTCATAGATTATGAAAACTCTTTGAATGATTCAGCATGTGAAGAACATGATTCTTACGCTTTCTCAGATGCAAAGCTTTGGCATGCATGCTTTGGTCATCTTAATTTTGCTATTTTGCTACACCTGCAAAAATCTAAAATGGTATCCTCTCTACCCAAACTTGAGGCACCTAGTAAACATGTATGTGAAGGGTGTATTTTGAGAAAAATGTAGCATTCCTCGTTCCCAAAAGATGTCTATGCTCCTAAGTAGACACCCTCTTTTGGAAACTATCTTTACTTTGTGACTTTCATTGGTGATTTTTCCAAGCATAAATGGGTATATCCATTGAAAGCAAAGTCCGAAGTGTTTATGTGTGTTGAGCCCTAACCGGTTGAAACTAACAAAGTCAAGGTCACATCTATGCATAGGCAAGAGTAAAGTCTCAAAATTCCAGGGTCAAAGTGCACAGGTAGTGCACCTTCAATTGTTCATATAAAAGGTCTTTAATTGTTCACAGACAAGAGGTATTAAATTGGGGAAGTATTGCAGAAGTATTTTTCTAATTCTCTTAAGGTTCAAAGGGTGAATTTAAAGTCTTAGGTGCAAAAGTAAAGAATTAAAAGGAAAAGGTGAAGGTATGGGAAGCGGCCGTGTACGCAAAGGTGGAAATAGGGCCACCCAATCAAAATTTTGCTTTAAGTCTAAAGTCACTACAGGACAAAGTAGTGAGTCGTTGGCTACCAGTTCAAAAGACAATCTTGGGACATTGAAAGGACACCAAGATTGTATTACAGTTAGAGTGCACGGAACCGGCGCACTCAACAAAGAAAGGCAAAGGCTATTCTTGGTGACACACTTGAAGTGAGAGAGAGAGAGAGAGAGAGAGAGAGAGAGAGAGAGAGAGAGAGAGAGAGAGAGAGAGAGAGAGAGAGAGAGAGAGAGAGAGAGAGAGAGAGAGAGAAGTGTAAGAGTCACGTGTGTGCAACGACACGAGGAGGTGGAAGTGAAGAGTGCAAGAAAGGTGGCTAAGGAAGAAGGCAGAGAGAGTGCGAAGCTAGACCCCAAGGACCTCAAGGTCTCTGTGCAGTGTGCATGCCGACAGAAGCTACTCATTCCTCATCTTGGTGGAAGCTTAGTGCAAGGTGTGCACAAGGATAAGCTTGAAGCAAGTAGAGGACTGGTGCAGAGGAGGCCGACTGCAAGAAGACTTTGGGATAATTGGTATTTTGTAATTAAGCACCCTCTGTAGTGCGCACAGAAGTATTGACTCAGATTGTGCTCAAACATTGTAATTGTTTTACTGTAATCAAACTCAAGATTCCAAGGTGTGCTTCTGCAGAAGCTTCCAAGGTTATTTCCTCTGAGGAGTTTCCCAGCTCATTTCTTTCTTTATTCTTTCCTTTTTCTCCTACAAACCCTCAAACTTCTTCTCGTCCAAGAAGCCCCCAACAAATTTGGCACGCCCGGTGGGACTTCCAAGGAGAATTGAGCATAGGAGAAGGTCTATTGCACTTGGAGAACAATATTCCAGTGTCGACAGTAATACTCCAGTTGACTAAAGAGGTACATACTTATATCAAGTGTCTCATATTAAGTGAACTATGAACAGCTCATGATCGCGACCCGGTCACAAACCTTGAGGGTCACGTGCAAGCAGACGAGAAGAAAGGTGATCAGAAGATCATCGAGTCCACTTTCATCAACATCATCGGTAAGAAGCATGGCAGGACAGGTGGACCTAGAAACCTTACTCTCCAGATTAAACATAAAATTTCCCTCTTTCAGAGGTTTAGCTCATGAGGATCCAGATGAGCACATTCGAAGATTTCTGGCATTATGCAAGACTAGAGGTCTAATGGGTAGGGAAGATGCCTTCTTGATACTCTTCCCGGTAGGGCAGACAAGTGGTTTAGCCAGTTTGCTGAAAACCACTTTACCTCTTGGGATTTGATGAAAGAGGCCTTCAAAAATCAGTTTCAGCATGGCAACACTGTGGAGATCATTATAGAAGAGCTAGAGAACTTGAGATTGGGTCCAGGAGAAAAATTCCCAGAGTTTATGACCAGGGCCAAAGCACTAATGGCTAAACTACTAGATCCACCGCATGATTTCTTTGTCAAGAAGTGGTTAGCCAAACCCCTACCTGTGGTCACCCAATGCAAAATAAAAGAGTTAGTGTTACCTACCACCTCTGTTGAGGAGTTCATCAATACGGCCACACGCTTGGAGCAGATAAGGCACCAGTATGGTGCAACTTCTTCCCAACCAACCTATGATGCAGAACTGGAGGACCCAATGATCCAGTTAAGAAGGGAGCTGGAGGGCTTGAAAAGGAATAAGCCCTACATAGAAGAGGAGACTGCTGTGGCTAAGCTGAGAAGGGAGATTGAAACACTCAAGCTCCAAAAGGAGGAGGAGGCCCAAGCAGAAGAATTAGCTCAGCTGAGGTAGGAATTGCAAGAACTCAAAGGAGGCGACATCAAGAGTGGACTCTGGTGCTCCATGTGCAGCAAGCAAGGGCATATAGTAAGTGAATGTCCTCTGCTAAACATGACTTGTCAATTATGCAGGAAAGTTGGCCATGAGGCCCATGAATGCCAATCCAGGGGAATGCCTGCAACGACATTCTGGACACAGGGAGGACCTCTGCCACCAGCAAATGTAATGGCAGCCGCAGCAAACCAAGGTAACAACTATAATCCTAGACCAAGGAATAATTTTGCAAATGGGCCTAGAAGGCCCATCATTTGCTTCAGATGTGGAGAGTGCGGACACTACCAATCTAGGTGCACTCTCCCAGAAAATGCCCCTCCTTGCAGGAACTGTCCAGAGGCCAGGGATCACTATACAAACTGTTGTCCTAAGAATCAAGCCTCTACTTCCGGACCCCATCTCCAAATGATCTCTGTATTCAAGGAGGAAACATTACCTCAGGTCAATGAGCCCTCACCGTCTGCCAAGGTGGTACAATTAGAAGAACTTGAATCTTTTACAGTGCAGACAAGAAGCAAGGGGAAGGCTCAAGTGGATGTAAATCAAGAATCAATAATTAGGGAATTGAACAAAGACAAAGTTGCATCTGAGGACAAAGCCACCACAAGTGCAGACACAAACCAAAAGGAATATCTCATAGGCACCAGTGATGCCATTGGGCATGCCTTCAACAGGGCTCAAGAAGAGTTTGGCAAAGCAAATGAAGCTCATTCTCTTAAAGAGTCAGAGGCTTCAAAACTACTCAAGTCCATGAAGAAGGAGGTTAGTATTTTTGAATTAATAAAGATGGATGGGAAATTCAGGTCAGAATTATTGCAGATAATTGATGAGGCTTCTACTACAAGCTTAGTGGCAAAGACTGCTATTTTACATAAAGGGATAATTATCGGGGAAGCACCCCTTACGGATTATAAAAGTCCTGGGCTTACAGTATCAATCAAGGGTCATGAATTTCAAGGTGTTATTGTGGATGGTGGTTCTGGCATTAACTTGATGCCTGAACATACCATGAAAAAGATTGGACTCCACCCTTCAAGACCTCCAAATTTCACTGTTACTTTGGCAGATCAGAGCAAAGTAAGACCCTTGGGGGTAATCCCAAAAGTTCCACTTGAAGTACAAGGTAATCTATTCATTCTGGATTTTGTGGTTTTAAGATTGCCCCAGGTTGAAGGAGGATTTCCTCTCTTAATTGGAAGACCTTGTGTGAGGCGCGCCAGTGTCATTCATGATTGGGGCAAGGACACTATGTGGGTACAAAAGAAAGGGCAGGAGCTGACACAGATTCATTTAGAAGAAGGCCTAGACAATCAAGGAAACACTAGTATGATGCAAACAGTTAGCATTTGCATGGAAACAGAATCGGAGGATCAAAACTGAAGGTTATGATGAAGATAAGGAAAAGATCCAGGTTGATGGATTGGGGGAGCCCATCACAGACCACAAAAGGGGCAGGAAGACACCCCTCAAATACAACTTGGAGGAGGATATGACAACCACAGATAAAGAAGTTTCTAAAGCTAAAAGCAAGGAAAAAAATTCTGGTGTTGAATGTTCTTTCCCAATTCAAGAAATCCCTACAGGATGGATGCAGGACAAGGAGGAACACATTGAAGTCCAAAATACACCTGCTTATGAAGCAATGCACGAAAAGCTAGTAGAAGAAGACAAGGAAGCAGATGCACACGAAGATAATATGGTAGCGAGAAATCCTGTCCAAGAAATACACTTAGGCACTCAAGACAATAATCAGCCAGTTTTGGTGGCCACTTGGTTGTGGAGCCACCCAGGGCTCCTTGAAAAGGTAAAATCATTCTTGACCCAGTATATAGATGTTTTTGCCTCGAATTATAAAGACTTAGAAGGAGTGCCAGCAACTTATGGAGAGCACAGAATCCCTCTGGTTGATGGAGCCAAACCCATAAGAGGAAAGAGTTATAGACTTAATCCAAAATATGCCGAAGCTGTCTATGTGGAAATCCAAAAATTGGAGGATGCAGGAATCATCATTCCTGTTGAACACTCAGAGTGGCTCTCACCTATGGTTATAGTACCGAAGAAGAATACTAATAAAATCAGAATTTGTGTTGATTTTAGAGCACTCAACAAGGTGACCATTCCATATGGTTTCCCTATGCCTTTTGCAGAACAGGTCATTGAAGAAGTGGCTGGGCATGCATTATATAGCTTTATGGATGGATTCAGTGGCTATAACCAAATATCAATACATCCAGAGGATCGTGAAAAGACTACTTTTATCACTCCTTGGGGAACATATGTGTATGTAAAAAATGCCATTTGGGCTCAGAAATGCTCCAGCCACCTTTAACAGAACGGTCAATCTCATTTTTGGCCCATTATTGCTGGAATCACTTAGAATCTTCATGGATGACTTCTCTTCGTTTTCAGGATCTCACAAGGAAACTCATCTAGATTGTTTGGACCACCACTTGAGGCAGCTGCAGAATATTTTCAAAAGATGCAGGGAGACTAAGTTAAAGCTCAATCCAAACAAATGTCATTTCCTTGTGACAGAAGGAACCCTCTTAGGACATGTGGTGTCGGCTAAAGGTATGGCCCCAGATCCTGACAAAATCATTTCTATATTAAAGTTGCCTAAACCTAAATCCCCTAAAGAGATTCAGAGTTTCTTGGGGCATACTGGATACCATAGAAGGTTTATAAAAATATATGCAGAGATAGCTAGACCTCTGGCTAGACTTACAGGCAAGGAAGTACCTTTTAAATGGGAAGAAGAGGAGGAAAAGGCATATCAAACATTACGGTCAAGGTTAGTGTCTGCTCCTATCTTGGTCACACCTGAGTGGTCAAAAATCTTTCATATACATGTCGATGCCAGTGCCTATGCAGTGGGGGCAGTTTTGACCCAACCTAGTGAAGAATTTAAAGTGGACAGGCCAATTCAATATGCCAGTAGAATCTTGACCAAGGCTGAAAGGAATTACAGTACTACCGAAAGGGAAGCCCTAGCAATGGTCTTTGATGTCCAAAAATTCCGTCATTACTTACTGGGGGTAAAATTTATTATTATAACAGATCACCAACCACTAAAATACCTACTCAACAAACCACAAGCCACTGGTAGAATATGGAGGTGGTTATTGTTGTTCCAAGAGTTTGGATTTTCTGTAGTCCATAAACCAGGTAAAGAAAATGTTATGGCGGATCACCTATCCAGAATAAATATGATGAATCAAACTAGTGGAATCAATGATGACTTTCCAGATGCTCATCTGTTTGCTGTACAAGCTCAAGGTTGGTATTACGACATCAAAAATTTCATTAAAACTGGGTTGTATCTAGAAAAGGCTAGTGCTGTACAAAAGAAGAGACTGCTAATCAAGAGTAGACCATATACCTTCATTGAAGATAAATTGTATAGACAAGGCAAGGATGACCGGTTCAGGAAGTGTTTGGAAGAAGAAGAAGTGAGGGAAGTCCTTCACTCTACACATGAAGGAACAGGTGGTGGGCACCTTCTAGGACATATTATGAGTCAGAGGATATTGAATGCTGGTCTATGGTGGCCTACACTATTTAGGGATGCAATTGAATGGGGAAAGGCATGTGACATTTGCCAGAGGTGTGGACCTAAGCCAACAACGCAGAGACATAACCCCTTGGTTGTTTCCACTTCCTGGCAACCATTTGAGAAGTGGGGACTAGATTTTGTAGGGCCCATCTACCCTCCCGCTTTTCCAAAAAGAGAAAAATATCTCTTGATAGCTACAGATTATGCGACAAAGTGGGCTGAAGCTATTGCCTCCCCCGATTGCACTGCCCAAACTGTTGCTGATTTCATTTATAGTAGCATCATTTGCAGGTTTGGATGTCCACTTGAAATTTGTACTGATCAAGGTACCCATTTTGTAAATAAAGTCCTGCAAGAAATCTTCAACAGGTATAGAATTCTTCATAGGACCTCTTGTGCTTACTATCCAAGAGCAAATGGACAGGCTGAATCAACAAATAAGGTTTTGATTTCAATGTTAAGAAAGGAGTGCATGCTACAGCCCACTTCCTGGGGCATTGCTTATCAAGGTACACTGTGGGCATACAGGTTAGCCTACAAAGAGGCCACAGGATATTCCCCATTCCAACTGGTTTATGGCATATTACCCATCGAGCCCTTTGAATTTTTACATGGATCGCCTAAGATAGCTTTCATGCAGGGAAAGAAGGATTGTGATGTCTCTCAGAGGCTAGGAGCACTACATAAAGTGGAGGAGATTCGTCTACTAGCGACCAAACAATTGATAGAGACTCAGATGAAGAGGAAGGAGGCACATGATCGATATCTGTGGAACAACAACATTGAAGCAGGCATGTTAGTTCTTCTCCATAAACCTAACCCTCATACGAATGCAAAAGGGAAATGGATCCCTCATTGGGAAGGCCCTTTTCGCGTTCTGAAGACGTTGCATTGGGGTGCTATGCAGTTAGAAACACTCAATGGAGCCACCCTGCCGCTAGTAAATATTTCTAGACTCAAAGCCTATCATAAACAGTTCTAACATCCCACTCAATAGTTCTTAGGTCATTTTGTTTTTCTATTGTATTCCTTTAATCATTGCTAATAATTGCTAAAAAATATGTTGCTCATATACACAAAGTTTTGGTGCAAATTTTTTTGGATGGCTCTTAGTTCTATGCAGAAGCTTTTAATGCTAGCCTTTTCTTTGTTTATCTCTTGGATGGATGAGATTAAAGTTGGCTTCTCCTCTCTTTTGAACACTCTTTTATGCTAAACCTGTTGGAGTTAGACGTCTGCGGAAGCACGCGAACAGCACAAGGAAGAGGAAGAAGCTTGGAGCACAACACACAAGACTGAATGTATTACTAGAGAATGTACAAAGATAAGTAGCCCATTAGGGCAATAGGCGTATATACAAGCCGGGGGAAAAAAACCTCCTAAAGAGGGAAAAAAGTGCCCCGGCGGTCCTAGAGTGTTCACACACATCACTACCTAAATATATCAACAAATCCCCCCTGGGAGTGATGCGGTGAACAAGGAGATGACACTCATGTATAAGGAAGTGCCGAGCTATGTGGAAATCACTCCACAAAAGGAAGTAAGCCCAAAGCTTTGCGGAAAGCTTCAAACTTCTCCCTAGGCAGAGCCTTCGTGAAAAGGTCTGCAATGTTCTCTTGCGTGGGCACATATGCCAAGCTGATCTCCCCAGTAGAGAACCTCTCCCTGACATAGTGATAATGCACCTCAATGTGCTTAGTGCAAGCATGGAACACAGGGTTCCTCGCAACTGCCAATGCGCTCTGACTGTCAGTGAAGATGGTGGTGGCAGAAGACTGGCCAATACCCAAATCAGCCATAAGGCGTCTGAGCCACACACACTCAACAGTCGCTGTGAAAGCTGCCCTATACTCAGCCTCACAACTGGAAGCGGCCACAGTAGGCTGCTTCTTGCTCAACCAAGATATACATGAGCTACCAAGCATGAAGCAAAAACCACTGGTGGACACACGAGTGTCATAGCAACCAGCCCAATCTGAGTCAGAAAAAGCATGCAAATCTGGCGGTAGTGATCCCCCCTTGGGATAAAACAACCCAAGTAGCCGAGTACCACTCAAGTAGCGAAAGATGCGCTTAACCGCTTTCCAATGCGTGACTCCTGGGCAATGCATAAACCTGCTCATCTGTGAGACAGCAAACTGAATATCTGGCCGAGTAATGCATAAGTAAATCAAGCATCCAATAGCCTGCTGATAGAGAACAACATCAAATGCATCTCCAGCATCATGAAGACTCAATCGTAAACCTGTCTCCATAGGAGTGGCAATAGGCTTACAGTCTTCAAGGCCAAAACACTGCAATAATGTGTCAATATATTTCGTTTGACACAAAGCCATTCCACCATCAACTTGCATAAACTGAATGCCCAAATAGTGATGCAAATGCCCCAAATCAGACATCTCAAATGAGGCATGCAAATCAGCCTTGAAATCAGCAATATGCTTCTCAAGAGGACCAGTGAGCAGCATGTCGTCTACATAGACAACAATGATCAAAAGCACATCATTAGCACGCTTAACATATAAGGTGCTTTCAGTTGGACTGTTCTCAAAACCATGTGCAATCAGATAGGCATGTATTTTCTCATACCAAGCACGTGGTGCTTGCTTTAAACCATATAACGCCTTCTTTAACCTGCACACCTGGTTTTCATGCCCTTTCTGCACAAAGCCACGGGGCTGAAAAACATACACTTCTTCATGCAAGTCACCATTCAGAAATGCTGTTTTAATGTCCAACTGATGTACATTCCAACCATGATGGGCTGCAAGTGCACAAATGCTCCGAACAGTAGTCATACGGCATGTAGATGCAAAGATCTCATCAAAATCAATGCCTCTTTCCTGCGCATAACCCTTTGCAACAAGCCTAGCCTTATACCTGTCAACTGTACCATCAGGTTTACGCTTCAGCTTGTATACCCACTTAGTGCCAATGGCCTTCTTGCCAGGAGGCAAGTCACATAAAGACCATGTACCATTCTTCATTATAGCATCATATTCAGATTGCATAGCAGCCATCCAATTTTTTGAATTTTGTGCTTCATCAAAAGAAACAGGCTCATTCTCATCACAGGGTTTAGGGTTTAGGGTTCAGTACATATGCTGCACACATGACAGCCTCAAGCCAGAAACTATGCGGTAAAGCCTGACTTTTGACCATGCACCTCGCCATCTCCATGAGTGACCTGTTCTTTCGTTCAGCAACTCCATTCTGTTGAGGTGTATACGGCACTGTACACTGGTGTTTTATCCCACGTTCAGCCAGAAATGCATTAAAATCTGAAGACATATATTCCCCCCCTCGATCAGAACGGAGGGTGCCCATTTTACATGCTGACAGATTTTCAGCCAAAAACAAAAACTGTTTGAAGCACATGAACACTTCGGACTTTGCTTTGAGTGGATATACCCATGCATGCCTGGAAAAATCATCAATGAAAGTCACGAAGTAAAGGTAATTTCCAAAAGAGGGTGTCTGCATAGGACCACAGACATCACTATGTAGAAGCTGCAATTTCTGCATAGCCCGAACTGAACCATCTTTTGGAAAGGAAGAACGCTGCATTTTGCCCAAAATACAGCCTTCACAAACATGTTTTCTAGGTGCCTCAAGTTTGGGCAAAGAGGACACCATTTCAGATTTCTGCAGGCGTAACAAACTAGCAAAATTCAGATGACCAAAGCGTGCATGCCAAAGCTTTGCATCTGACATAGCCTGAGAATCATGAACTGCACATGCCGAATCATTCACAGATTTTTCATAGTCTATGAGCTTATACAGCCCACGACATAAAATGCCAGAAGCAATAATCACATCGCCATTTGAGAGATCATGGACTGTACACCTGTCATCAACGAATTTCACAACCAAGCCAATCTTGGCTAATGCAGAAACTGATAACAGGTTCTTTTTGATCCCTGGCACAAATAAAGCATCTGACAAAGTGAAAGAACTACCATCAGCAGTAGTCAGAATGATCTTACCAACTCCCATAACAGGATAAGAGGAGTTATTGGCGCATGTGACAGTATTCCCTGTAGGGGCAGGCTCGAGTGAAGAGAAGAAACTGCGCTGCGAGGTAATATGTTTGGTTGCCCCACTGTCAAAGTACCAAACATCTGAGTCTACTGCAGACATGCACTGATCATGAGAAGATGGGTCAAAACTGCAAACAGTAGTAAACGCCCATTCTTCTTCCTGCACAAGATTTGCAGACTCTGTTTTTGGTGTAGAGGCCTCTGCAACAACCATTCCAGCCTCTTTCTTCTTTGCCTCTTTAGCAGCCAGTTTTGGACAGTTCTTTATAATATGATCATTTCCTTTACAGTACTTGCAGAACAATTTCTGCTTTTCTGATTTCTTCTCATCTTTATCCTGGTTCTTCGATTGTGCAGCATTTGCAGATTTCTGCTTACTAGTAGAAGAGCTCCATTTTCCTTTGCCCTTCTGACTAGCCAGGAAAGCTTGATCTGCAACATGCATAATGGACCTGTTCTGCCTGGACTGATCTTCCTGCAACAGAACAGAGACTAATTCCTCAAATGACAAGGCATTCGGATTGCCTTTCATCATCAATCGAAGAGTAGAGGCAAAACTCTGATATGAATCAGGAAGGCCATTCAGAACGGTCTGCACAAGTGAGCTATCTGGTATAACCTCATCAACAGAAATCAATTGTTCCTTCAGGTCTTTGATCTTTGTAAGAAAACTGTCCATCGAATCACCTTCATTCATGTGCTCATTCTCCAACTGTTTTCGGAGGTAAGCAACACGAGCCTCATTCCTAGCCTGGTACAAAGTGGTAAGTGTATCCCAAGCATCCTTTGCTGTTCTGCAAGACCGAATGTGAGGAATAATGGCACGTTTGACAGACAAAGCTATCAATGCATGTGCCTGGGCATCTCTGCCATCCCAACGAATCTGCTCTGCAGTAGGTGCAACAGAAACAGCAACACGAATAGGAATCTGCGGAATATCATCTTCGACACCATCTTCATCAGCTCCAACACCTGTATTTGCATACCTGTCGTTACAGGTGTAACAGGACGTCTTTCAACACCCTGCACAATGTTCCACAATCCTTTTGCAACCAGTACATGTCGCATCATATAAGCCCATAATGGGTAGTTGGTACCATCCAACTTATCCTCAACAGCCAACATACGGAATATATCACTGCTTTCAGCCATGGCCGGTGACTAAATTACATTGATGCAGAAACTTGACTGTATCTCAAAAAGTTGAACAGAACTGCCCAGACGAGGTCTGCTAGACCTGTAGCAGACTTTGAGACGCTTAAACTGGCGAACAGAAACTGGTATATACCTTTGGCACAAAAGGACAAAATAGCCTGCACAAGCACTGCGATAGTGCGTTCGGAGGCCGAAACGAGCTCAGATCGCGATTTCGGCACCACACAGCGAAGCTGTTTTGATCTCGAAAACACCCTGAGTATGCTCACCAAATTTTGTGCGAATCTGAGACTGCAAACGGAGGAGTGTCGACGGCGCCCTGGAAGAATCAACGACCTGCTCTGATACCAATTGTTGGAGTTAGACGTCTGCGGAAGCACGCGAACAGCACAAGGAAGAGGAAGAAGCTTGGAGCACAACACACAAGACTGAATGTATTACTAGAGAATGTACAAAGATAAGTAGCCCATTAGGGCAATAGGCGTATATACAAGCCGGGGGAAAAAAACCTCGTAAAGAGGGAAAAAAGTGCCCCGGCGATCCTAGAGTGTTCACACACATCACTACCTAAATATATCAACAAAACCATCCCTTGCTGTGAGGTGAGCCCTTAATCCTCCATGCTATATAATGGGAACCCTCATTCATTCCGCCTTCAACTCCATCTTGCTGCAAGATCATCTCAACTGAAATGCAATACCATCGACAGGGGCTACCCAACTCTTCAGTGCATGCGTGTGTCTTTTTCGCAGGAGCACTTTGACCCTTCCATGAAGTTGATTCCTTCGTTTGACCCTTCCATCGCCGCCCCCATAGCCGACACCACTGCCACCGCATCTCCACCCTCCACGCCCCCTACCACCTACCCACCCGCCCACCCGCCCACCCTCTCCCACCCACCCACCCGCCCACCCGCCCACCCGCCCACCCGCCACCCTCTCCCACCCTCCCACCTGCCCACCCGCATCCCCTCCACGCCCCCTACCACCCACCCACCCGCCCACCCGCGCACCCTCTCCCACCCACCCACCCGCCTTCCCTCCACACGCCCTCCCACCCACCCACCCGCCCACCCGCCCACCCTCCCTCTCACTCCCGCCTCCCCTCCACACCCCCTCACACCCACCCACCCGCCCACCCGCCCACCCTCTCCCACCCTCCCACCCGCCCACCCGCATCCCCTCCACACCCCCTACCACCCACCCACCCGCCCACCCTCTCCCACCCACCCACCCGCCCACCCGCCTCCCCTCCACACCCCCTCCCACCCACCCACCCGCCCACCCTCTCCCACCCTCCCACCCGCCCACCCGCCTCCCCTCCACACCCCCTCCCACCCACCCACCCGCCCACTCGCCCACCCTCTCCCACCCTCCCACCCGCCCACCCGCCTCCCCTCCACACCCCCTCCCACCCACCCACCCGCCCACCCGCCCACCCTCTCCCACCCTCCCTCTCACTCCCGCCTCCCCTCCACACCCGCCCACCCACCCACCCGCCCACCCGCCACCCTCTCCCACCCTCCCACCCGCCCACCCGCATCCCCTCCACGCCCCCTCCCACCCACCCACCCGCCCACCCGCCCACCCTCTCCCACCCACCCACCCGCCCACCCGCCCACCCGCCTCCCCTCCACACCCCCTCCCACCCACCCACCCGCCCACCCGCCCACCCTCCCTCTCACTCCCGCCTCCCCTCCACACCCCCTCACACCCACCCACCCGCCCACCCGCCCACCCTCTCCCACCCTCCCACCCGCCCACCCGCATCCCCTCCACGCCCCCTACCACCCACCCGCCCACCCGCCCACCCGCCTCCCCTCCACACCCCCTCCCACCCACCCACCCGCCCACCCTCTCCCACCCTCCCACCTGCCCACCCGCCTCCCCTCCACACCCCCTCCCACCCACCCACCCGCCCACCCTCTCCCACCCTCCCACCCGCCCACCGGCCTCCCCTCCACACCCCCTCCCACCCACCCACCCGCCCACCCGCCCACCCGCCCACCCTCTCCCACCCTCCCACCCGCCCACCCGCCTTCCCTCCACACCCCCACCCACCCGCCCACCTGCCTCACCTCCACACCCCCTCCCACCCACCCACCCGCCCACCCGCCCACCCTCTCCCACTCTTCCACCCGCCCACCCTCTCCCACCCTCCCACCCGCCCACCCTCCCTCTCACTCCACGCCTCCCCCTCCACAACTCCCGCCTTCCCCCCACACCCCCTCCCACCCACCCACCCGCCCAACCGCCTCCCCTCCACATCCTTTCCCACCCGCCCAACCGCCCACCTAACAAACCCTCCAACCCTCCCAACCGCCTACCCTCCCTCTCATTCCACCCTCCCCCTCCACTCCACTCCCGCTTCCCCTCCACATTCCCCTCCTTCCCCCCTCCATCCTCCTCTATCTCTTCTTCATCCCTGCCTGCCGTTCACACGGGCAGCCTGGCGGCCCTGGTTCTCGTTCCCACGCCATCCACGATCATCTCCTTGATGTGATACGACTCCTTCACCGCAAAAAGTTCAACAGCCTATCCTTTCTACGCTGTACTCTATGGCCAATCCCACCGCACCGGAGGACATCTCGGAACTCACTCCTTCAGCACTGCATACAACCAATCCAAATTACCCTCCTCCTGCGTCTGCCACACCCACCACTGGCCTCCACTCCCAGTTCCCTACGTTGCCCGTCTCCACTGACCCACAAAATGATGAATCGCCTTCCTCATTTCCTCCTGCCATCCTACATATTCCCACTTATTCGGTTCAATCTAATTCAACGGATATATATTCTCCACCTCCACTCCCTCGACCTCCTTCTCCTTCTCCTTCAGCTTCTCATTCCTCACAACCAAATTCGCCCTCAGGAGATTATATTCGACTTTTTCGTCCGCCTGATTTAGATATGGAGATTCGTATTCATTTATCTCTCCCAACCATTCAACTCCGTCGCCTTTTCTCTGTTGAAAATCTTCAACAAGCGGGTCTCTGGGGCTTGGCCAATGTTTTCCTGAATGATCCCTCCAATTATAGTGATGTCTATGAAGCTATCCGCCTCTTTCCTAATTTTCGCACAGGTCCTCTCTCCATTTCCGCTCTTGCTTCCAGCCTCGGCTCCTGCCCCGTTGATTTCCATCATCCTCCGTTCTTATATTCTGGAGTGTCAACCTCTGCCACAATTGCCTTTTGTAGAGATCGCTTCGACACTAATGCCCGATTTTCCATCCGCATGACATCCATTCTTAATGCTTTCATTTTCTTCTTTTTGCTTCGTAGTCCAACATCTTCACTCCCATGGTCCGATATTCGTATTGCAGATCCGCTTTTTTGCTTCCTAAATAGCCGCCCATACCCTTACGCCACCCTCATCTATGGTTCCTTAAATTTGCGCTCTCGTCGCCTTCGTGAAGCTGTCTCCAGGGGCTCTCGCACATTCTCCTTATATTCTGGTCCTTTATAGCTTGGCTTTATCACATACCATCGCACTTTGACCCTAATTCCCATCTACTTCCGTCGCAGCCCAACATACCTTCCACTTCCAATCCTCACCCCTCCCCTCCAATCTCCATCGACTCGGCCTCCGTTTCCACACCGCTATCCGCTCCCCCTGATCTCACTTCCCCCCCTCTACACTCTTCTACGCATATCTTTTCCACTTCTCCAGATATCGCGCCTATTCCTTCCCCTGATCCTGCTCCGGCACATGGCCCTTCTTCCACACCAGCTTTCCGGCCGCTCGTTCAAACGCAGCTCAACCCCCAAAACCCGACCTGTACACCACCTCGTCCTCCCCTTTCCGCCCCAACTCCGACCACTGCGGTGTCGGGAAGATTTGCATCTTCCAGTTGATAATCAGAGAAAATAAAATTAACTTAATTGGTAAATTCTAACCTTTTATATCACTGTTAATTAGTTGTTCTGGATTACATTAACTACTTTTGAAGTGTTTGCAGATACAGGAAATGATAAAGAATACATGTTCGTATTAGGGTTTACCCTAATTACTCAATTAATGAGTATTTTACATTTATACATGCATGATTCATGGGTTTCCAACCCTAGGGTTTTATAAATTGTTATGATTTTATGTCAGTTGGGTTAATCCAAAGGGTTTTAAAAGATTCCAATGGGTTAATGACAGGATTTAGTGTTCAAAATGAGTGGAAATGAATATTAGCATTAGTTTTAAGGATAAAATGAGTATTATTTAATGAAACTAATCTATAACTTTAACATTAATTAATTACAAATTCAAATATGATTTAATTATTTACCCTAATAGTGTATGTGAAATTAAAAACTAAGGTTTGGATATATTAAATGCTTAACCTAAGCCTAATTTAAATGCATTATTAAATTAAGAAAATTAAGATAATTCAATTAAAATGAAAAAGAAATGGATAATTAATGAATGGTGTATGTGAGTGCTCTTTAAAGTGTGGTGTGGGTTAAGTGTGTAATTAAAGTAGATAAAGTAAATAGTTAAAGGTGAGGTGAATGAGTGTGTCTGTGTAAAGAGTGGTATACGTAGAGTATGTAATTAAAGTGGAGAAAAGTCAAATAAAAGAGTGGTGATTAAGTATGGATAAAGAGTGGATGAAAATTTAAAGCAGAATAAAAAAGAGTGATAGACAAAGGACTCTGTGTGTGTATATAAATGAGTAAAGAATGAGTGTTTTCCCTAATGTTCTTTTTGCAGGTATTATTCTTCTCTTCTTTCTAAGCATAGAAAATGAAGTCGTATTATGTTTTCCATTCTACAGTTGATGAAACACACACACGTAGTGTGGCAGTGGTCATTATCTTGATTCTTGCCCTGTGTTTTGTCAGAGATGGTCCTAGTTGTTGCTTGTGCATGGGCAGAAATTGCCAAAAAGAGAGGAAATAGGAGATTCTGATCCCAACGATGGCTTCTGAAGTTGTAGATGCATGCATAGGCAATCTCCATCCGACGGCTTCTGAAGCTGTAGATGCTCGTGGTGAAGAGAGAGAAGGGTAGAGAGAGATGATAGAGGAACAGTACTCTATAGAGTGATTCGACAAAGAGAGAGAGAAAGAATCTGATTGGGCGACGGCAGAATTCTTTAGATCATGGCTGGAGAGAGCGCATCCCTGTACAGAGAGAGAAATGAGCCGATCAATGTGTTTTTTTCTGAACATGATAGCGCTTCAGGTCCACTGTAGAGAGAGAATGTCTGGCGGCGCTCAGATGTGCTCAGAGCACAGAGAGTTTTCCTGGCGTCGGTTTTGGCTACTTATGACAGTGAGAGAGTATATTATCTCTCTTCCCCTCCACGATCTGCGCGCGGCAGCGCCGCAGAGAGAAAGAGAGATGAAAGATAGAGTCTCTGGCGGCCCGGCTGCGCACGAAGGCAGAGAGAGAGTGAGAGAGAATTAATTCCCTGCCGGCGGCGCGCTGTGCACAGAGAGACAGGAGAGAGAGAAATATTAAGTTATTATTATTACCTTCTCTCCCTCCCTCCACGGCGCTGCGCGCGACAGCGCGCAGAGAGAGAGAGAGAGAGAGAGAGAGAGAGAGAGAGAGAGAGAGAGAGAGAGAGAGAGAGAGAGAGAGAGAGAGAGAGAGAGAGAGAGAGAGAGAGAGAGAGAGAGAGAGAGAGAGAGAGAGAGAGAGAGAGAGAGAGAGAGAGAGAAAGAGAGTGAGAGAGAGATCGGCAGAGACAGAGAGAGTTGAGAAAGAAAGAAAGTAGAGAAGAGAGAGAGAGAGAGAGAGAGAGAGAGAGAGAGAGAGAGAGAGAGAGAGAGATAGGGAGAAGAAAGAGATAGAGAGAGAGATATATAGATAGATATCTAAGTCACCATTAAGGTTATTTAGTTATATAATAATGCATTGTTTAATTAGGAATGATTTAATTGTTTAGATGTAAGTTAATGCATTGTTTGAATTAGAATTAGTTGTATGTAATTAATTATTTTGTTAATTTAATAGCTATTATGTAAGTACATATTCTAGCATGAAAGTATAAGCATACATGTATATGTAGGTAGAATGTTAATTTACATGGATCAATGCATATGTGTGAGCTAATGAATGTGTGTATGCATGAATATTATATTAAGTTAGTATATTAATGTTTAGGTTTGTGAATGTAGCTACATATAGGAACTATAGTGTGGATATGCAAAGAAGCATGTGTGTATGTTAACATGTGGTTGAGTGTTAGCATGCATGTATAGTTGCATAAAATTAGGTATTAGCATTTGCATTAGAACATGTGCATGAATGTATATTAGCATGCATGAACATGTGTATGTTTTTATGTATGTAAAGTATATGTTTAATATTTCTCATTAATTTTTACTAATATTCCTAATGTTTTTTTTTGCAGAAACATTGAAGATTACAATTAATTGAAGTGAAGACAATTGAAGTGAAGCGGCAGCTTAAAGATCCATTTAAATCTTATTTCTCATTTAGTCAACTATCCAATTGACTAGACATTTATCCAAGTGTTAGCCTTCCAGTTGTATTAGAATTATTAATTCGAACCATTAGCATATCAATTAATTCATTCAAACAGTTTAGCATCATATTGTTTCATTAGTTTTTCCATTACTTTCCTTGATGTCTTCTAAGTTAGTTCATGACTCTAAGCACAGTACTATTGAAAATATTGAAAATATTGAAAATATTCCGCCAACTCTAGTCAGACGAGAACCCTCTAGCTTACCTGAAAGTTTAGTAGAAGAACCCATTATGGAAGTTTCAATCTCATATCAGGAAGCTGTTGCTATGTACGAGGCTGCCCGTCCTTACGGTCCATAGCTAATTAAAACTATTTACTTTTGATAAGAGAACTTTAGTTTCAGTCATAGAATTAGGTAATTTAAATTGTTTTATCATTAGAACCCTTATTTTCATAAGCCTGAGTTTGCTACAGACACCCCGCGTGTGCCGAACGATTTAGGCGGATGACTTGATCCACCATCCGAGCATCTCTCACGACCCGACATTGGTGAACCTGACGTGAAACAAACGGCCTTGCAGCTCAGGTATAAATTTTAAATTTTGCATTGCATATACATTCATACGATTTTACATCAGTGCAGCTGCGTCTTCATCCTTGGAAGCTGTGGCATTTACGTGAGCTTGCAATCTTCTTGGTGTCGAGGGCTGGTCTTGTGACCTGAGCGCCTCCACGAAGATTGGCAAGTAGGAGAACCTTGTCACGCCACCCCTTTCATCAACAATTGAAGCACAAAACGTTTGCACCCATTTTAGCAAACTATGTATTTAGGTTTTGATTCAAATCAATAAATGTATTGAATTTCACAGAAAGCACTATTTTGAGCCTCATCTTCGAGCAGTTGGTATAATTTCTTTACCCTTACATTCTTGGGTGAAAAAGTTTATTTAAGGTTAAATTGCTAGTATAGGTTAAAGGCAACTGGTTGTTAAACATAGGTTAAGCGTTAATCATAGCTTTATTTGCAACATTTTTGCATAGTAAAAACTTATCAAACTGGACTCTAACGGAATTTCAGAATTAGTAGCTGAACATAAGGAAAGAGTAACAAAAGAAGTTCAGGATATAGTTAGAATTGTTCAAGCTAGGTCAAAACAAACTTCAAAAATGGACGAGCTATTTCAAATTATGATGCACGAGACGCAAGGACAAAAGGTAGTTGAAACGTTATTAAAGGATAAAGGGAAATTTACTGGTATGAATGTTACAAATTAATTAGACACGTTTGAGGAATTAGCTAAGTTACACGGTTTACCTGAAACAAAGTGGAAATCCTATCTTGGACGACTTGCCATAGGTACAGTGAAAGCTATTATGGATCTACATGACAATAAGGAATGGGATGAGTTTAGAAAAGAGCTGCATAAAGAATTCTACTTAGAAGACTACAGTCAACATAGTAGAGAAGGATTTATGAAATGGATTAGTTCACCTAAGCCTCACATTTTGTTAACTCAACTCCATAGTGAATTTATGAAAAGATTCTCTCAATTACCTGAACAGGATAGAGTTGCCCTTACCCCAGATATCATTTTATATTCTCTTAAAATCTTGACTCCAGATATAAGGGTAGAGGTTGAGCGTAGGCTTGAAGAACCGGGAAAGAAATATGGGCTTACAGATGACTGGGGTGTAGTGAAAACTGTAGTTGAGGCGGTTGCTCACATGATCCAACGTAAAACACTCCTTTATGAATCGATGTCTCAACCATCTTCCAATTTTCCTCCAATTCAGGCAACTAGGGATACACATATAGATTCAAAAGCTGAGCATACAACATCCACATCTAGAGTACCAACCGAGTTACAATTTGAGATTTTGTTTAACAAGTTGGAAAATATGATGCATATGCACGAGAATATGTCTAAAGAGGTAGCGGCTTTGCAGAATGTGGTGTATGCTTTAAACCTACAAGATAAACCTGCAATGCAAGCTCATCCGACTATTTATCCTCAACCAGTAAATGCTCCAAATCCACCATTAGTAGCTCCGAATCATCCTTTTATACCTCCTAATCCTCCAGTTGTACCCCAACCAATTCCTCAACCGATTCCTCAAGCATTTAACCAAAGAAATTTCAATGAAAGGAGAAATGCCAATGTGAGGAGATGTATCTGGTGCGATGCCATAGATCATTTGACTTACACATGTGAAGCATTGAAAGATGCGAAAGAGAAAAGACTTGTAATTGATATTGACAAGCGATTGTGCGACTATAGAACACATTTACCCTTAGCTACCAATTGGGGAAAGAGAGGGATGCAGAAGCTGTATGAAAACCTTTCTGAGTCTTGAAAATCTGCTTCTGCTGTTAAACTAGAATATGTTGATAGTGACTCTGATTCCGAACAAACAAGGGAAACGAGGAACTACTCAATTGAAGCTTTGATAAAGGCGAGAGATGATATTATGCAGAAAACTGCGTGGAACTCTCCTGTCGATCAATTCTCGATATATTCGCATATTGCGAATGTTGAAGAGAAAAGAAAGAGGGATGATGAGCAAGATATAAATGATTCAGGTAGACGAATGACTAGAAGTAAGATGAGAGATGAGCCGAAGCCTAAGAAAGTTCAGTTTGAACAAGGCGAAAGTTCTAAAACAAATGAGGAGCGAAGGAAAGAAATTAGGGAGGGTAAACAACCTGTGTTTAGTGAGCCAATTCAAACATCAGACAAAGTAGAGCAAATTCCTAGAACTGAAACAAAACCTGAAGAGAAACCAGAAAAGAAACCAAAACTAGTACCGAAAGCTATTCTTATTTCTGAACTTGAACAAAAAGTTGATTCGAAAGAAATATTGTATGACATCTTATTAAAAAGTGCAGTAACAATGACTTTAGAACAAATCTTCTCAATAGCAAAAATTGAATTTAAGGAAAATTTTATTAAACTAATTAAAAGGAAGAGATTCCCTCTGTCACAAGAGGTAGAGATGCAAGATGTTGCCGATGTAACTCACTTGATTCATGAATCTCTTTCTTTAGACTCAGAGGATGAAGAAGATAATACCTGTAATGTGAACAAAAATTTCTTAGGATCGATTGTACCAGATGACGAAACAAAAAACTCAGAGAGTGATTTTAGAAAAAGTTTTTGGGCGAGAGGCACACCGGAGATTAAAGTTAACTTAGGAGATCAGAAGAGATCATATTCTGCTTTAGCCCTAATTGACTCTGGGTCTGAAACCAATGTGATTTCGAAAGGATATATGATAAGTTTAAATGGCCTATTGATAAAAATCACGGCTGGATAATGCGAACCGCGGACAATGGTTGTGGATCACTCCTAGGAGCATGTGCCAACATACCTCTAATGATAGGTGGAATCTCTGAGACATTCCACTTTTTCATTCAGGACAACTGCTCTTATGAAATTATCTTAGGTCAACCATTCATATGTGAAGCCAGAATGGAGACTAAAGTAATAGATGACGGCTCAGCATATGCAAGAATTAGATCTAAAGATGATCTACAATCGCTCCAAGTTATGATAGTCAGCCCAAACCATGTACGAAATAGGGAGCAAATTAGGAAGACGCCCATCCGTTCTCATGAAAAGATACGTGAAGATCATATGCCTCTTCGTGAGTTTGGAACTTATTATGATCAAAATTTTGCCTAGATGCCACTGTTGAGCGAGACAACGGTGGTTCTTGGTTTGATGTCTCGCACCCATCTGTAGATACTTTAGATAGTTTTTCTTTATATTTCCCTTCATCATATTTGCAATTCAGTCATTATAATCAAATTCCTAAAAAAATTATAAAACATTATGAAAAATTTTATAAAGAGAAAGGATTCATTTCATCTGATGAACACATTGAAACCGTAATTGAAACTTTATCTTCAAACTCATTGATTGAAGAACTTCAAAATATTTTGCATGAAAAAGAAAATTTTAGATTTGTACTTTTAAATTCTATTGAAGAATATGATTTGATTATTAAATTTGTCATGAGTAATGAAAAGGAAGCAAAAGTAAATACAAAATACAAAACCGTTGATAAAAAAATTAAAGCGATTGCCCAATCATTACCAAGAGAGAGTGAAGAGAAGTTTAGGAAAGTTACCAATGATCCTTATTTAAGAGAGCACACAAATATAGGTCATACCTTCACAGAAGAAACTTTAAAGCTAATCAAGATAGGAAATGATGAAAATTTTTTATTACCCGAGGAACGTGAATTATTTCAAAGAGTAATTAGAAAGCATGGAAAGGCATTTTCTTTATATTCCCATGAGATAGGTTGTGCAGACCCAAAAATTGTACCACCAATGATCATCTTTACAGTGCCTCACATTCCATGGAATCTTCGACCCATACCTGTTCCGAAAGCCCATTTACCAGAGTTAATGCGGCTTCTTAAGGAAAAGATTCACATGTGAATTTTAGAGCCATCGTCTGCACCCTAATCAAATAGGTGGTTTACTGTTCCAAAGAAAAATGGCAAGTTACGGTTCATTCAAGATTTACAACCTGTTAACAAGGTTACTATTAGGAATGTAGGTACTGGGCCCATTGTAGGAGAATTCGCTGAAGCCTTCGCTGGTCATGCCATATACTCAATGGGAGACTTGTATTCTGGCTACGATCAATTTCAGCTTGCTATTGAAAGTAGAGACATTACGACCATGAAAACTCCTTTAGGCTTAGTTCGCATGTGCACTTTGCCGCAAGGAGCTACTAATTCAGTAGCGCATATGATGAACGCCATGAATTCAGTATTACATGACTTCATTCCTAATATAACCATGCCATTTATTGATGACATTCCTATTAAAGGATGTATTGAGAATGCGAAAGATGAAACTTTAGATTCCTCTGGCTGCAGGAAGTTTGTAGTAGATCATATCTCTGACTGTGAAAGGATTTTCCAGAGATTTGAAGAGGTTGGTCTCACATTCTCCATTGAGAAATCTGTTTTTGGTGTCAATGAGGTACTTATAGTTGGACATTTATGTGGACATTACGGTCGGAGGCCATATCCACCTAAAGTCGACACTATAAACAAGATTTCTGAAACCTGTAGTAATATTCGTGAGGTAAGACGATTCCTTGGTGCTTGTGTGTTTTATGCCATCTGGATCCCACACTATGCACATGTTGCAAACTGTCTTTATGCTTTACTAAGGAAGAATCAAAAGTTTCTTTGGACTGAAGAACACTCAAAAGCTATGAAAAAGTTAAAGAAATTACTTCTTGAAGCTCCTATTTTAAAGCGAGTAGATTATACTGATCAAAAGCCTATCGTTTTAACTGTTGATACGAGCCCTATAGGAATAGGATGGGTTATTGGTCAGGACGATGAAGAGGGCAATAGGTATGCTGTGAGATTTGGAGCAAAGATTTTACACGATACGCAAAGAAATTATCCGCAAATTAAACGAGAACTATGGGGTTTAGTCACGGCATTAAAATCCGATAAAGAATATTTTATAGGTGCAAATGTAATAGTTGAGACAGATTGTCTACCTCTGATTGGAATGATTACAAACTGTTCATCACCCGACATTGCCATGCTTAGATGGATTTCATACATCAAGTTTATAAATCCTGTTTTGATACATATTGCAGGTAAATCTAATCCTGTGGCTGATATGCTTTCTCGAGCTAGATTTGATAATGAGGAAGAAACAAAATTAGAAATAAATGCAATTAATTATGATTCTAAAGCATACGCATATGAACAGTTTAATATTGAAGAATACGAAGGAGAGTGGCAGGATATTGGAAAGTATTTAAGTACTTTGGTTAGGGCACCTTCATGGTCTTCAAATAGATTTCGGAATATTAGGAAAAGAGCTTACAACTTTTTTCTGAAAGATGGTTTCATTTGGAAACATGCGAGGGGAAAAATTAGATTGCCGCAACGAGTACTAGGTACTAAGGATCTTCAGTTACAAGTCATGAAGAGTATGCATGATACTTTATGGGCAGGACATAAAGGTTTTGTAGCTACGTATGAAAAAATTAGAGAAGGATACTGGTGGCCAGGGATTTATGTTACTGTTAAAAATTATGTGAATTCATGTGACATATGTCAGATTCATTCCGCAGTCAAACATAGGGATCCATTGCATCCTACCTATCCACCATGCATCCATTATAAATGGGTTGTAGACTTAGTTACCATGCCCAAAGGTATCAATAAGATGAGATATATAGTCTTGGCACGTGAAGATCTTACGAATCATGTAGAGGGCCGAGCTTTAAGATCTAAGACAACCTTGAATGTATGCAAATTTCTTCTTGAGGATGTCATTTCACGATTTGGTTATGTAGAAAAGGTAGTGGCTGATAGGGGAGAGTTAGATGCGCAGGAGGCTAGAGAATTCTTTGCTAGGCATGGAATTCGCTTAGCCCTTACTACTGCTTACAACCCTGAAGCTAATGGGAAGATTGAGCGAGGGCATTCTCCTATTATTAAAGCAATTTCCAAAGCTTGTAATGGAGAAATTAAAAATTGGCCAACTTATCTGCCATTTGCGTTGTGGACTGATAGAATGACCTGCACTAGAACAACGGGGTATATGCCGGCAGAGTTGATGTATTGCCAGAAACCAATATTCCCTGTGCATACACAAATTCTTACTTGGACTACGTTACCATGGGAAGATAATTTGTCGACAGAAGATTTATTAGCTCTGCGAATCCAGCAGTTAGAGCAAGGGAATGAACGTTTAGAAGAGGCTATAGTTAAACTAAAAGATTCTCGATTGAAAAACAAGAAGTATTTTGATAAATCACATAGGTTAAGGCCAAAGCCGATTTATGTTAATGATTGGGTTTTACTGTATGATAGTACGTTTGATTCTCAGTATGATGCCCGTAGGAAACTTAAAAGACGTTGGTTTGGACCTTATGTGGTAGTCAAAACCTATGATAATGGAACGTATGCCTTACGCGAATTAGATGGCACGCCTCTTAAAAACTTAATTGCTGGCAAAAGAATTAAATTATTTAAACAAAGAGATGATGAAATGTATGAAGTAATGTTTGATGATGAGCATGATTAATTATGTATGAATGAATTTCTTTAGTGTGGGTTTCTTTTGCAGGAAAGCCAAGAGAAGATTTGAATATGAAATTTAATAATTTTGCGTGTCTAGCTGTTGCTGGTTGAGTTCTAACAGGTCTTTGAAGAACAAATTAAGATGCATAAAGATGAGCAGATTGAAGATGAAGCAGATTGAAGATAAAATTGATTTTAGGTCGTATTTTTCTTTATCTTAAAATTTTGTTTTACGTATTTTTTTTGCATTCATATAAAACTAATTGATAAAATCTGGAATGAAGAATATTAATTTATAAAGGACTCTATTTAACCATATTAGGAAAATAGACATAATTTATATTTCTACATTTATAGATTAAGTGAGATTTGTTAAAAATAGAAGGATTTGTAGTTCATTTAGATAACGAAAGTAGTTGTATATATGTAGGAGCATATTGTTGCATGATACATGTCTGTGAAAACCTAGATCTTTCTTGTCCATGCAGCTAGATCCTTAGCTCGGATTAAGGGGTTAAGCCTTTCCCCTTTAAAACAAAAAAGTAGCGGAAAAAAAAAAAAAAAGAATATTGACATGGAAGTTATACCTTCTTCCACCCCAAAAAGGTATTTACATTTATTATCGATATGAAGTTTACATCATATTTAAATGAAGAGAACTAGTTGTGAAAAAACACATCTAGTGATTAAAATTGGGCATACAAGGCGGCTGTCTGTCCAAGTAGATTTAGTAGATTTCTTTGGCATGCTTGATTGTTCATATGTGAATGCATATATATAACGAAATCTACATTTGGATGAATGAAAATGAATTCTGTTTTATACTAACCTTTACATAGTTTATAAATGGATGAAATGTAAATTAATGTTTGTTGACTGAACAGGTTACTAGTTTACCTTTATACTTTAATATGTTTTCATTGCCAGATATAATTAACTTCATGTGCATGTTGAAAAGATTTAAAATTTGATAAGATTATATATATTTAAAAAAGAATTGATGCTGTTTTATAATTTAATTTCAGGATAATCATTGAAAATGCTGCTTCCCTAAATCTGCAAGTTGGCCCATCGGGACGATGTGCAGGTTTGGTGGCGGTGGATGTCGGGAAGATTTGCATCTTCCAGTTGATAACCAGAGAAAATAAAATTAACTTAATTGGTAAATTCTAACCTTTTATATCACTGTTAATTAGTTGTTCTGGATTACATTAACTACTTTTGAAGTGTTTGCAGATATAGGAAATGATAAAGAATACATGTTCGTATTAGGGTTTACCCTAATTACTCAATTAATGAGTATTTTACATTTATACATGCATGATTCATGGGTTTCCAACCCTAGGGTTTTATAAATTGTTATGATTTTATGTCAATTGGGTTAATCCAAAGGGTTTTAAAAGATTCCAATGGGTTAATGACAGGATTCAGAAGGGTTATAAGGGTTTCCGAGGGTTTTTTTAGTGTTCAAAATGAGTGGAAATGAATATTAGCATTAGTTTTAAGGATAAAATGAGTATTATTTAATGAAACTAATCTATAACTTTAACATTAATTAATTACAAATTCAAATCTGATTTAATTATTTACCCTAATAGTGTATGTGAAATTAAAAACTAAGGTTTGGATATATTAAATGCTTAACCTAAGCCTAATTTAAATGCATTATTAAATTAAGAAAATTAAGATAATTCAATTAAAATGAAAAAGAAATGGATAATTAATGAATGGTGTATGTGAGTGCTCTTTAAAGTGTGGTGTGGGTTAAGTGTGTAATTAAAGTAGATAAAGTAAATAGTTAAAGGTGAGGTGAATGAGTGTGTGTGTGTAAAGAGTGGTATATGTAGAGTATGTAATTAAAGTGGAGAAAAGTCAAATAAAAGAGTGGTGATTAAGTATGGATAAAGAGTGGATGAAAATTTAAAGCAGAATAAAAAAGAGTGATAGACAAAGGACTCTGTGTGTGTATATAAATGAGTAAAGAATGAGTGTTTTCCCTAATGTTTTTTTTGCAGGTATTATTCTTCTCTTCTTTCTAAGCATAGAAAATGAAGTCGTATTATGTTTTCCATTCTACAGTTGATGAAACACACACACGTAGTGTGGCAGTGGTCATTATCTTGGTTCTTGCCCTGTGTTTTGTCAGAGATGGTCCTAGTTGTTGCTTGTGCATGGGCAGAAATTGCCAAAAAGAGAGGAAATAGGAGATTCTGATCCCAACGATGGCTTCTGAAGTTGTAGATGCATGCATAGGCAATCTCCATCCGACGGCTTCTGAAGCTGTAGATTCTCGTGGTGAAGAGAGAGAAGGGTAGAGAGAGATGATAGAGGAACAGTACTCTATAGAGTGATTCGACAAAGAGAGAGAGAAAGAATCTGATTGGGCGACGGCAGAATTCTTTAGATCATGGCTGGAGAGAGCGCATCCCTGTACAGAGAGAGAAATGAGCCGATCAATGTGTTTTTTTTCTGAACATGATAGCGATTCAGGTCCACTGTAGAGAGAGAATGTTTGGCGGCGCTCAGATGTGCTTAGAGCACAGAGAGTTTTCCTGGCGTCGGTTTTGGCTACTTATGACAGTGAGAGAGTATATTATCTCTCTTCCCCTCCACGATCTGCGCGCCGCAGTGCCGCAGAGAGAAAGAGAGATGAAAGATAGAGTCTCTGGCGGCCCGGCTGCGCACGAAGGTAGAGAGAGAGTGAGAGAGAATTAATTCCCTGCCGGCGGCGCGCTGTGCACAGAGAGACAGGAGAGAGAGAAATATTAAGTTATTATTATTACCTTCTCTCCCTCCCTTCACGGCGCTGCGTGCGGCAGCGCGCAAAGAGAGAGAGAGAGAGAGAGAGAGAGAGAGAGAGAGAGAGAGAGAGAGAGAGAGAGAGAGAGAGAGAGAGAGAGAGAGAGAGAGAGAGAGAGAGAGAGAGAGAGAGAGAGAGAGAGAGAGAGAGAGAGAGAGAGAGAGAGAGAGAGAGAGAGAGAGAGAGAGAGAGAGAGAGAGAGAGAGAGAGAGAGAGAGAGAGAGAGAGAGAGAGAGAGTGAGAGAGAGATCGACAGAGACAGAGAGAGTTGAGAAAGAAAGAAAGTAGAGAAGAGAGAGAGAGAGAGAGAGAGAGAGAGAGAGAGAGAGAGAGAGAGAGAGAGAGAGAGAGAGAGAGAGAGAGAGAGAGAGAGAGAGAGGGAGAAGAAAGAGATAGAGAGATAGATATATAGATAGATATCTAAGTCACCATTAAGGTTATTTAGTTATATAATAATGCATTGTTTAATTAGGAATGATTTAATTGTTTAGATGTAAGTTAATGCATTGTTTGAATTAGAATTAGTTGTATGTAATTAATTATTTTGTTAATTTAATAGCTATTATGTAAGTAAATATTCTAGCATGAAAGTATAAGCATACATGTATATGTAGGTAGAATGTTAATTTACATGGATCAATGCATATGTGTGAGCTAATGAATGTTGCATGAATATTATATTAAGTTAGTATATTAATGTTTAGGTTTGTGAATGTAGCTACATATAGGAACTATAGTGTGGATATGCAAAGAAGCATGTGTGTATGTTAACATGTGGTTGAGTGTTAGCATGCATGTATAGTTGCATAAAATTAGGTATTAGCATTTGCATTAGAACATGTGCATGAATGTATATTAGCATGCATGAACATGTGTATGTTTTTATGTATGTAAAGTATATGTTTAATATTTCTCATTAATTTTTACTAATATTCCTAATGTTTTTTTTGCAGAAACATTGAAGATTACAATTAATTGAAGTGAAGACAATTGAAGTGAAGCGGCAGCTTAAAGATCCATTTAAATCTTATTTCTCATTTAGTCAACTATCCAATTGACTAGACATTTATCCAAGTGTTAGCCTTCCAGTTGTATTAGAATTATTAATTCGAACCATTAGCATATCAATTAATTCATTCAAACAGTTTAGCATCATATTGTTTCATTAGTTTTTCCATTACTTTCCTTGATGTCTTCTAAGTTAGTTCATGACTCTAAGCACAGTACTATTGAAAATATTGAAAATATTCCGCCAACTCTAGTCAGACCAGAACCCTCTAGCTTACCTGAAAGTTTAGTAGAAGAACCCATTATGGAAGTTTCAATCTCATATCAGGAAGCTGTTGCTATGTACGAGGCTGCCCGTCCTTACGGTCCATAGCTAATTAAAACTATTTACTTTTGATAAGAGAACTTTAGTTTCAGTCATAGAATTAGGTAATTTAAATTGTTTTGTCATTAGAACCCTTATTTTCATAAGCCTGAGTTTGCTACAGACACCCCGCGTGTGCCGAACGATTTAGGCGGATGACTTGATCCACCATCCGAGCATCTCTCAGGAACCGACAGCGGTTCCATTTCAGCGACCCAATCCGCTTGTATCTCCTCTCCATCATCCCGATCCACTTGTTGCACCCTCCCCTCCAATTGATCTTCCTTCCGCCCCTTCCTTTTTACATTTGCTCCGCGATGCCAGTGCAGCTGCTTCTGGAAGTGCTCATGCCTCCAAAGTGTCTTTGGATTCTGTATCAACCACCGCTTCTATTCATCAACAATACATTAATACCATAGACAACATCAATCGAATAGCTCACTCTCAATGGCAATCGCTCAATGAAACGGCCCGCTTACTCAAAGATGAGCGAGACAAATATCGAGATATGGCTGAATCCGCATTACAGAACTTATCCGATCTTCAAAATCGCTCTTCCTTAGGGTTATGTGATAATGCTACTTGCCGTCGTATCAAACGCGAACGGGACCACCTTAGGCAGTGCCTTAGTTCTCTCCAGCATATGATTGAGCAAGCTTCTGCTCCATTGCCCTCTTCTCCCCAACCCTCAGCTGCCGATCCCACTCCCCCTTCGCAATAATTTACTTCACTTCGCATTTAGGGCTTCAGCTTCAATTCTAGAAATTCAACACATCTCATCATACTTCTCCTTTTGTCATGATCCGAGTTAATAAAAACTAGTAGCACTCTTTCTCTGTTGTTTTTTTATGCTTCGTCAATAATCGCCATCTTTCTCTATTTCCTTACCTCTGTTTTCTCTGTGGTTCTTCTGATGTTTTCTCTCTGTTATTGAAGCCTCCTTACATTGTGTCATTGTGGTCTCTCCGGGACGGAGAGAACTTTAGGTGTGGGCATCTGTTGAGCCCTAACCGGTTGAAACTAACAAAGTCAAGGTCACAGCTATGCATAGGCAAGAGTAAAGTCTCAAAATTCCAGGGTCAAAGTGCACAGGTAGTGCACCTTCAATTGTTCATATAAAAGGTCTTTAATTGTTCACAGACAAGAGGTATTAAATTGGGGAAGTATTGCAGAAGTATTTTTCTAATTCTCTTAAGGTTCAAAGGGTGAATTTAAAGTCTTAGGTGCAAAAGTAAAGAATTAAAAGGAAAAGGTGAAGGTATGGGAAGCGGCCGTTTACGCAAAGGTGGAAATAGGGCCACCCAATCAAAATTTTGCTTTAAGTCTAAAGTCACTACAGGACAAAGTAGTGAGTTGTTGGCTACCAGTTCAAAAGAAAATCTTGGGACATTGAAAGGACACCAAGATTGTATTACAGTTAGAGTGCACGGAACCGGCGCACTCAACAAAGAAAGGCAAAGGCTATTCTTGGTGACACACTTGAAGTAAGAGAGAGAGAGAGAGAAGTGTAAGAGTCACGTGTGTGCGACGACACGAGGAGGTGGAAGTGAAGAGTGCAAGAAAGGTGGCTAAGGAAGAAGGCAGAGAGAGTGCGAAGCTAGACCCCAAGGACCTCAAGGTCTCTGTGCAGTGTGCATGCCGACAGAAGCTACTCATTCCTCATCTTGGTGGAAGCTTAGTGCAAGGTGTGCACAAGGATAAGCTTGAAGCAAGTAGAGGACTGGTGCAGAGGAGGCCGACTGCAAGAAGACTTCGGGATAATTGGTATTTTGTAATTAAGCACCCTCTGTAGTGCGCACAGAAGTATTGACTCGGATTGTGCTCAAACATTGTAATTGTTTTACTATAATCAAACTCAAGATTCCAAGGTGTGCTTCTGCAGAAGCTTCCAAGGTTATTTCCTCTGAGAAGTTTCCCAGCTCATTTCTTTCTTTATTCTTTCCTTTTTCTCCTACAAACCCTCAAACTCCTTCTCGTCCAAGAAGCCCCCAACAATGTGCTTCAAATATTTTCTAGTTTTGGCTGAGAATATATCAGAGTGTAAAATGGGCACCCTCCATTCTGATCGAGGGGGGAATATATGTTGTCTGATTTTAATGCATTTATGGCTGATCGTGGGATAAAAAATCACTGTATAGTGCTATATACACCTCAACGAATTGGAGTTACTCAACAGAAAAATAGCTCACTCATGGAGATGGAGCGCTGTATGGTCAAGAGTCACGCTTTACCACATATTTTCTAGCTTGAGATGGTTATGTGTGCAACATATGTACTTAATGGGTGTCCCACTAAAGCATTGCAATCTATCACTCCATATGAGGCTTGGCATGGTTTCGAGCTATCTGTTGCTCACCTGCGTGTTTTTGGTTGTCTGGCATATGCATTGGTGCCTGAATAACAACACAGGGAATTGGATGATAAAGCAGTGAAATTGTGGAAGATGCTATTTAGCCATTACTTTCATGTACTAAGGAGACATCTGGTAGCTCCAAAGACATGTATGATACTTTGTTGTCTTTTTTTCCAGGTGGACAGTCTAGTGTTGGTCCTAATGAGGCAACTTCTCAGATTTTACAAGTTTCATGTGATGATTTAGATCATTCCATTTCTGATGTAGATTTACACGATCCACTTGTTGATGAGAGAACTGATATTGAGGAGGCAAAAACTATGACAAAATGGCTGTGAAGGCTCTACGTGATAGCAAATTAGATGCATCTTTGTCATATTGTACCCATTTAGGATCTCATAGTGCTTCTTTTGCATCAAATTGTTATGTTATGGCTACTTCTAGTCTCTATGATGAGAATGAGCCTGTTTTGTTTGATGAAGCAGAAAATTCAGAAAATTGGATGGCTACTATGCAATCAGAATATGATGCTGTTATGAAAAATGATACCTGGTCTTTATGTGACTTGCCTCTTGGTAAGAAGGCAATTGGCACAAAGTGGGTATACAAGCTAAAGCATAAGACTGATGGAGCAGTTGATAGGTATAAGGCTAGGCTTGTAGCAAAGGGCTAGACTACTGTTCATAGCATCTGTGCACTTGCAACTCATCAGGGTTGGAATGTAGATCAGTTGGACATGAAAATAACATTTATGAATGGTGACTTGCATGAAGAAGTGTATGTCTTTCAGCCCCATGGCTTTATGGAGAAAGGGCATGAAAACCAAGTGTGCAGGTTGAAAGAGGCATTATATGGTTTGAAGCACGCACCATGTGCTTGGTATGAAAAGATACATGCCTACCTGATTGCACATGGTTTTGAGAACAGTCCAACTGAGAGCACCTTATATGTCAAGCGTGCAAATGATGTGCTTCTGATCATTGTTGTGTATGTTCATGACATGTTGCTCATTGGTCCTCACGAGAAGCATATTACTCATTTTAAGGCTGATCTGCATGCCTCATTTGAGATGTAAGATTTGGGACATTTGCATCATTATTTGGGCATTCAGTTTCTGCAAGTTGATGGTGGAATAGCTTTGTGTCAAACAAAATATATTGACACATTATTGGAGTGTTTTGGCCTTGAAGACTATAAACCTATTGCCACTCCTATGGAGACATGTTTACGATTGAGTCTTCATGATGCTAGAGATGCATTTGATGTTGTTCTCTATCAGCAGGCTATTGGATGCTTAATTTACTTATGCATTACTCGGCCAGGTATTCAATTTGCTATCTCACATATGAGCAATTTTATGCATTACCTAGGTGTCAAGCATTGGCAGGTGGTTAAGCGCATCATTCGCTACTTGAGTGGTACCCGGATACTTGGATTGTTTTATTTCAAGAGGGGATCACTACCGCTAGATTTACATGCTTTTTCTGATTCTCACTTGGTTGGTTGCTTTGACACTCATGTGTCCACTAGTGGTTCTTGCTTCATGCTTGGTAGCTCATGCATATCTTGGTTGAGCAAGAAGCAGCCTACTGTGGCCACTTCTAGTTGTGAGGTTGAGTATAGGGCCACTTTCATAGTGACTACTGAGTGTTTTGTTGGAGCAAGTCTATGACAAGCCTAAGTATTGGGTTGAGTCCCACAAGCTCATAGGAGAAGCTTTAAGGTGAAGACTATGTATGAAAATTGAAGAGTTCACTTGTGAAATCCCTCTTGTAATTTTTAAGTCTTTACTTAATGTAAAAGTGAAAGAATCTTAAGTGGTTGAGGCCACTTGATCAAAGGATGAAAGAGAAGCCACAAATTCGTGATTGAAGGTAGTTGGAGAATCAAATCAATCATTAATAGATTTAAGAGTGATTGTAAGAAGTTAGGCTCCCAAGATCAACTATAAATACATGGCAGTTTTAGTCGTGAAAATTGAAGACCTCCAAGAGCTGAGGTTTATGCCATATCAAGGTGTGGTTTCATGGCACACATATGTATCAATAAGTCCATTGTATTGTACAATCAATATAATTTCATTTTCATGATCATTTGAGCTCATATTTGCATGTTCTTGTGAAGTGTACTATTCAGTGTCATATCTCTCAGTTTTCTTAGTCTTATTGCAGAGATGATTTCTCTAAGCTTGGTGCATCATTTTCAGTGATTCAACTTTTTTAGCTCTATACGTCTACTGTATCCTCACCAATTTTCATTCCATTTGGATGTTTCAATCTTCAATTATGATCATTTGAAGTCAATTGTGTCACCTCATTTTCTTGTTCTCTACCAACACTCTCTCAGAACACTCATTTTGTCGGAGTTGTTTCTCAGTGTGTACTTCACCATTTTCCATGAATTAAAGCTTCTTAAAATTCTCATAATGTCTAGTATGTGCCTACAAATTTTCATGAGCATGGGATTCTTTAATCCTGAGATATCCCTATTTTATTGCACACGGGTCTATGTACTGTTGCAGCCCCGGAAAATCGGGGTCATCCTAACACTTGCTAAACTTATTTCTCCTTGTGTAATCCATCATTTTTGTTGAAATAACTCTTGATTGTTAGCTTACTAAGCTAACAAGCATTCTCCAAAAGGAATTAAGTTAATTGCTGCTATGGCTAGAGAATTGTTCAAAACTTTGGACATGTGTATGAACATAAATAGCAAGTTTTTGGCTCTTGAATCTACTCCAACTTATTTGTTTTGATTCAACTTTTTGAGAGTGATATTCCAAGGTATATAGGTTTTCTAATACATCCTTTGGAAAGCTTAAAGGGCCCACCACATATCTAGAGTCCATTTGGCTGGTGTAGTGCAAAGTTTTTGCAGCACCACTTCATCTTCTTCAACTACAAATCCATCTCTTCACAGTGGTATCAGAGCACGGTTGGACAACATGACATATTGATTTCCTTCATCAATTGACAAATTGGATAGAGGCAACTACTTAGCCTGGTCATTAAGGATGGAAGCTTATCTTCAAGGAAGGAATTTGTATAGTTATATAACTGGAGATGAAGTTATGCCAAGTTTCAGGAACAAAAGTCAACCAACACAAGAAGAGCAAGAAAGATTGAGCACATGGTGCTCCAAGGATGCACTTGCAAGGTCTTATCTCCTCAACTCTATCTCAAATTTTTTGTTGCCTCACATTAGAAGTTGTAAAACATCTTAGGAAGTGTGGAATGCACTTGAAGCCTTCTTCTCTTCAAGTACAAAGGGCAAGAAGCATCAATTATGGCTAGACTTCAGAACCCTCAAGAAAGCTCCCAAACAAAATGTGACTGATTTTGTCACAAAGCTCAAGGACATAGCAGATCAGTTCGGAAGCATTGGAGAGGTAATAGATGAAGAACAAATTGTAAGGCAGGTCATCAATGGCTTGAAGGCAGATGACAAGTGGGAAGCATTCACCACAACTATGGATCTATACATGGATATGCATGTACCAGATTTCAACACACCCATACGACAAATACTTACTCAAGAGGCCAAGCTTATCAAGAATGGAGAAAGCTCCAAAGGTAATCAATCTTCAGCTTTGTATACTGATAAAAGCAAGTCCAAAGAAAAGAAAGGAAGAGGAAAGAAAGTGGATGATGAAGCAGGTACACATCAAGATAACTATGCAGGTAGAGGAAGACATGGAAGAGGTAGAGGCAGAGGAGGAAGACAAGGGAGGGGGAGATCCCAAGACTCTAATTCATGTTCTATTTGTGGATTAACTAATCATACAACTGAAAATTGCTTTAGGAATTCCAGGAATCAAAGAGGCAGAGGCTACAATAGAGGAAGTTATGGCTACTCAAGACGAAGGTTCAACAATTACCACGACAACTACAACAATTACAACCATTCAAACTATCAAGGAGGCAATAGAGGAAGAAGAGATTTCAATAACTACATAGAAGACTCAAATCAAGATGACTCATTGCTAATCATGAATATGGCCATGCCACAAGATTTAGAAGATCCCAGGAACAAGCATGAGGTACATCAACTTAGGAAATAGGAAATGTCAAAGCACCTGATGGAAACATCAACTTACTTAGTAAGGTACTCTATGTCCCTACCATTACAAAGAATTTGATAAGTGTTGGGCAGATAGTAGAGAAACGGTAGCAAGTCAGGTTCACAAAAGCAGGAGCATTTGTTGAAGATCCAAGTCAAGGATTCAAGAGAATTGCAAAAGATGAAAAGACATGTAGATTGTTCACATTTGAATTAGAAGACACTAGAAACATTGCTCTCTTTAACTATGGTAGTCAGACACTCATAGAATTGGAAGTATGGCACAAAAGGTTAGCACATATTGGTGAAAGATCATTAAAGCAAATTTCTAGGGACCAAAGTGTACATGGACTCCCTAACTTGTGAAAACAACACATGATTTATAAGTGTAGTGCATGTCAATTTGGAAAGTCTCACATGTTACCATTCATGAAGAAAGGATATATGCATGGAGATCTCTTGGAGTTGGTTCATACAGATGTATGGGGACCTAGCAAGGATGCTTCAATATCTGGATCAAGGTATTATGTCTCCTTCATTGATGATTGCAGTAGGTGGACTATATTATACTTTATGAAACACAAAGATGAAGTCTTTTCATGCTTCAAAATATATTTGGCTCTTGTGGAGAATCAAATAGGTAAAACACTAAAAAGTCTAAGGTCAGATGAAGGGGGAGAGTACTTCTCCCATGAATTTGAGTCCTTTCTTCAAGAAAGAGGAATCAAAAGAGAGATCACTACAAGGTACACTCCTAAGCAAAATGGAGTGGCAGAAAGAAGGAATAGGACAATTGTTGAAGCTGCAAGGTCTATGCTAAATGAAAAGCACTTACCTAATTACTTATGGGCTAAGGCTGTATCCACAGCCACTTATTTGATTAACGTGTTACCTTCAAAATCACTTGATGGCATGACACCATATGAGGCTTGGAATGGAAGAAGACCAAGCTTGGATCATTGTAAGATTTTTGGATGTGTTGCTTTTGCTCATGTTCCTTCACATGTTAGAGGCAAGATGGATCCCAAAGCAGAAAGGTGTGTATTCATTGGATATGAAAACCATCAAAAGGGCTACAGATTATAGAACCCAACAACCAAAGGATTCTTGGTGAGTAGAGATGTAATATTTGATGAGAATAGTTCTTGGTATCAAGATTCATGTAGAAAGGTCAACCTACCTTATGATCTTGAAGAAGATTTTTCCAAAACTTGTTAAGGATAATTTTTCTAAAGTTGAAGAGCAGGATACCTCAGAAGATGATGAAGCAAATCAGTATGAAAAAATCAAAATGTGGAAGTCTAAAGGTAAAGCTAAAATGCAGGAACTTGGACAAGAGGCAGAATCATCACATCATGGCCTAAGAAGGTCCATGAGGGAGAAAAGAAAGCCAGAAAGGTATGTGTTTGATACTTCTCTAGTCACTAAACATTCAATCTATCTAGCACAAGACATAAATCAAGAGGGACCTTCACATTTGAGGAAGCAAAGAAGAAATCAGAATGGAAGCATGCAATGGAAGAAGAAATTGAAGCTCTTGAGGAAAATAACACTTGGGAGTTGGTTCCCAAGTCTCCATCAATGAAAGTGATAGGATCAAGGTGGATCTAAAAATTGAAGAAGAACTCAGATGGCTCCATTAATAGGTGTAAGGCAAGGCTTGTGGCAAAAGGCTTTGCACAAACTCATGGAATTGATTATGAGGAGACCTTCTCTCCTGTGGCAAAGATGCCTGCTATTAGGGTTTCGCTTAGTATTGCCGCTTCCAAGAATTGGAAGATACTTCAATTGGATGTAAAAAATGCATTTCTTAATGGATGGATAACAAAAGAGGTATATATGGCACAACCACCTGGTTTTGAGAATCACATATATCCTGATTATGTGTGTAAACTTAGTAAATCTTTATATGGATTCAAACAAGCCCCAAGGGCTTGGAATCATAGGCTTGTCTCATTCTTGTAGGACAAAGGATTTCAACCTAGCAAGGCAGATCCATCACTATTCATAAAAAGGAGTAATTTTGAAGTCATCTATTTGTGTGTGTATGTAGATGGTGTATACTTACAGGAAATGATGCAGATGGCATGAAGAGAATCAAAGAACAGATGAGAGAAGAATTCAAGATAAGTGATTTGGGTTCACTTACCTACTTCCTAGGATTGGAAGTTGTCTACAAAGATCATGGTTTGTTTCTTACTAAAAAAAAGTGCATTAAAGACATGTTGGCAAAATTCAAGATGCAAGATTGCAGGATTGCAGGTACTCCAATGGAGGTTAATCATAACTTGAGCTCACATGAAGGTGAACTCATAGAAGATGTGATATGTTATCAAAGCCTTGTGGGTAGTTTGAACTTTGCCGCATTGACAAGGGTTGATATATGTTATAGTGTGAGTGTGCTAAGTCAATTTATACACACACCCACGAAACATCACATGGAGGTTGCTAAGAGGATACTTAGATATCTCAAAGGGACCATGAATGAGGGGTTATATTACACTTATGTATCTGATTTAAATTTGAAATTCTTCTCTGATGCAGATTGGGCTGGCTCCAAGGAAGACAGAAGGAGCACCTCAGGTTATCTTACCTTTCGAGGTTCAAAACTTGTTTCATGGTCATCCAAGAAGCAACCCATAGTTTCTATCTCTTCTACTGAAGCTGAATACAGAGGTCTTGCCATAGCTACTCAAGAAGCTATGTGGATGAAGACACTATTCACAGATCTTGGTTTGGAGATTGGAACTGAGGAATAAGCTGATCAATCGAAATATGTTATATCTTAAGTTTAATGCATTAGAGTTTTGCTAAATCCGTGTTTTGCTGAATCAGACTTTTAATAAACAATTATAGTTCAGTTAGGTACTAATGTCGCGTGAATATATTTTGGTCATACGAGGGAGGAGAAGCGTCTCCAAGAAGAAGATGAAAGAAAAGAAGAAGTGCTTCTTTCAAGAAGAAGAAGTTTAGGCGTTTGCACTGTGATATGATATTTGTAATGAAGAAAAACTATTGTAAAGGTAGAAACTTGCTCAACCTAAAATGTAATCTTTGTAGTTTTGAAGACTTAATGAAGCCTTTTCCATATAATTTGTCCAGTCCAAGTGTGTGAATATTTTATATTCTTATGTAGTTGTTGTGTTTAGCATTGTCTAAAATAGAAGGTGGAAAATATGACTTTATGTGCATGCTTGTTCACTCTGTGTGAGAAAGATCAGCACCAAGTTTATTCTTTTGCATGAGTTTGATCAAATTCAGTAGTGATGTGTTGAACCCAAACCCCAACACATTTGGCAATCCTACTCTCTTGCTAATGAAGCAAGATATGAATGACGGGAAGAAGATGAAGGTTTAGTAAGGTCTATTATACAAGAGCACAAGTACAATTACGTAACGTGGAGTCATCCTTGGATCAGTACGATTGGTATGAAGCTCAAGAGGAATCTAATTTGGAAACTCAAGAGGATGAAGGAGGAACAGGTGCAACATAGGCAAGGGTAGTGGGCGGTATACTAGGGGTGTTATTCCTAACAGAAGCAATTGTAGGGGTTAGAATACGACTCTAGTTTGACCCACTTGTAGGGACAACTAGTCAAAGAACTAGGCGCACACCTCAGCCACAACCAATGGTGCAACCACCTCCAAATCCCATTCAAAGCAACCCATTTTAGAGGAGGCTCTAAAGAAGATCCTGATTGTCATGTTGCTCAATTCAAGATAAAGTGGACAACCAATGGATATCTAGCCATATATGGTGATGACATCAAACTCCAGGAATTGGCCGCTACATTGGATGGAAGAGCAATGAACTGGTTTAGTCAATATGGTATTACTCATTTTGCTACATATGATGCATTAAAAAAAACATTTTTACAAAGATTTAGGAACGAAAAAACTCCCTCTGATGTGTTGAGGAAGTTGAGAGCAATTAGACAAAGGATCATGTTGGTATAAGACTATGCTAAAAAATTTAGAACTTTAATGGAAAGATTACAAGGTAACGAGAGACCTACCAACGAAATGTTGGTGGGTTATTTCCTAAAAGGATTAAGGAGAAGCATTAGGCATGTAGTTGCAAGTGTGGATATAGCTAATGGTTTTTATGTATTAGTGTTCACAGCTCCAAGAGTGGAAATAAGATTTGGTAGATTGAAGAAGAGGCACACTGACTCTAGTTCAGATGCTGAAGCGGATTCTAAAATGGAATGAGAGAAAGGGACAACCGATTCTGATTCGAATACTCAGGATGAAGAAGTGATGGTAAGAAGACACCGCAAGGATAAAAGTAAACAAAGTAAAGAGGAAGCTTTGATTAGTAAGTTAAAAAAACATGGATATTCTATAATAGCTCCAAAAGAGAAAAGATTTTGTGACATTTGTGATAAAGATGGACACACAAAAAATCAGTGTTGGTATAACCCCAAGCATAGAGGGCAAAGTTCAAGGCAAGGCAATAGAAATAATAATGAAGTGGCCGCCAATCATGCTATTCCAGTTCAGGCACGAGGTAATTTTCAGAGGCAACATCAAGGACGGCCACCATGGAGAGAAGAGGCAAACCAATAGGGAAATAATCAACAAGGAAATCGGCAGGTTGGACCCCCTAGGATGATGCCTTGTGGGTATTGTTCAACACTCGATCATTGGATAGGGCCTAATTTTCCTTTATGGGTGAAGCATAGAGAAGAAAGGGGTATACCATTGGTTCATTAAAATCAAAATAATCAAGAGGGGCAACACAACAATAGGCTCAGTAGGCTGCTCAGGCCAATGCTATAGTTATATAATTATCACATCAGGAGTGTTGTAACGATGTAGGTGCCAGTACATCAGGAAGACTACAAGTGAATCATGAAAATTAGAGTGGAATTGTTATTTCAAGAAATGTGGTAAGGCTAAAGAAGTGGATCTCTCGACAGTTACAAGGTCTAAAAATAAAGGTCCCATTGATTGGCAGGAACAAACACATGTAAGAGACCAAGTTTAGAAATGGATCTAGCAGGATCAACAAAAACAGGTGAAATTTTCAAGTTCATCTCAGGAGGAGGAGGATGTAGTATTCTTACAAAAAATGAAGAACAAGGATAAGATTAAGTCCAAGCAAGGTTTAGATAATGACTGGTTTGAGGTAATCATTAACTCTCCTTTACAATTTTCCTTTGATCAGTTATTATCTTTGGTACCAGCTTTTAGAGAAAAGTTATTGAAGAAGCTTGTTGGACAACAGTTAGAGCCAACAACTATGCAAGTACCATCGACATCAGCTAATAATATTGATCTGGCTCATGTAGATTTCTTTGTGCCAATAATTCAGGCACAGTATAACCAAAGGAGATTTGATGAAGTGTTGCCTGATGGTGGCTCAAGAGTGAATATATTACCTAAACATATTTTTAAAGAAATGGGGAATGGGGCATTGGCTCCAATGCCTTTCAAGTAAAAATGGCGAATCAAACTAGAGTTCAATCGTTGGGCATTCTGAAGCAGCAACAAATCATAATTGCAGGGATGTCATTCATGGTAAACTTTGTGGTGATTAGAATGTCTGAGTCTACATATCCATATGAAATGTTGTTAGGACAACCTTGGTTCAGGTTGGCTAAGGTTAAGTAGGATTGGGGATTGAATGTGGTGGTGATTACCAAAGGTAAAAAGCAAGTGACAATTCCCATTAAAGGTAGAAGAAACATGTCAGTACGAGAAAAACCACTCATGGCTCATACCATTAGTTTGGCATATGAGATAGAAGATGATGAGGAGGAAGAATTTCTAAAGGCAAACCCAACTGTTGTACCAGTTTTTGAAGTAGATGTGGAAGGTGTGTTAGCAAAGGATGATGAACTAGTTGAGAAGTCAAGTGAGCCAGTTCCAGGTGACACATTGGAGGGTACACAATTGAGACGGATGTTTGAACAAAGTCTGGAAATTCCTACGCAGCAAAAGCTGGAGCAGCAAGAGAAAGAGGTAATAAATTTGGCTCAAAAGATTTATGAACAAAAATATGCAAGTTTTGGCAGGGTAAAAGACGATGAACTTCAAGAAATTAATTTGGGGACTACGACTGAACCGAAGATGGTGAGAGTAGAATTAGAGGGTCTGTTCATGGAAGACCTGATTTGCTTATTAAAGGAATATGTGGATGTTTTTTGCTTGGGATTACTCACAAGTGAAAGGAATAGACCCTGATTTACATCAACATAGGATAAATTTAAAGAAAGATGTAGTTCTGGTTGTGCAACAAAGTTATCCGATGAATCCTAATTTTGCTAAGCAGGTTAAGGACAAAATTGATAAGTTGTTGGCAATAGGATTTATTAAACCAGTTAATCAGGTTACATGGTTGTCTCCTATCATAGTTGTCCCTAAAAAGAATGGGAACTTGAGAATTTGTGTTGATTATAAAAAGTTAAATGCAGCAAGAATTACGGATCCCTTCCCTATGCCAGTTTGTGATGTCGTATTGGATGCAGTAGCTGGACACGAGATGTATAGTTTTTTGGATGGATTTTCAGGATACAATCAAATTCGTGTTACTGAGGAGGATCAGCACAAAACTGCATTCATTACAGAATTTGGTGCTTATGTGTTTATAGTAATGAGTTTTGGATTGAAGAATGGACTGCCCTCATTCAATTATGTGGCGCATAAAGTGTTTGAAACTTATTTTCAGGATTTCATGTAAGTCTTTGTGGACGACTTTTCAGTGTTTGAAAAAAGGTACAACACCTACTGCATCTAAAATCCTATTTTGATAGATGCAGGAAATTCAGGATGGTACTCAATCCGTTCAAGAGTGTCATTGTACTAAAAAGTGGTATTTTATTGGGACATGTCATTTCTAAAAAAGGAATGGCTATTGATGTTAAAAAGATTGAAGCCATTAGGATAGCAAAAGCTCCCACAAATGACAAGGAAGTAATGAGGTTCGTTGGTCAGATTAAACATTTCTTTACCACTTACACATTTGACAAAAAAGGATGTTCCATTTGTATGGGCTGAATCTGAAGAAAAAGCATTTCAGTTATTAAAGAAGATGGTTTTAGTAGCACCGATTTTGTAGCCTCCAGATTGGTCATTGCCATTCCATATATTTGTTGATGCATCAGATGTGGTTGTAGGAGCAGTGTTGATGTAGTAGAAGGAGAAAGGATGGTATAGACTAGTATATTATGCTAGTAGGGTGTTGTGTGCAACTGAAAGAAATTATCACATGACTGAAAGAGAAGCTTTAGCAATGGTGTATGCTCTTAACAAGTTTAGACATTATTTATTGAGTAATAAAGTGATTTTTCATGTTGATCATCAGGCTTTGGTGTATTTGATCAAGAAGCCTTTATAGACAGGAAGATTGGCTAGGTGGATGCTTCTATTGCAAGAATTTGATTTTGTTATTATTCATGTTGCAAACATTTGTTTTATGTAGGGTACAAGTTTCAAATTATGTAAATACCTTTGGGAAATCTTCAAATACTTCAAGAAGGCTCATATTATTCATAAAAGATAGCAAAAATACCACATGAGTTCTAGAACATGGTGAGTCAAATTAGTGAGTCACAAGGGAGCTGTAGTGGTGTCCTAGTGGAAGGTCGATGTGGCTAGTTCTAAAAGTCCATCAATACTTTGCTTATTTGAGCACTTGAGTCATGTAATACCTCCATACAAGTGTCTACCACGAATTTAGATGTATTAGGAAGGTTTTAGATTAGTTTCCCATGCTATAAAAAGAGGAGAAAAGTCATGATCTTGTGGGAAGTCCAAGAGAGGCATATGTGTATCTCTATGCTGTTGTAGTTTTGTATGTAGAGATTGCAGAGCTTGTATCTCCCTCATTATATATCCAAATTACATGTTTGATATCTCATTTGAAAGCTCTTACTGTCTACTTTTGTCCTGTAAATTTTTATAATCATTGAAGTTGTGATTTGAGAGGAGTATGCTCTGCAAGTAGTGAGTTTTTTTTGGTTTCACCCCTACTGAAGGTCTCCATTAAACCTCTAACTTGCAGAGGTCATATCTCCTTGTGTATTTATCCGAATTGAGTGTTCTTTGGCTCATTAGAAAGCTCTTGGTGTCTAGTATATGTGGTTAAAACAGGTTTAGAAAATTCTAATCCATTAGAGAAAAGTAAGCTCTGCAAGCATGACTGGTTTTCTGTGATGAAGTTTGTGAGAAGGTCAACTTGTTCCTAGGGGGTTCCACATACTTCTTGCTGTATTTTGGAGGTCAATAAACTCCAACATTGGTATCAGAGCAAGGAATTGAAGCTTGGAGAAGGTTATAATACCTTGATGAAGAATTTGAATCTATTGGAGTAGCGGTTCATCATTGACACTACACAAAGGTAGAAGGAGATAGCAAGGAAGCATCTCAAGCAACATCCAAGCAAAGAAAGGTGCATAGACTTTATTACAAAGGTAAATCTCATACTTCTTCTTATCACATATATCCAAAAGGAGGGTTAAAGGAGGAAGTTTAGTATTTACACAATGGGCGATCAACATGCACAAATAGAGAAGCTTGATAAGAACAACTATCAAGCATGGCGATTTAGAATCACAGCATACTTGCAAGGTAGAGGCTTGTATGGTTTGATTGATGGAACGGATATCAAACCTATATTACCAGAGGATATCCAAATCAGCAACAATTGAGGGAGTTTAGACTTTGGAATGAAAGAGACAAAAGGGTTATATTCATTTTATCACAAAATATTCAAGATTCAATGGTAGGACACATACAAGATCTAGACACAAGTAGAGATGTTTGGCTTGCATTGGAAAGGTTGTATGCTACAGGTACAAGAGCAAGGAAGATTCAACTCAAAAATGATTTGAATAACATAAAGAAAGATACAAGGACATCGGTCAATGATTACTTGTTGAAGGTTAAAGAGATTGCAGATCAACTAGGATCAATTCAAGCTCATGTGGAGGACGACGACTTGGTTGCACATACTCTCAACGGCCTCAAGGATGATGAGAGATGGAAACCATTCATTACTTCAGTTTATGCTAGAGGAGAATTACCAGACTTTGATCAGCTTGTTGCTCTCATGGTCACGGAGGAGATGAATCTAAATGGTTCTACTTCAAATCAAAAAGGATCTCAAGCACAAGCTCTTTATGCAGGATCATCAAGAGGTGGAAACAGAGGTAGAAGAGGTTCAAATAGAGGTCAAGGAAGAAGGAGCGATGATCAAGGGACTTCAAGTGGCTTCTTCAACACAAGAGGAAGAGGAAGATCAAGTGCTAGAGGTACGAGAGGCTACTACAACTACAATCAAAGACAAAGGAGTGAAGATAACAACAATTGCTATATATGTGGAAGGTATGGACACTATGCCAAAGATTGCTATCAAAATGAAAATAATCAAGGTGGTAATCGAAGAGGAGGCTAATCAAGAAGAGGTAAACAACAAGGAAATTATGCAGTTGAAGGTAAAAGTGATGATTATGATTCTCTTCTTATGATGAATGTAGAAACTAAGATGGATTGCAATAGTGATGTATGGTATGTAGATAGTGGTTGCTCTAACCATATGTCACATGATGCTTCATGGTTTTCTAATATGCATAATCCTTCATGTAAAGGTCATGTTGAAATAAGAGATGATACAACACATAAGATTATGCAGGTTGGAGATGTTGTTATGCAGGATAAGAGCAAGACAAATTGCTTGAAGGATGTACTTTATGTGCCAACGATCACTAAGAGTTTGATGTCAGTTGGTCAAATTGTAGAAAAAGGTTTGCAAATAAGATTTAATCATGCAGGTTGTTTCATTGAGGATCCAAAGCAAAGGAGGTTAATTGCTAGAGGTCAAAAACAAGGTAGATTGTTTACATTCAAGGTAAACCCAAATCATACAAAGTGTTTCTCTTATGGTATGCATCGAATAGCAGAGCTTGATCTATGGCACAAAAGGATTGGACACATGAATGTACACAGGTTAAAGGAGCTATCAAAGAAGAGGATTGTTGAAGGATTAGCTGATCTTACTAAGCAACATATGGTGCATCTTTGTGAAGCATGTCAAATGGGTAAGCAGACTAGACAACCTTTCAAGCATTCAAGCTATGTAAGCAGTGGATTGCTAGAACTTATACACATGGACGTATGGGGTCCTACTAAAGAGGCATCCTTGGCTGGTAATAAGTACTATGTATCATTCATTGATGATCATAGTAGAATGACATTTGTGTATTTCATTAAACATAAGAGTGAAGTCTTTGATTGTTTCAAAAATTTTAAATCATTTGTCGAGAAGCAAACAGGAAGATATGTTAAGAAGCTAAGATCCGATGGAGGGGGAGAGTATTTCTCTCAAGATTTTACTGATTTTTTGTATGATGAAGGTATCAAAAGAGAAGTGACATGTAGGTATACTCCACAACAAAATGGAGTCGCAGAAAGAAGAAACAGAATCATAACAGAAGCGTCTAGAAGCATGCTAAATGATATGTGTTTGCCTAATTCTTTTTGGGCTGAAGCTGTTAGCACAAGTGTGTACATTATGAATAGAGTACCTACTGCTAGAGTTCATCATTTGACACCATATGAGGTATGGCACGGAAGGAAACCAAGTGTAAGTCATTTGAAAGTATTTGGTTGTGTATGTTATGTACATGTACCTAGTGAAGTGAGATCAAAACTTGATGTGAAATCAGAAAAGTGTATATTTATTGGTTATGCAGATACTCAAAGAGGATATAGATGTTATAATCCTCATACCAATAAGGTGGTTGTTTCAAGAGATGTAAACTGTGATGAATCACTTTCATGGTATGTATAAGAAAAGTTTGCAGGTCATAAATGGAGATGAAGAAGATACAGGTGAAGGAGATGAGTGCTCACCTCAGCCCACAAGAAGTTTAAGTGATGAGAAAAGCGGTTTGGATGAAGAAAGAGAGCTACCTTTCAATGGAAGATTAAGGAAAGATTCACCTCCAAGTGTTAAAAGTAAAGGTAAACTTAAACTTGTTGAAGTTAATGATGACGGAGAGGAAATTAGTGATGCATGTGAGTATGCAGAATCATCAAAGGTTCCTAATAAGAAAGGAAGAGCATCTACATTGGAGGTAAGAAGAACTTCAAGAGTGAGTAAGCAACCTCAAAGGTATATGTATGAATCTTTCATGAATACTCATTATGCTTTTATGACAAAAGTTGAGCAGGAAAATGAACCCACATGTTATGATGAGGCAAAAGGAGATGAAAAGTGGGCAAAAGCAATGAGCGAAGAAATGGAAGCACTACAGGATAACAAGACTTGGAATTTAGTTCCAAAGACACCAAAGCAAAAGGTAATTGGTTGCAAGTGGGTTTTTAAGATTAAAAGAAATAGTGATGGTAGTGTGTCAAGACATAAGGTTAGACTTGCCGCAAAAGATATAATCAAACTCAAGGATTGGACTATGAGGAGACATTTAGTCCAGTAGCAAACATGGCAACGATGAGAACTTTGTTGGCTTTAGCTGCAAGTAAAAGGTGGAATATATATCAACTTGATATAAAGAATGCCTTTCTTAATGGTGAGTTAAATGAAGAAGTGTATATGTCACAACCAGATGGTTATGTGGATGCAAAATGTCCTAATCATGTATGCAGGTTAAAGAAGGCATTGTATGGTCTTAAGCAGGCACCAAGGGCATGGAATGTAAGGTTGGTAAAGTATCTTATGCTGCAAGGATACACAGCGAGTCATGTTGATCCTTCACTCTATGTAAAACATGTAGATGGCATGTGTGTCTATGTATGCATTTATGTGGATGACTTGTTGATTACAGGGAATGATGCAAAAACAATTGAAGAGATAAAAGGTAATTTGGGAAAGGAATTTAAAATTTCAGATCTTGGTTTGCTTAGATACTTTCTTGGGATTGAAATTGTGTATGGCGATGAAGGTATGTGGTTGATACAGAGAAAGTATATATGTGATATGCTGAAAAGGTTTGGTATGCAGGAATGTAAATTTGTTTCTACTCCAATGGAATGTAATGTAAAGTTGAGTGCAAAGGAAGGTGATGAGTTGCATGATATGAATGCATATAGATCCATGGTAGGATCTTTGATTTATGCAACAAAAACTAGACCTGATATATGCTATGCAGTGGGAGTATTATCACAGTTTATGCATGAACCTAGAGTACCTCATATGCATGCAGTGAAAAGAGTGCTTAGGTATTTGAAAGGTACCATGAACGAAGGATTATTTTATAGTCATGATGCTGATCTAACTCTTAAAGTCTTTAGTGATGTAGATTGGGCTGGAAGCAAAGATGACAGAAGATCCACAAGTGGATATGTGGTAATAGCAGGAAACAAGACATTAACATGGAGTTCAAAGAAATAGCCTATAGTTGCTTTATCTTCTACAGAGGCTGAGTATAGAGGTTTAGCATTGGCTACTACTGAGGTTATGTGGTTTAAAAAGTTGTTTCATGACTTGAATGTGCAGGTTGATATACCATTGATATATGGGGATAACTTGAGTAGCATTCATATGACCTCAAATCCTGTTTTTCATGCTAAAACAAAGCATATAGAGGTTCACTATCATTATGTTCAAGAGAAGGCCATAAACAATGAAGTACAAGTTTCTTTTGTGGGAACAAAGGATCAAGTTGCAGATATCTTCACCAAATCCTTGGATGGACCAAAGCTTCAAAGATTCAACTATATTCTTGGCATGAAGGAAATACCCTTTGAAACTTGAGGGGGAGAATGTTGCGAACATTTGTTTTATGTAGGGTACAAGTTTCAAATTATGTAAATACCTTTGGGAAGTCTTCAAATACTTCAAGAAGGCTCATTGTGCAACAAGGTGTAGAAAAAGAGTTGGATAAATTGGTAGAACAACAACAGATAATATCAGATACATTATTGGATGAGAAGAAGGAACAGACGGAGATATGTCAGAATCAGGTATAGATTGAGGAGGTAGTTGACATTGATATATATAGAAACTGGTATATGGATGTCTCAAAGGCAATACGCCTTCAATATGCTGAAAAAGTATGATATGGTTGATTGCAAACCAATTTCTTTGCTGGATACACCGATGCAGATTGGGTTAGTATCATTCCAAATAGATGATTTACTAGTGGTTTTCTATTCTCACTTGGGAGTGCAGCTATTACACGAAGTAGTAAGAAGCAACCCACTGTTGCTTTGTTGAGTACAGAGGCTGAGTATGGAGGTGATGTAGTGGCACCGTGTGAGCATCATGGCTAGAGATGCTACTTGCAGATTTAGGTGTGGAACTGCAAAAGCACATCACCATCTATTGTGATAATCTTAGCAACATACAATTAGCATGGAATCTTGTTTTTCATGTTAAAACAAAGCATATCAAGGTACATTATCACTTGATCAGAGAGTAAGGTATTCAGATGTGATATTGATCTTGTTTATGTGAGAATAGATGAGCAGGTTGCTGATATTTTCACTAAAGCGCTTGGAGCAGAGAACTTGAAGAAGTTTCGAAAGATGCTTGGGTTAGAGTACATGACGTTGAGCTTGAGGAGGAGTGTTGAGATATCAAGCTAAACATGTGGTGATCCAGGATGACATGTATCACTTTTTCATTTCTATGCCATGTATAGTGATCATGCCGGTATATGTGAGGGATACTTCATTGAGCTTTACTAGATTTATCTACTGAGAGTGATGGCACATTTGTTTCTTGCAAGCTCACTCATTCGTGGACATTAGGTTTTTCCTTATGTACTATTCTTTATGTATTGGACTTGTTGTATTGTTGTTTCTAGGTCATTCTTGTATATTCCTTTTATGTAATAGAAGAAGAAGAAGATCATTCTTCCTTGCCTCAATCTGTGTGTGTGCTCCTCTTTGATTTGTGAGAGTGTTTGTGTGAGATCTCTTCCTTATCTCCTTCCTTATGACACCTATCATACTAGACTCTAAGGCTTTCTCTATGTTTCCTTCTCAAGCTTGTTATAAGGCATGAGCTCTAGTAATTGCTTGAATGGGTACTAAAGTGGGTGGAGAACCATTTGAACCTTGGACAATGCCTATCATGTTGATCAGAGTTATCTTCAAGACATTAGTTGGATTCTTAGGATAATATGATCTTTACCACACTCTCAACAATATTCTTGTATGGTAAGAGTGTGGTTGACCTACTGATGTGGATGTTGGCATTCACATACAAAGTGATCACCTTGGCATTTATAGCATGGGCCTTTAGGGGTTTGTGGTCTCATTTATCTCATATGGGGCCTAGGGTTAGGGTTTTTGTACATCACATTTGAGTATTGAGATTCCCAATTATATTCATGTGCTACAATTTTGTAGTGATAAGCTTTTGTGTGTTCTATTGACTCTGTGCACCAGGTGGGCTTGTTCTCTCCATGAGATAAGTCAAATCTATTGGAATTAGGATCATTCTAAGTGATCAGAGGAGAAAGTAATACTAAAGCCCTATTAGGATTTTCTTCTTCCACTACATATTTGATTGATATTACATTGATAGGGGTGGTAGTTGCAGTCCTAGCACTGGTTGTTGTTAAGGTTGTCCTTGATACTGTGGCTAGTAGTTATCTTGTGGCCTATAGTAGGGTCATTGCTGATATGGATTTTGATAGCTATATGCTTGTTGATATGGTTGCTAGTAGTTTTATCTAACTAGCTGCTTGTTATAGGGGCAATTGTTTCCCATATGATTTGTGTATTTCCTTTCTATGGTGCAATAGTATGAACCTAGAGGTATGGAATTCTAGTTTTGCATTGGGCAAGCACTAGCCATGTGATCAACACCACAAGTGTAGCAACATTTTATGGCACCAACATTCTCATGTTGCCTATTCTAGAAATTCTGTCTGTTTCTGTGCAACTAACTCAGCTAGTTCCTCCACTGAGGATAATGGTTTGGAAGTAATACTAGGCAAGAAATATGATCTATTCTAGAGCTTGGGAAACTCTAAATCCTCTCCTAAGTTGTATTCTATGTCTATGTACATTTTCATACATTGGTATAGGGTGTTTGTGGGTAGCTCTGTGATTGGACATCTCTCTATGCAGTACGTGAATCTACATCATGCTAACCTCATTGTCTCTTGCGGCATCTGTTTGAAATGTTGGATCAAAGATGAGGTGTTGTCCTTGATTCCACTCTTAGAGATTTCAACAATGAAAGCATCGAATAGCTATGTGGTATCTCAAAAATGACCTCTATTCTAGAGCTTGGGAAACTCTAAATCCTCTCCTAAGTTGTATTCTATGTCTATGTACATTTTCATACATTGGTATAGGGTGTTTGTGGGTAGCTCTGTGACTGGACATCTCTCTATGCACTACGTGAATCTACATCATGCTAACCTCATTGTCTCTTGGGGCATCTGTTTGAAATGATGGATCAAAGATGAGGTTTTGTCCTTGATTCCACTCTTAGAGATTTCAGCAATGAAAGCATCGAATAGCTATGTGGTATCTCAAAAATGACCTTGTTGCAAGGCTAGAAACCAAGCAAGAGGCATGCTTTTGAAGGTTAGACCAAAAGCCTCATATTGAGTGAACAAAGCTTCCACTTATTGCACTCACAACACCTACTTGAAGCATCTCAACATACTTGAGTGCTCTCTTTATCCCGGTAGAGGGAAATCATCCTCATCTCTATGTGACCTATGACCTGTAGTCCTTTCTCTTTTTGGTTTGCTTGTCCCTTCTTTTGATCTGCCTCTTCCTATGTTATGCACAAAGCTTAGGGGTTTCCTATATTCTTTGTATATTGGCTCCTAAAGAATCAGCATGGCTTGTACTTCCCCATAGCTTGGGTAGGGGGAAAACCGTTTGGCCTCACCAAAAATGAGTATGCTTACTATATTCAGACACTAAGCAAATTTGCTATGAAGTGGGACTCATGTAAGTTGATTTCCCTTGGATGTTTAGGTCCTTGAACTCATAAACTAAGAAGTCTTGTTTAGTATGAGGCTTGTCTGATTTGAACTTCGAAAGGGCTTCTTTAGTAGTTATGTGAACATATAACTCTATGGCAGTATTGTCCAAGGGTATCTTCGTGGTGGCTATGATTTTAGTAAGCACCAATTTCTTTATAGGAGTAGAGGGAATCTCCATTTGATCTTCCTCATCCGAGTCTGAAACTTTTGACTCTGTAAGAATGTTCCCAAAGTCATCTGTTTACTAAGATTGACTACTAACCATGTACATATTTCTCTCTTATGTATGTATGATCCTTTCTCAAACTTCACCATTGGGTGATCTATGCCATAGAGATGCTCTGGGTTTTGCAATTCTACCACAAACCTTCTCAAATTGCCCTCATAGATGTGAGCACCTCATCCATTGGTTTTGATGTACTCCATCTATGTTTTGTAAGGTCCTTGAGGTGTCTCCTAATATGTGGCTCTATTTCCATGAGTTGATCTCTTCATGTTGTAAGGGCTATCTGATTCACTTGTCTCCTGGTTATCACTCAACTGTAGATTACCTAATTGCTTAGACCAAGACTTGGCTCTATGGTTGACACTAGCTTTAGAAGATCTTAGGCTTTGTCGATCCACTTTGCCAAAGTACTTGCTTGATCTAAGGTTCATGAATCAACTCGCTTCCCTTTCTTTACCCCTTTTGAAAATTCTCTCCTTATCGGTTCACTTGTCAATTTATTACCTTTTGTTATTTTTTTTCCAGATGTATAACTGTTAGGAATACTTTTGAGTTTTTTCACTCGAGTTTGAGTTGTCGTTTTAGGATCTTTTCACTTAATGTTTTCACAATTATAATTACTTTAGGCCTTGCACTTGGGCTCCTTAGTTTACTTAGACTTGAATGCTCTAGACAAGCATGAGTACCATGTTGAGGATTTCCACCTCTTTGGTTGTCAATCTACAATGATGTAAGGATGATATAATGACTGTGAGCAAGTGATGTGCACAAAGGTGAAGGTGAGAAGCATGCTAGACGTGCACACACATACACACACACACACACACACACAAGGAAGAGGCAATAGAAGAGACAATGGAAGGAAGAAAACGTCTATTCATTAATACAAGAATACTCTTACAATCTCAGTCAAGGTAAAACAAGCCACCCTAAAAAAGGAGCTATCTAGCTCTTCTATTATTTCTTTTAGGATTTTTGAATGATTTCACATCTAATGTTTGGGATAGTTCCAATCTATTTTTGAAGCATCTAATGAACTATAAAAATTATGAAATCGGGTACGTGCATTCTACCCAAGCTCCTCAAGCTCCTTGGCTTGCACAAAATGAAGGACTAATTTACAAAATTGGGGTTTTATATTACAAGGTTAGTCATAAAAAATCATTATTGGAAGTTAAAATGATATTTATAATCTTGAGGATCATATCCTTGGAAAAATTAGTCCTTGGTCCCCTTGCCTTTCTCATGCTTCTTTCACATGCTTCCTTGGCATCTATGATAGCTTCCTCCACTTCATGTACTGCTAACAAACATCTAGGGCATCAACCCCCAATTCATCAAGTTTTTTTGGGTTTTCACTAGACATGTAAAGAACCTCTACTATCCACATATGCGTTTCCCTCTTGTTTCACTGCTAGATTGAGATGCATTACTATCTCATAGTTATTGCTTTCCATTTTCACAATTGTGAAACACAAAAAATGGAGCTCCAAGACCATTGCGTTTTTTATATTTCAAGGTAATAGCATATTCCCCTTTTATCTTGGATACAATTTTTTGTCTGACATGCAAGTCCCTTTTAGTGCTAGGGTTCTCAAAGAACTCAATCAATCCTAGTTTTATAGATCCCAACAAGATCAAGACAAGATTCTTGCTCTTGTTTACTTTAAGGAAATGAAGTTCTTATTATCTTACTCTGAAAGGACAAACCTTAGCACTTACGTTGCAAATTTAGCTCTAGGTTGAGAAAATCCTAAGTTCGCAACTATGACAATGGCCGTTGGCTACTTTACTGCTCCTTCTCAAGCTAGAGGCATGTATCCCTTTGCCCCACTTAAACTCTTTGGAAGAGTAGATATCAAAGATGCACTCTCTATTCAAAGACTTAACCTCATAGGGTGGCCCAAGTTAGAGTTGATGCATGGTAGCAAGGTCAACTACAAAAGTTGTTAAATACCCAAATGGATCAAATAGCCTTAATTTTTTGAGTGAACTCTTATGAGTCCTTTTGACTGTGTATATACACCCTATTGTAAGCCCCTTAGTGATTCAAATTCTATTTCCGCTACTTCTTTTAGTAGGCTATGCTCCAAATGACTCTAGGGAATACTTGTTTGTGTCTTAAAACACTGAAGTAAGGGTGAAGTTTGTGCCATTGATGTAAGTGTATTGATTAACCCCTCTCGACTTAATATTGCTTGAAAATTACCTAAAAAATTCCCAATAATTTTCACATAGGCTATGGAAATAATTGGGTATCTTCTCCACTTTTGAGAGGCTAGTTGTTGGGAGATTCTTTGCAGAAAGGAAATTGAGTGTTTGCAGGAGAATGAAGAGAAGAAAAGAAGTGGAACACAGACACTTGGAGCTTCTGTATATTGATTATGAAGAGAAAAATAGGATGATGATGTATCACATAAATCAAATGCCCTCTATGCGGAATGTGTAGCCCAAAGAGTACACACACACACACACACACACACACAAGGTTACAAGATACACAAACTCCTTGTGCCGCCAAGCTTGTCTGCACCATACCCCCACCTTCTCTAGGAGCTTGCACTTGTGCACACCTTGCACTCAAGCTTCCAATAGGGTAGGAGGGATGGATACCTTCTGTTGACATGCACACCTCTTTAATGGTACCTTGTGCCACGTTGATTGCCTTGCTTATTGGCTCTCTGCACACCTTCTCTGCACATGGAATGCCACTTCTTGCACACTTTGTCTCACACGTACTTCTCTGCATCGCACTCTGCTTGAATGTCCCTTCCTCTTCTCACCTAGTGTATACTATGCTCACACTCGCTTAGTTTAACTCTAAGAATAATGCATATGCCTTGAGTTGAGTGTCGATTCATGTACGCCGCTCCTAACTGCTAGTGTATCTTGGTGCTCACATTGATGTCCCAAGAATGTCTCAAAATGTGTATAGCCAATGACTCCCTATTTTTTCTTATAGTGACTTTAGGACAACAACGAAATTTTAAATGGGGGGCCATACTTTCACTTTTGCATACCGCTTCCACTTCACATACCTTCACTTTTGCCTTCATTTCTTCAATATGTGTACCTAAGTGAGGGTTCACTTGAACCTTCCAAACACCTTTAAAACCCTTGAAACTTATAGAAAGACAATCTGCAACCTGCATCCACTTTTTGCAAAACATAACCATTGTGAACAAATTGATTGTGCACTACCTATGCACCTTGACCACTTTGACTTTGACCACTTTGATGTTCACCCTTTTGACTTTAACCAACTTGACTTTGACCAATTTGACTTTGACCAATTTGACTTTGACCAATTTAATTGTGATCAATTCAACTTTGATGGGCTCAACAATTGCCCACCACCTAATGGACTATCCATCGTGGAGAGCTAACAGCCAAACCATGAGTAGAGAGGTTCACTTTGATACTTATTGTGAAAAACTTCAAAAGGACAATTGAGCAGCTATCAAGTCCACCAGGAGCTGTAAAGAACCATCACCAGGGAAGAACCAAAACGGGAAAGGGAGGGCTGAAGGGCTAAGAGGGATAGGGTAAGGAGGGGTAATGGTGGGGCAAGGTAGAAGGATAAAGGGAGGGGCAAGGAGTACGATTAGGGGCTTTGGAGAGGGTCAAAATGAAAAAAAATAAAACCTATAGAGGCTTCATATGGAAAAATGTGAATCATGTGGGGAAATGAGGATGGACTAGACCCTATGGACAACGAGGAGAAGAAAAAACACATGTAAAATGTGCACAAAACATGTAGGTTTAAGCCAAAAGTAGGAAAATAGCTTGGAATTTTGTGAAATTAATGCAAAACATGATTCCAAGAGGGCCAAAAGACATTTAAGAAAATGACCCCAAGTTTGAAAAAAATCGCCATCCAAGATGCAATCTAGAGCCAAAACAATTTTGCCAATAATATATATATATATATATATATATATATATATATATATATATATATATATATATATATATATATATATATATATATATATATGTGTGTGTGTATATATATATATATATATATATATACATATATATATATATATATATATATATATATATATATATATATATATATATATATATATATATATATATATATATATATATATATATATATTCTCGAAAAACATCTCACGAGGGGATCATTTTTCAATAGAAATAAATTTAAAAAAAGTCAAAAAATAGGGGCAGGGGGTGCCAAGTGTCATGCCCCTTTGCTTGGCTCCCTGGTTTTCTATCCAGCCCACCTTGATGTGTGGGTGGTCTGCTATGCTGCACCTAATTGTGCAAAACTATAAGGGGAGTGGTAACCGTGCATGCCTCTAGACGGCAGATTGGTTAGGAATGCCCCCAACATTTGGGTGACAAAGCACCATGGGCGTGAGTGTTGAGCCTTCCCTTCCTCACCTTTCTTGGGAATGTTGTTTGTCCCTTGGATTGTGGGTAGATTCTTGCCAACGGGAATGCCCCCCGTCCATCCATGATAGGTCTTGCACCTTGATGGCCGAGATAGCTAGCCACCGGGCCAACCCGTCCCTCATCTTGCCCTCTCACTCAAAGGGGCTTTGGACGTGTGTGGCAAAGGAGAGCCACTATGCCCCTTGGAAAATGGCAACCATGGACTTGATGGCAATGTGCCATCAGGCTCGCCTGCCTTCGACTGCCATCCCTCACATCTTCCGGGTTAAGTCCCTATCTTCCACTCCAACCGGCCTCTTGGCCATCTCAACCTCATATCCCGCTTTGGCTTCCGGGTTACTTAAAGGGATTGCCCCTTTAACTCATGGTTGTCGTTCTCCTTGTGGGTACAAGCTAAAACCTCCCTTGGACTTGGACCGTCACATTTGGTATCAGGGCTTCGGCTCTCGATCGATCGGTGAATCCATCATTGACGGTGTCGGTCATCGACTTGTCAGTAAAAAAAGGGATGCCCTCCATATGCTGGCAAGGTTGCCTTGTTCTCCAGGTCGGGCTAGCACAATAAGTCACATTGTGCCATCATAAGTCACGTCCCTTTGGGGGAGGGGCCCTTGTCTACGAGACTAAAATTTGGGAGCAACACAGGGTAGTCCCTCTGTGCTCCATTATGGGTGGGCTGACAAGATAGAGTGCTACGTCAAATAATGATGATGTCGGTCCCAAAACGAAATTCGCATAACCCACTTGTCGATTGTAAGACAATGTCCATTTGCAAACATTGTAAGATCCTTTGTCAAGTGCCCAGGTCAAGCAAAATTTTGGAAGCAAAAGGCCAACTAAAACTTGTTCTCCTGTGAAGGTATCACATCGGCCACGGTAGTGAGCGCACTGAGGCCAAAATTTTCATCCGATGGGAAAATGTCCCGATCTTTTACTCTTTGACTGGCATGCCTAGAGTTATCAAAAATGAAGTGTTGTGCTTCCCATCGGGTCGTACGGGGTTGGGGAATGCACTATGTGAAAAATAGTCGGTGTGAATGTAAGATGCTCTGTGCGCAGCAACATCCATGCCTATGTGCAAATCTAAGCTAGGGTCGCCGATAGGCCTGTTTTCATGTAGCCGATGAGTGTGTGGCCTTGCCCTCCCGTCCGTGCCTTGGATGAGCTGCCCGTAGGTCCTTTCATGGCTAGGGCAAAGTTGGAAGTAAGTCGGCCAATGGGTGTGTGGCTTGCCCTGCCGTCTGCTCCTTGTGAGTGGGTGCTGTTCACAGGTCCCTTTGAGGTCAAGGCAAAGTAACAAGTAAGTTGGCTGGCGGGTGTGTGGCCTTGCCCTCCTGTCTATACCTTAGATGGATGCCGCCCCTGGGTCCCTTCATGGCTGGGGCAAAGTTCAAAATGAAACCACCGGTGTGAAGCTAAGATGCTCTATGCGCAGCACGTCTATGCCTTTGTGCAAAACAAAACGAGGGTGCCGATAGGCCCATTTTCAAGTAGAGATGGCCGACCGTGAAGGTAAGTTTCTCTATGCACCCATGCCTATATGCCAAACATCATAGGGCCGCCGATAGGCCCCTTTTCAATCGAGCCGGCATGCATAAATCGTGTCATGGCTAAGTCTCATGAATGCGACATAAGTCATAATGCCATATGTCATTAAAAAGCACCATAAACTGCCTTGACCGTTGTAACTCGCACGTGATGTCGATCACAATGATGTGTGGTTTGTTCGTGCCATTTATGCAATGTAACAATGTGGGCCATCGATAGACCCCTCTACTTCAGGTGGGAATTACCGTGGCCAGTGCTTGCAGTCTAGGCTTCACCGCACCTCGATAATTATGGAACATCAGAATGGAAACAACGAGTGTGTGTGGAGTGGCAACGAGGCCCTCACATCAAAAAATGGGTTTGGACCCAAATGATCATATCTGCCCAGGATGGGGAAACATTTTAACTTAGAATCGGTTCGGGCCTTGGTGTTTCACTTTGGCTCCAACCTTGAGCAAAATGGCCCAATCTGCCATTTGGATGGCAAAGGGCAAACGGACATCCAGTTGTGAATTGACTCGGAACCATCTTTTTTATGATAGGATCTTCTTGGAAGTCCTTGGATAGAATCGGCACATTCAACCTACAAGAGGAAATTGTGCCATGCCCAACATGAAAGGTCCTTCCCTTATGCAAGATTTGGATCATGTGGATCTTGGCTTGTCCCCATGTAGTCAGGGTGGGGCAGGCCGTCCCTTATTGTAGTCCCTTTGCTTCGGGCCAAACCAATGGTGTTACATTCACACCTCTCTTGTATTAGGTAAATTTTCCCTTAGATATGCACTCGCATGACAACCCATGGTACTAAGGACACTTCCCCAAATTCGAGGGTAAGAACACCATGCGAAGTCTCACAAGCCATCACAATGTCACCCTTTTGACTTCATTGCAAATGGGAATCATTCTAGAGCCCATAGGTGGACTTCACAACCATGCCAAGTCTGTTCGAGAGGGGGTGGATGTCATGCCCCTTTGCTTAGCTCCCTGGTTTTCTATCCAGCCCACCTTAGTGCTTGGGCGGTTTGTCGTGGTGCACCTAATTGTGTGTAACTATATAGGGAGTGGTAACCATGCATGCCTCTAGACGACGGACTGGCTATGAATGCCCCAATGTTTGGGCGATGAAGCACCATGGGTGTGAGTGTTGAGCCTTCCCTTCCTCACATTTCTTAGGAACATCGATTGTCCCTTGAATCGTGGGTAGATGCCCAAAAACAAGAATGCACCCATCCATCCATGACGAGTCTTGCACCTTGATAGCCGGGACAGTCAGACATCGGGCCGGCCCATCCCTCATCTTGCCCGCTCACTCAAAAGGGCTTTGGACGTGTGTGGCAAAGGAGAGCCACTATGCCTCTTGGAAAATGGCAACCATGGACTTGATAGCAACGTACCACTAGGCCGCCCACCTTTGATGGTTGTCCTTCACATCTTCTAGGTTAAGTCCCCGTCTTCCATTGCAACTGGCCTCCGGGCCATCTCAACCTCATGTCACATTTCAGCTTCCAGGTTACTTAAGGGGATTGTGCTGTTAAAGTGTTACCATCATATTAACTATTACTGGAATGAGACTACCAATGGGTTCTTGGGATGGTCAGGGGTTTGTAATACAGAGGCCCTATATGTATTTTCCCCATGCAATTTGTTACTGAGGTGAATTCTGCATTAACTTGCTCTGACGATTCCGACAGACTTAATTGTGAATTTCCTCCACAAGTACTCAATAGAAATACAATATTCATCGCAACCGAAATATGCGGATTCCTTAATGACAAGACGCTTGGGCTTGACTTTGAAAAGGATTGAGTTTTCGACATTTCTCTCTGAAGAATTGAAGAAGATCTTCATTATCGTCATTGATGCCCATAACTTGCTCAGATTAGTTTACGGAAGAGGGGGGTATTCGTCCAAGGATTCTGAACAGGTTGAACAACAGGGAGGAGAAAGGAGAGAAGGTGAGGAAGACAGGTTCGGGGAACATCACCTTTGGCTATCTATCGCCAGATCACCTGGCACTCACTGAGGATTCGCCAGAAGAAGAATAACACCCAGTTAACTGATTCTCGGACAGTAGTGTTAATGAGGGAATAAAATGGACGAGATATACCATACATACTTTTTTTTGTAAATTGAGGGTAGCTACCAAAAATTGGAGAGTAGAGCATTCCAGTTCAGGTTGGCAAAGGATAGCAAATTCATTGGAAGACTGTCAAGGGAATAACTGCTTCAAAGGAATTGATCCCAGCGCTCCAGACATTCTAGCACAAGTTTCTTTAGCATAATAAGAAGGGTCTTATTGGTACTTTTTGCTAGTCCGTTTGCATGAGGATAGTAAGGGGAACTAAATTTATGGACAATCTTAAAGGTGCGAGTGAGCACTTGCATTAAGGTGTTAGTAAAATGCGTACCTTGATTAGAAACAATCTCCAAGGGAAGCCCGTAACAAGGAAAAACATCACTCATCAAACATTTTGCGACCACCAAAGCAGTTGTTGACCGTAAAGCCCAAGCTTCAACACTCCGAGTAGCATACTCAATACAGGTAAGAATATACCGATGATTGGTAACTGTGGCAGGAGGCATAATTGGGCAAATGAAATCCAATCCCTGATTTTGAAAAGGCTCAAGAGAAAGAACTGTTGGGTGTGTGTAGAAGTGCGAGAGACACACAAGAAGCACACACAAGGAGCACAAATGCAGCAAGACACACGAAGAAGACGATGGCTGGAATAGCTCTCTCTATTGATCGATGAACTGAACTGAAGTAACAGCTGAATGATATCCCTAAGTACAAAGTACCACCACATATGAGAGTATCAAGTATGTGGTAACATGGGGAAAAAACCTCTAGCCAGCACTAGAGTAAAAAGTGCCCATGTATAGGGAAAAGGTTCACATCAAAGCTACCTGAGGAACACATAAGTTTAACAAACCCCCCTGGAGCGAATGATGTGAACACATACAGAGAGTGACAGATCAGCCCCCACAAGGTAACAAGCCTAAAGCTTTGCGAAAAGCTTCAAACTTTTCCCGTGGAAGAGCTTTGGTGAATATGTCTGCCACATTATCTTGTGTAGGCACATATACCAAATCAATATCTCCTGCATGAAGGCGCTCTCTCACATAGTGATAATGCACCTCAATATGTTTGGTCTGTGCATGAAACACTGGGTTTCGTGCAACAGCCAAAGCACTCTGACTATCAGTGAGAATATGCGTAGCAACATCAATCTCCATGCAAAGATCCATCAATAGGCGTCTCAGCCATATACACTCCACTATAGCTGTGAAAACTGCCCTGTACTCAGCTTCACAACTCGATGTCTCCACTGTAGGTTGCTTCTTACTCAACCAAGATATGCATGAGTCTCCAAGGAAAAAGCAATTACCACTAGTGGACATGCGAGTATCATAACAACCAGCCCAATCACTATCAGTAAAAGCATGCAAGCATGGCTGACCATCTCTGCCATAAAAGAGACCTAAGCTCAAAGTGCCTTGGAGATATCTAAACACACGTTTCACCGCTTGCCAATGCTTAGTGCCAGGGCTATGCATGAATCGACTCAACTAGGAAACTGCATACTGTATATCCGACCTTGTGTTGCATGCATATATAAGACATCCCATAGCTTGCTGATAAAGAGAAGTGTCAAATGCATCACTAGAATCCTCAACTGAGAACCTCAATCCTATCTCAACTAGTGTGGAAACTGGCTTACAATCCTCAAAATCAAAACGCTGAAGTATTTTTTCAACATACTTTGCTTGATGCATAACAATTCCCCCCTCAACGGATACAAACTGGATGCCAAGATAGTAGCTCAAAAGACCAAGATAAGTGACATCAAAAGTATGCTGCAAATCAGCCATAAGAATGTCAAGTTTTGCATCACATGACCCAATCAAGAGTATGTCATCAACATAAAGAACAACACTATAAGATCAGCCCCATTTTTGCATACATAGAGTGTGCTTTCAATCAGACTACATGTGAAGCCAAGAGCAATCAAGTGCTTATGTATTTTGTCATACCATGCACGTGGAGCTTGCTTGAGACCATACAAGGCTTTATGCAAGCGACAAACCATATGCTCTTTCCCTTTCATAGCAAATCCAGGAGGTTGCTTCACATAAACCTCTTCTTGCAAATCTCCATTCAAGAAGGCTGTTTTAATGTCCAACTGATGCACTTTCCAACCTCGATGGGCCGCCAATGCAACCACGGTACGAATAGTAGTCATGCGTGAAGTAGGTGCAAAATTTTCCTCATAGTCAATGCCATATTGTTGCGCATATCCTTTGGCAACCAATCTAGCTTTGTAGCGATCAATGCTACCATCAGATTTTCTCTTAATCTTGTAAACCCACTTTGTACCAATAGCATTCTTTCCTTTTGGCAATTCACATAACTCCTAAGTACCATTCCTATGTATGGAATCCATTTTTGATTGCATAGCACTCATCCATTGTGGATCGTCACATGCATCTTCAAAAGAGAGTGGCTCTTCATTACATGTTGTAGCAATAAGAGAATAATCCACAAAATTACTTGATGCATGGTGAGAGCTTGATCTTGTTCTACCAAGTAAAGGTGCACTCAATTTGCTGTCCTGCAAAGTTTGTTTCAGCCACTTTGGCATAGATTGTGCACTCTTGATAGACATGCGTTCATTATGTAATACATCTTCAATATGTACATCATACGTGGGCTGAATTTCATGCTCCGTTTCAGCCATATTTTGACGCAAATGTTCAGCCATATGTGGCTGGAAATTTCCAACTGTTTTGATAATTTTTGGCTGAATTTTTTCAGCCATGTTTGGCTGGAAATTCTCTGCATTTTCAGCCCTATTTGGCTGGAATTTTTCAGCCCTTTGAACCTAATTGGCTGGTCTACATGGCCATAGTCAAGCGCACCATTTTGGAACAAAGGCATGAGTGTATCGAGCACATCTTGTGAGCTAACTGTTGGCAGTTTTTTGCATTCAAGTAGAGGGAAAACTGAAGTTTCAGCAAATACCACATCTCGACTCACAATAATTGTGTTCGTCAATGGATGGTACAACCGATATCCCTTACTTTCAGCACTATAACCAACAAATATACATTTCTTTGCCTTGTCATCAAGTTTGTGACGTTGTTGTGATGGCACAAGAGCATATGCCAAACAACCAAACACACGCATATGACTAACCATAGGCTTATGACCATTCCAAGCCTCATAAGGAGTGATGACTCTCAATGCTTTTGTAGGGCAGCGATTCAACACATAGTTTGCACACATGACCGCTTCCATCCAAAACTTATGAGGAAGATGCTTTCCTTTAACCATACATCGTGCCATTTCAAGTAAACTTCTATTTTTACGCTCGGCAACACCATTTTGTTGAGGTGTATGTGGCACTGTACATTGGTGTGAAATACCTCTTTCACGAAGAAAAGCATTAAACTCATGTGACATGTATTCACCACCATGATCCGTGCGTAGAGTCAAAAGTTTTTATGAAGAAAAATTTTCAGCCATAGCTAAAAATGCTTTGAAGCAAGAAAATACCTCATTCTTTGCTTTCATAGGATACACCCATGTATGGCGAGTAGCATCATCAATGAAGGTAACAAAATATATCAGGATCCACTTGAATGCCTTGTTTTGAAATAATATAACCGAGCAATTTGCTACAAGAAACTCAAAACATCGATTTGTTGGGATTTAAGCACAAACGAAACTCCCAACACTTAGAAAAGCAACAACGTAGGTGATAGAGGTGAGCTGATGCATCACCAGATAATGAAAAATCATCCAAATACACCTACATAAATGTAGTTAAGTAGGGAGAAAAGATTTCTTGCATGCGTCGTTGAAAGGTACTGGGAGCATTGCAGAGACCAAACCACATCACTGTACAAGCATATACACTCCAATTCATAATAAACGTAGTCTTTGGAATATCCATTTCAGCCATGCACACTTGATTATAGACACCATAACCATCCAAAAAGGAATACATTTCTCGTCGAGCAACATCATCTAACATAGTATCCAAAAAGGGAAGTGGAAAGGGATCAGGGACCGTAGATACATTCAACTTCCGGTAATCCATGCAAATGCATTATTGCTTGTTTTGCTTTGGGACAATGACAATAGGAGAGATCCATTCAGCATGCTCAATGGGAACAATGAAGCCTACTTTCAACAGCTGATCCAATTCAGCCTTCACTTGTGCAGCATAGTTGGGATTCATTTGGTAACTACGTTGTTTATATGGCCAAACATCCGGTTTCAGCATCACATGGTGTTGGTAGATGTGAGGGTCCAATCCTTTCATATCCTGATAATCCCATGCGAATACATTAGCAAATTCTTTCAGCAACTGTACTAAATCATCTTGAAAAGTTTTTGGTAACCCTGCCTTAAGCTTAACCGGCCATGGATTAGCCTCATCTCCCAACTTACAACTAATTAGTTGATCTTTCGGTACATAAAACTATTACGACATGGAGATATCCTCAGATGGATGGAATAATTGTTGGAGATTCGTGGCATCTAGAACCTAATCTGTAACTGGATCCACTCCTTCGATAAGAGGAACTATCGTACAACCGACCGAAGTCCAATTATCCACAATGGCTTGTAAATCAATAGTACCCAATGCTAGCAAACCCTAGTTAGCATTTAGGAAAGCTTCTTCTTCATAATCTGAAAGTCCATCCAACATATGTACGGGTTCGGCCACATAAGGTCAAGCATGAAGGTCACAAGGCTTCATATCATCCGAGGGTACCACATATTTCTAATGATAGCTTTTGAAATTAGTTCATGTGCAGACCAATACTGTAACACTTTTGCTTGTTTCAACCAAGGCCTCTTGAATAGTAAGTTGTAATCCAGACTTGATTCAAGTAATTCCAAAACAACAAAAGTCATTTTGAACACTACTCCTTGGAGGGTAATGGGTATATCATGCACCAAACCCACTGGATGTACCCTAGATTGATCAGCCATTCTTACAAAAAACTAGACAGGTTCAATCTGAGTCCATCCTAACCTTTTCCAAAGTGTGGCTATACCAATATTCACACTTGAGCCTCTATCAATTTATACTTGTGTAATTTTGTGGTTTTTTTACCATATCGTAATAAAAGGAACTTCATGGTCCACCGTGGAATCAAGTTCCAGACTGATAGTTGTTATAGCAGGCGTACATGAAGATCCTCCATTGATTTGTTGCCAAAATTGTTGTCGCATACTTGGGACCAAGGCTAACAGTTGCCCCAATGGTATCGTAATAGATGCTTTTGATAAAATATTCCACATAGAATCAAGATTTGACGTACCTAGTAGAAAGTCTGGTGTGCCCTCCAGTGATAATTTGATCGGGTTCATATCTTTCGATGGTGTATTCGGTACTATTTGCTGGACCACCGATACCGGATCGGGGAAAACAGTTGGTTCTTGACTTGCTAACATACTAGCTTTAGTAAACATTCTTTGTTGTTCGCGAATGCCCGGCTCAAAAATTTCAAGAGCTGGTTGCAACTTCTTACCGGACCGTGTTTGAAATATAGTTGCTTGGGTATCTACCACTGAAATATATACCATATTGTCCATTGTATGCTATTGTTCCTTTCTTTTCTTATCATATTCGGATGCTTCTTTGCAATATCTACGGATATGTCAAATTTTGCCACAAAAATGGCATCTTGGTGGTGGAAGAGTCGCACCTTCACCCAATTGGCTCGAGTTCCACTGGGTCTGTCCGAAATTGTTTGGTCGTGGTCCGTTGTAGGTTTTATAACTTTGGTAAGAGGTATTTCTCAAATGCGGTGGTACATAGTGGTTAGCATGTTGTCCTTGCTCCTGTATTATGGCCTTTAGAGTCGGTCAGGTCTACACTTTGGCATTATATGGACACATTTTGGTGGAATGACTTGCCCTATTACAAATAGCACAATACATTTGATTTAATGCACATGTTGAAGCAGTGTGTCCCGGGTTCTTGCATTTGGTGCAATACACCTCTTTCAGTGGATCATCGTTCGTGCTCTTGGATGCCTTTAACTAATCCAAATCTTCAGTAAAACCAATTTTATACTCCAACTGTAATGTCATGGCTATGACTGCATCCAAGGTGATGCTGCCCACACATCGTTTAATCATAACTTGTTTGAGTTGAGGGTTTAATCCATTAATGAACCATTGGGTAATCACATCATCTGGTAGATTAGCATGTGCTTGCGGCAGCTACCATAGATGAGTGAGGAATAAAATTGCATACTCTTGCACACTCTGATGTGGTTTCTGTCTATTGTTTTGTAAATAATCAAATATTTCAGCCGCATTTTTCTTTAATAAAAAACATTGTAAAAAGGCATTCTTAACATCTTCATATTGACTGAAATGATTAATATCATATTTGGTTAACCAGCAAGCAACTTCATTAACAAGAGTAGATTGGAACACTATAGCCTTATATGCCGGATCCGCTGGATAGTTGAGTAGAGCATAATTAATTTTAGAAGTACGAACATGAGCATCAGGATCATCACCTAGAAATCCACCAAATTTCGTATACGTAACTCCGATAGGTACCGGTCGTGCGGGTATAATCTGTTGTTGTTGTTACTATTGATGTTGCTGTTGTTGTTGTTGGTGTTGGTGTTGGTGTTGTTGTTGTTGTTGTTGTTGTTGTTGCTGTTATGCAGCGTACCACTCATGTTGTTTAAATCAGGAGGAAATATCACTTCGTAATGATTTGAACAAGTTGATCCTAATTGTTGTTGTGTCGTAGCGCTACTTTGCAAATTCTCCTGTAGTATGATATCATTGAGTCGATCACACATGTCTAAATTCGAGTGCCATTCCTCGCATTTCACTTCTAAGATGAACTTTTCACCAGAACTTTCATCCACCAATACACTAGTTTCTCTGAAATCAAAACCCAAAGTGAAATGTCACCGAAATTCAACAAACTGCCGCTAAAATTCACCAAGCTATCACTGGAATTCAACAAATTTTCACAAGAATGCACCAAATTGTCACCCAAATCAGTGACTACTCCACCAACCATACTTTCCGTGGATGGGGTTGGTTGCACTTCTCGTATACTCTATAGGCTTTGAACAAGAAAATACTGAGGTGGCACTCCACTAGCCCCTATATCCCACTTTCCTTCTGATGATTGTCCTTCACCACTACCACCAGGAGGCATTCCCAATGTGCTAGGAACTTTCTAGGTATGCTGATCACTTATGTACTTTGGGTAAGATTCTCCGAAATGCGTTACATGCATATATCATAGGATTCTTCTTCAAACCTTAATCTACTCTCAGTCTGGCTACTCCATGCCCCATGGCCGGTGCCAGTGTTAAAGTGTTACCATTGTATTAACTATTACTGGAATCAGACTACCAATGGGTTTTTGGGATGGTTAGGGGTCTGTAATACAGAGGCCCTATATGTAATTTCCCCATGTAATTTGTTCTTGAGGTGAATTCTACATTAACTTACTCTGACAATTCCCACAGGCTTAACTATTAATCTCCTCAACAAGCACTCAATAGAAATACAATATTCGCCGCAACCGAAATATGTGGATTCCTTAATGACAATTAATGCGCTATCACCATTAACCTTATACTTCACCAATGAATCACAGAATATCAACGAAATCACCATAGTTAATCAATACCAAACATTGAAAGAACAATACAGCAGTTTGGATGAACTACCATGGAATCGATCCACATGCACACTGCCCAGACTCTCAGTTCGATGACACTCTGCCTCTCTCTTCCACATGCCTATTTCATTATGAAAAGGTTACAACAATCGCACTACATCCTTTCAATCTGCATCTTTTCCCAATTACATTTCCCACTAAATATAATTACATTCCCTTCCGGCGGCCTAACAACCCTTTTAACTCATGGTCGTCCTTGTTCTTGTGGGTATAAGCTAAAACCCCCCTTGGACTTGGAACGTCACACCGGAGGCAGGGGGTGCGAGGGGGGAGGGGGTGCGGGGAGGTGGGGATGGGGGGTTAGAGAGAGGAGGGAGGGGCTAGAAATAGAGAGAGATTAGAGGGAGGTAGAGAGAGAAAGAGAGATCATAGAGAGTAGAGAGAGAAGATAGAGAGAGGTAGATAATTTTTTTGAAATAAAAATCAAAAGCCCAAGGGGCCGCTTTCTTTTTGGAAAAATATCTCAAAACGTAAACAAAAAATCACAATAAAATCCAAAAAATCCAAAAAAAATAAAAAATTCTATAAATTTTTTGGCCATTTTTCCCACTCAAAACCACAGAGCGCTTTCTTTTTTCTTCTATTTTATCAAGAAAAATTATATTGAAAGAGGATGAAAAATTCTAAAAAAATTCAAAAACAAATTCTAAAAATTCCTAAAAAAATCCTAAAGCGAGTTGTTCATAAAAAAGGGCTAGGAAATGGCTTCTAAATTGCATAAAATCTCAAAGAACAAGCATGAAAATTGATGAAAACTAATAAAATTTAAGCAAAAAAAATGGTACGAGAAGGCTATGTACAAACTAGCCACATTTTGCAAGTTCCAAGTGATCCAAAAGGCTTTACTTTTGCAGTTGATAGGGCTTGAGCCTAAATATGATGACTAGTGGAAACTCTTTGCCCTCCACAATATCTAAATCAATCGCACTTCATTTGATCTATCTTCTTTTTGGGTACATTGACCATCTGATAGGGCCACCCTAAATCCTTCATTGGAATAATATCTCCCACATACTCCATCTCTTTTATCTCTGTTTCAGCTACTGTGTGGCTTAATTTGAAAAATTTTATTTTTCTTGTTCCCGCTTCTTCAGCCAATGCAATCTTGCGTTTCTAAAGACCTACAGGTACTTCTTCCCCATCCTTGTAAAGCCCTACACTTGTTGCCATAAAAATTATCATAACAAATGATATCCATACCATTATCCATAACTAAGTGATCATTGATCTAGCTTTCGAATCAGCTTCATCTATGTTGCACTTAAGGGATTTTCTTATCTTCTCCCTTCTATGGCCTTTGGCTGAGACAGTTTCACTTGAATCAATAACCTGAATGATATCCTCTTTTTCTTCATAGACTTTCTCTCTCCTTGCGTGGTTTGGAAAAATTCCATAACGAGAAGATGGGTCTTCTCCATGGAGCCAAGCCAACATGTTTTCTCCTTCATATAAATTGGCTTCTTCATATAGATCTGCCTCTGGATTGTCCAACAATTCTTATTCCATACAAATACCAATTGTCTGCATGGTGTTGGTATGTCTTTGGTTGTCTGGTCCTTCTTCAAAAAATATCTGATGCAACTCTTTTCCCTCTTTCTTTACCCACATTGTGTCCTTACCCCAGTCATGCAGTACATTTGCATGCCTTAACCAAGGCCTCCTAATTAATAGGGGAAAGCTTCCATCTACCTATGGCAGCCTTAAGACAACAAAATCCAAGTTAAAGACAGTACCTTCTATCTCGACGGGGACTCATGGGACCACTCCCATAGGCCTTACTATGCTTTGATCTACCAATGTTACAATGAAGTTGGCAGGTCTTGAAGGTTGTGGTCCAATCTTTTTCATGGTATGTTCAGGCATCAAGTTAATGCCATAACCACCATCTACAATAACTCCTTGAAACTCATGTCTTTTGATAATGTTTGTTAGCCGAGGGCCCTTGTAATTTCTGATTGGGGCCTCCCCTACAATTCTATCTTTATGCATAGTAGCACTCTTTGCCACTAAAGTGGTTGTGGAAGCCTCATCAATTATCTACAAGAGCTCTGACCTGAACTTCACATCCATCTTTATTAATAAAAAATACTAAGCTCCTTTTTCATGGATTTGAGTAGTCTTAAAGCTTTCGATTCCTTAAGAGCATGGGCTCTATTTGACTTATCAAACTCCTTATGAGCTCTGTTGAATGCATGCCCAATGGCATCACTAGTACCTATGAGATCTTCTTTTTGCCTTGTATCTTCAGAAGTATTGCCCTTGTCTTCAGATGTCCCTTTGTCCTTGTTCAGTCCATTAGTACTTGACTCTTGATCTATGTCTAATTGAGCCTTCCCCTTGCTTCTTGTCTGCAATACAAAAGAGTCAATTTCTTCTAGTTGCACTACTCTGGTAGATGGTGATGGCACATTGATTTGTTCTACAACTTCTTCTTTGCACACAGAAATCATTTGAATGTGTGGCCCAGATGTAGATGCTTGGTTCTTAGGACAACAATTGGTATAATGGTCCCTAGCCTCTGGGAAATTTTTCCAAGGAGGGGCATTTTCTGGTAGAGTGCACTTGCATTGGCAATGCCCACATTCTCCACATCTAAAACAAATAATTGGCCTCCTTGACCCATTTCCAAAGTTATCCCTATGGCTAGGGTTGTAATTGTTACCTTGATTGGGTGTTGTTGCCATCACATTGGTTGACGGTTGAGCTCCTCCTTGTCCCTAGTATGGTTGTGCATGCATCCCGCTTGAGTGACATTCCCAAGCCTCATGCCCAGCTTTCTTGCATTACTGGCAAGTTACACTTAAAAGTGGACACTCACTTACCACATGGCCCTATTTGTTGCATGTGGTGCACCATAATCCATTTATGATGCCACCTCCCCGGAGTTCCTATAACTCTTGTAGAAGTTGTGCCAACTCTTCCGCTTGGGCTTCATATTCTTTTTGTAGCCTTAAGGCCTCAATTTCTTGCCTCAGTTGAGTTACTGCACTTTCCTCCTCTTTGCGGGGTTTGTTCCTTTTCACTCTCAAGCTCCTTTCTTAGTTGAATTAATGGGTCCTCAGATTCTGCAAGATATGATAAATTAGAAGATCTTGTCTCATACTAATGCCTAATCTGCTCCAATATTATGGTTGTATTAATGAACCTTCAATTGTTGCTATAGGTAACACTAACTCTTTAATTTTACATTGTGTTGAGATTGGAAGTGGTTTAGCTAGCCATTTCTTGATGAAGAAGTCATGGGGAGGGTCTCGTAATTTAGCCATCAATGCCTTGGCTTTGGTGACAAATTTTGGAAAGCTCTCCCCAAGAACTAGTCTTAGATTTTCTAGCTCTTCAATAATGTTCTCAGTTGTGTTCCCTTGTTGGAACTGTGTCCTAAATGCTTCCTTCCTCAAGTCCCATGTAGTGAAATGATTATCGGTAAATTAACTAAACGATTTGTTTGCTAACCCTTCTAATGTTGTCGCGAAAAGAATAAAAAATGCATCTTCTCTTCTCATCAGACCCCTTGTCTTACATAAGGCCAAAAATCTCCTAATGTGTTTATCTGGGTCGTCTTGTGCTAATCCCTTGAAAGATGGAAATTTGATATTTAATCTAGAGAGTAAAGTTTCCAAGTCTACCTAGGCTTCCATATTCCTTACTGATGATGTTGATGAAAGAGGATTGGTTGATCTTTGAATAGCCTTTCTTCTTCTTGCGTTGCAAGGTACCCTCAAGGTTCAAGACCGGGGTGCAATCATGAGCTACTCATACTCCTCTTAGGCTAAGAATTCCAAATAGAAGAAAGATTACCTCTCAAACTAGCACTACTGGGATCCTTGCACTTCCTCTAAACTTTGCAAATATTGCTTCTTGTATGCTCAAGCCTCGTTGTGGTCCCATCGGGCGTGCCAAATTTTTTTGGGGGATTCTTTGCAAAACGGTACTTGCATGTTTGTAGGAGAATGAAGAGAAGAAAAGAAGTGGAACACAGATACCGAAAGCTTCTGTATATTGATTATGAAGAGAAAAGTACAATGATGATGTATAGCATAAACCAAATTCCCTCTATGCGGAACGTATAGTCCCAAAGATTACAGACACACACAAGATTAGAAGATACCCAAAATCCCTTGTGTCACTAAGCTTCTCTGTACCACACCTCCACCTTCTCGAGGAGCTTGCACTTGTGCACACCTTACACTCAAGCTTGCTTATTGGCTCTCTGCACTCCTCTGCACATAGAATCCCACTTCTTGGACACTTTGTCTCACACTTGCTTCTCTACATCACATGTCTGAATGTCCCTTGCTCTTCTCACCTAGTGTAGACTATGCTCACACTCGCTTAGTCTAACTCCAAGAATAATGCATATGTCTTGAGTTTAGTGTCAATTCACATATGCCGCTTCTAAATGATAGTGTATCTTGGTGCTCACTTTGATATCCCAAGAATGTATCAAAATGTGTACAACCAAAAACTCCCTATTTTGTCCTATAGTGACTTTAGGACAACAACAAATATTTAAATGGGGTGCCATACTTTCACTTTTGCATACTCCTTCCACTTCACATACCTTCACGTTTGCCTTCATTTCTTCAATATTGTACCTAAGGTAGGGTTCACCTAAACCTTCCAAACACCTTCAAAACCCTTGAAACTTACAAAACGAAAATCTACAACCTGCATCCACTTTCTGCAAAACATAACCATTGTTAACAAATTGATTGTGAGATACCTATGCACCTTGACCAACTTGACTTTGATCGCTTTCACTTTGACCACTTTGACATTGACCCTTTTGAATTTGACCAACTTGACTTTGACCAATTTAACTTTGACCAATTTGGCTTTGATGGGATCAACAACAATGTACTTAAATTCTTGCTCTTTGTCATCCAAGTGATCATCTAACACTAAAAGCTATCTTCAAATGGCCTCCATTTCTCAAATTTGATGATAAAAGAGGGGTGATTTCCCTCTATGCAAGGGAAATCTCTACTTGAAAAGTATGGTTTTTGAGGTTTTCTCTCGATGCGTTTTCACCCACATTTGTCCTTAATTGATAATCAAGTTCTCTCTTACATTACTTTGTCTTGAAGATACTTCCAAATGCATTATTGCCTTTAGCGATTCTCTTGAGAAATCCCAAGATTTTGATGTCAATTGGCACATTGTTTGAATGTGTTGGGTGGTAATCTAGAGCCTCCTAGGATAAGATGTGAGTAACGTTCGATGGGGCTCTCTAATTTCTCACTTGAGATCCCAAAATAGTTTATCACACGTAGCAATATCTCTGGCTAGCCAAAGAAATCATTGAGTGACCAAACCTTATTTCTACTTTTTTAAGCCAATGATTGAGGTTCTTAATGCTACTCAAAATGACCTCAAATGGCAAAACGATTTCCTTGCACCACCCATTGGCTAGGGTTTAGTTTTTTCTTCTCTTCTTAATTTTTTCTGGAATTGATACCTGGGGACTGTTGTCCCAAATCCTAGAAGGGTTCTTCCTCTCTTATCTAATGAGAACCTATTGTAGCATCAATTCTAGTTTCTTATAGTTTTTTTAATAGCTCAATTGATTTGACAAGGCATGCCTTGTCCATTCATATTTCTTATCCACTCTCATTGTAGGAATAAAGAACTCCAATGGTAAAATTGCATTCTGCCAATAGACCAAATTGAATGGCATTGTTCCTAATAATATTTTGTACGCAATTCAATAAACCCAAATTGCATGATGCAATTTCTTATCCCAATATGAGAGCTGATAGTTCACTACTTTGGTCAATATAGTACATAGGACCTTGTTTGTACTCTCTAGTTGGTCATATGTGTATGAGTGTTAAGAAGATGAATTTTTGTGCACTATTAGACACTTTTCTAATATACATTCAATGACTTCATTTATGAAATGAGTTCCCCTATCAGTGACTACATCAATGTTAAGACAATACCTAATGAGAATTTTTTTGGAAAGAAATATTAAAGTTGTTTGTGCATCACAAATTTTTCTCTCTCATACTTCAAACAACTTTGCTAAGTAGCCAATTACCACTTGCATGTATTGTACCTATGAGCATTTTTTAGGGGGCCTAATAGGTTTGACGAAATGAGCTCCTCATTAATGAAATTCACACCCACTTATCGTTGGTCTTACTCGCATCTAGTCTTTTGAGAAAGGATATTTCATCTTCTAAAATACTTCACATATTTCTAAATAGCTCCTCACATCCATGTGGAGGGTAGGCCACCATAACCCTTCAAAGAGGATATGTTTTGCAAATATTTCAAGGGAGAAGCATCCTCTTGAAGCTCTTGCATGGGCCATCTAGAGAATTCAATAAATAATCTCATTAATGGATAAAAAGTTGCAAAAAGTATCCCTTCATCATCTATATAATTGATGCTTTATTAATGCACATTCTCATACTTCCTCTTCAAGCATCTTTTGTGGTGTTGAAGTAATGACTTATGGATTCCATCTCCCAAATAATCCAAAATAGGTTTAGTCCATTCTAGTGCTACTATCACCAAATAAAGCATGAAGTGATTTGTTGAGTATCTTTCTCTGAAAAACTTACATGCGTTGCAATAATCCTAAATTTTCTTAGCCATGTGTGGCTAGTATACACCTAGAAGTTCCAAGTTTTGAGATTTTTTTGTTTGGTGAAAATGCCATCCCAAACTAGAAAGATGGGCTTGTGTGATGAGATCCCACTTTCTACTCATGTATGTAGCAAGATAGGATACTATTTTCATCACGTTTATAGATGTTTCAATCAATTGCCTAAAGATCTTTAGATTCCCTAAGTACTTTCTTTTTTATTGGAAGATATTGGTGAGATGGACTATAAGAAGTAAGGGTAAATGGTGTATTCCATTTCAATGCCACTTCTAGGTTAAACGAATAGTCCATAGGTAAACCATGAAAATTCCCTTATTTTTAGGGGAAAAATGAACCCTACATGGGCCTTTTAGATTAACGAGTGATTAGTGATGGACCAATGAGAAGAGGGTGGTGGCCACAGTTTAGTCCCTAAATAACATAGGCTTGGCTTAGTCTTCCCTTGTTTTTGTTTGGTCAAAGAGCAAAAAACCACCTAAAATTCATGGTTTTCTCCACTTGAATGGTTTTTGAATTTTTGGAAATGATTTTTAGCCCTTCGATTGACTCAAGAATCCAAAGGTAGAGGTTAGAGGACAAAATTCAAGCCACCTTTGCTTTGTGACCCTTGGGTTGGCTTTTGATATTGTGGTTAAGATCAAATGAAGCTTCAAATAGGTTTCTTTGCTTTATGACCCTTAGATGGGGCTTAGATCTAAGGGCTCTCATTGAATCCCATGTGATTTGAACGCCTTCATTTATGGCCCTTACATGGAGCCTTGATCCAATGGCTAAGATGGGTGCCCATGATGATCTTGGGCGCCTTTTGTTTTCCCCCCTTAGATCAAAAGATGGTCCGATGGCTGACGTGACCCACATTGTGAAGATCAGCCCCAAATCTAGATATCCATCCGATTTGAGTCAATCCAAGGGCCTAAGATTGTGTAGAGAGTGCCCAAAAAATCCTACTTGAATAGGACAAACTCCTACAAATTTTTTTTACCTTCTCTCTCTAGAGGCACTTCAACTTAATGTAAGCCATTGAATTCAAATATCCAAGGGCTCAAAATATTCCAATTTAGTAATTTAAATATGAAAGCTATCAAATACTATTTTATTTGAGGACACCACTGGTGGTTTTTTATGCTCCCTCAAACCACTAGGTTAAGCATTTTAATCCCTAAAAATTAGGAATCCTTACAGAGCCCATGCAGAGTCCATTTTTTCCCTAATGTAGAGATTCACCATTTTTTGATCTCAAGATGTGGTTTGTATATATGTATATTTCCATCTTTTATAACAACTTTAGAATAAAATTCCATTAAGAGTATAAACCAAGAGAATAATCTTCTAATGTTGCAAATTTTATTAACTAGATAGAAAAGAGATTGTTGATCAACAAAAAATTCAAGGGAAGCAAATAATGTCTAATTTTTTTTACTGCATAAATCATTCCTAAGCCCTCTCATTGAGTGGTTGTGTAGTTTTGTTCTCCACTAATGAATTGTCTACTAGAATAGGTGATGGGAAAATGAAGTTTTTCGTCATCTTTAATTTACATTAATTTGCATCCTATAGCATAGTTTGATGTGTCAATGCAAAGGTGGAATATTTTTCCTAATTTGGAACCTTTAATTTTGGCCCAATGACAATTATATGTTTTAACTCTTCAAACACTTTATTAAACTCATCAATAATTCAAATTTGATGATCAAAACATAGAGGGAACCTCCCCAATGATCAAGTGATGCGTGAAAATGTGTATTTGACAAGGAATTTGATGCACATACACATGTAAGCAATCGGGTGGAACCATGGAGTCTTTCAATCGAGAAGAAATTGATTAGAAGCTTTTGCGCAAGACTTACACATGTCATGCATGGATCTACCTTGAACTACAAGATTTTTGAGGTTTTGGAATTTAAATCTTTGCTCTTGTTTTTTGTCTTCCCTAAAAAACCCATATGTTTGCATCTTCAATAAAATATGAAAATAAGAGTAAATATAATAGAATTCTAGGTATACAAATAAACAAGAAAAGTGTATACAAATACACATATAAACAAATGTAATATAATCTAATGTGGATTTCACTACGCATTTACTTGAGAAAAGATTCCACCAAATGCTAAAGAGATGTCTCTCCTCCCAACTTTATGCCTTTCTATCTATAACTACTCGATTCAACAAGGACCATAATACATATATAGATACATAAACATTATGCACATACACACATGTAGATACATACATATCACACACACATGCTACATACACACATGTATACATATATATGCATACATAGTTGTACACAGACATGCATATATCACACACATGAATACACACACACACACACACACACACACATATATATATATATATATATGCATACATACACATGCATATATCACACTCACATCCATATGCATAGACATATATCACACACATGCACGCACATGCATACACACATGAAACACAAATGTGTGCATACTGACACATTCAGATATCACACTCACATCCATTTACATAGACAAGTATCACACACATGCATACATACATGGGAGAGGTTTTTGTCCTCAAAAAATAATCTGTATACAAAAATTTAGGCATACCCACGAGCTTCATGTTCTAATTAAAAAAAACATGTTTTCATCTCTATGATGGGATTCATCTTGTATTCCATACGAATAAAGGGGAATCTACTGCTTGATACCCATTTAAATGATTGAAGTTGGGCAGATTGTAGAGAAAGGTTTACAAGTCAGGTTCACTAAGCATGGAGCATATGTGGAAGACCCCCAACAAGGATTCAAAAGAATTGCCAAAGATGAGAAGTCAGGTAGATTGTTTACTTTTGAAATTCAAGACACAAGAAACATAGCACTATTCAGTTATAGAGACCAAACCCTATCTAAGTTGGAAATATGGCAACTCTGAAGCAAATTTGCAGGGATCAAAGTGTTCTTGGTATTCCCAATGTGACCAAGCAGCACATGATATACAAATGTGGAGCTTGCCAATTTGGCAAAGCTCATAGGCAACCATTCAACAGGAAAGGATACATCCATGAAGATTATTTAGAGCTTGTACACACTGATATGTGGAGTCCCGGTAAAGATCCATCCATCTCAGGTTCAACATACTATGTCTCTTTTATTGATGATTATAGTAGGTGGACAATTCTCTATTTCATGGAGCATAAGGATGAGGTGTTTACATGTTTCAAAAAGTATATTTTGGCACTAGTTGGAAACCAAACAGGAAGGAGCTTGAAGAGAATCAGGTTTGATGGAGGTGGTGAGTACTTCTCACATGAGTTTGATCTATTTCTACAGGAAAGAGGCATAAAGAAGGAAGTAACATCCAAGTATACTCCTGAATTGAATGGAGTGGCAGAGAGAAGGAATAGGTTAATTGTTGAAGCAGCTAGGTCTATGTTAAATGAGAAAAGATTACCTATTTATTTATGGGTAGAGTTTGTTTCTATAGCTACCTATTTGGTTAATAGGCTTCCATCCAAGTCATTGGATGGTATGACACCATATGAAGCTTGTAATGGCAAGAGACCTTCATTGGATCATTGCAAAATATTTGGATGCATTGCCTATGCACACATCCCATCACAAATCAGAGGGAAGCTTGACCCTAAGGCTGAGAAATGTGTATTTATTAGGTATGATCAGAATCAGAAGGGATATAGACTTTATAATCCCACTAACAAGGCATTCATAGTTAGTAGGGATGTAGTTTTTGATGAGAATAATTCTTGGTTTGAAGATGATTGCATGAAAGTCAAATTACCATATGATTTGGAAAATTGTTTTACAACCCTAACTCAAGAAGACCAACATCAAGCAGAGGACATCAACTCAAAAGATGAGGAGCAGATAGATTTCAAAGCATGGAAGTCAAGAGGCAAGTTCAAATACAAGAAATTAGAGGATCTACCCGAGTCTTCCAATCAAGCTTTAAGGAGATCACAAAGAGAAAGTAAGAGGCCCATAAGGTATGGATATGATACATCCTTAGTCACAAAGCACTCTGTGTACATCACTAAAGATTCAATGGCAAAGGAGCCTTCTTCATTTGAAGAGGCTAAGAAGAAGAAAGAGTGGAGAGAAGCCACGGAGGAGGAAGTGGAAGCATTGCAAGAAAACCACACTTGGGACCTAGTTCCCAAGAAACCAATATGAAGGTACTAGGTTCAAGATGGATATACAGAGTTAAAAAGAACTCTGATGGTTCTATAAACAGGTACAAGGCAAGGTTAATGGCAAAGGGATTTTCCCAAACACATGGAGTTGACTATGAAGAAACATTCTCGCATGTGGCAAAGATGTCAACAATCAGGGTATCTGTAAGTCTTGCTGCATCCAAAAATTGGAATTTATATCAGTTAGATGTCAAGAATGCATTTTTAAATGGTTGGATATCAGAAGAAGAATATATGGCACAACCACCAGGTTTTGAAGATGAAGAAAAATAAAGGTATGTATGCAAGCTTAGAAAAGCACTATATGGTCTCAAGCAAGCTCCTAGAGCTTGGAACCATAGACTTGTTACCTATTTGCAGGGTGAAGGCTTTGTAGCAAGCAAAGTAGACTCTTCTTTATTTGTGAAGAAGAATAAATTAGAGGTCATCTACTTGTGTGTCTATGTAGATGATATCATTATTACAGGTAATGATTCTGATGGTATCAAGCAAGTCAAGGCTCAATTGATGAAGGAGTTCAAAATCAGTGATCTAGGGTTATTAACCTATTTCCTTGGATTAGATCTTGTGTATACAGATTCAAGTATATTCGTCACACAAAGGAAGTACATAAATGATATGTTGGTAAAGTTTAAGATGGAGAACACGAAGATTGTAGGTATTCCTATGGAGATCAATCATAAGCTTAGTTCACATGAAGATGAACCACTTGAAGACATTACAGGTTATCAACAACTTGTGGATAGTCTTAACTATGCTACTTTGACAAGAGTGGATATTGCATATGCTATGAGTACATTGAGTCAATTCATGCATGTACCAAGGAAGCCACACATGGAAGCTGCAAAGAGGGTGCTTAAGTACCTAAAGGGTACAATGAATGAGGGGTTATTCTATCCCTTCACTTCAGACATAGATATAAAGTTATTCTGATGCAGATTGGGCTAGATCCAAGGATGATAGGAGGAGCACTTCAGGGAACCTATCTTTTGTAGGTTCAAAACTCATATCATGGTCATCCAAGAAGCAACCAACTGTGGCCTTATCATCCATAGAAGTGGAATATAGAGATTTGGCAAATGCAACTCACGAAGCTATGTGGCTTAAGCAATTGTATGCAGATTTGGAGATACATTCCTACACTCCAATTATCTTTGGAGGGTTAATTCTAGTTCACTCCATTTGGCTAGTAATCCTATGTACCATGCTAGGACTAAGCACATTGGAGTGCATCATCATTATGTTAGAGAGAAATTGCTTAGCAAGGATATCCAATTATCATATGTATCAACTCATTTGCAATGTGCAGATTTACTCACCAAAGCATTTGATGGAACAAAGATGAACATGTTCAAATTGATGATTAGGTTGCAAGAGATCATGGAGAAATGAAGATCAAGCATGTTAGGCTTGAGGGACAGTTGTTGGTGCAATTAAGCCCAAGCCTGCACACTTGATCACTTCACATAAGATTGATGTATTAGCATATCACTTGGAAAGCTTCATATGTACAACCTCTTGTAACTTTGAGCTATAATTACTCATTGAAAAAGTGAAGTAAACCCACGAGGAGTTAGGAAGCATAGAATCTTGTAATTTTTGGTAGTTAAGTCAAGCACGAATTAATCCTATACTTTAGGATGCACTTTATTGGTAGAGATTTGAATTTAAATTCAAATCCTTGGCTTCGACAAAAAACTATAAAAGATGAGAAGAAAAGCCCAGGTGTATCTCGAGGTTCAGAGATCATTTCCATGTACCTTCATTCAGAAGAGGAGCTCATCTCATAGCTCACTCATTCCACACTCATTGAGCAATGTCTTATTGCCAATGACTTTGTAATTTTACATGATTTAATCTGTACATGTTCATTACTTCCTACTCTCATATCTTTGTCACACTCTATCAGAATAGTGACTTTGTCTAAGCTAGTCCTCACCGTATACTACATCATTTTGCACTATTTAAAGCATCACATCTTCAACATACTGTCTACTTTAGTCCTACAAAGTTTCACTACTAAAGCTTCACTCGATCGTCAAATATTGATCAAACATTACTCATGTCACGAGGAAGGAGATAAGGAAGAGAGCTCACACATGCAAACACTCTCAATCTCAAGGAGAAGCACACACACAGATTGAGGCAAGGAAGAATGATCTTCTTCTTTTTCTTCTTCTATTACATAAAAAGGAATGTACAAGAATGACCTAAAACAAGAATACAAGTGCAATATATAAAGAACAATACATAAGGAAAAACCTAATGTCCACGAATGAGTGAGCTGACAAGGAACAAATGTGCCATCACTCTCGGCAGATAAATCTAATAAAGCTCAATGAAGTATCCCTGACATATACCGGCATGACCACTTTACATGTCAGAGAAACGAAAAACTGGTACGTGTCATCCTAGATCATTACATGATGAGATAGATATCTCAACACTCCCCCTCAAGCTCAACGCCATATCCTATAATCCAAGCATCTCTCAAAACTTCTTCAACTTCTCAGCTCCAAGTGCTTTGGTGAAAATATCAGCAACCTACTCATCTGTTCTCACATAAACAAGATCAATATCACTTGCTAATACCTTCTCTTTGATGAAGTGATAATGTACCTCGATATGCTTTGTTCTAGCATGGAAAACACGATTCCGTGCTAACATGCTGCTAAGATTATCACAATAAATAGTGATAGGCTTTCCCACTTCCACACCTAAATCTGCAAGTAGAATTTCTAGCCATGATGCCTCACATGCTGCCATTGCAGCACCTGTATACTCAGCCTCTGTACTCGACAAAGCAATAGTGGGTTGCTTCTGGTTGCTCCATGTAATGGCTACACCTCCAAGTGAGAATAGAAAGCCAATAGTAGATCTTCTATCTGGAGTACTACCAGCCCAATCTGCATCCATGTATCCATAAACCTGCAAATCTACACCAGCCTCATAAAACAATGCATAATCCAAAGTAGCACTCACACAACGTAGAGTGTGCCTCAGAGCATCCAAATGTGGCTTCCTAGGAACCTACATAAATTGACTTTCAAGTCCAATAGTATAGCTCAGATCAGGCCTTGTAATTGTGGGTATATGAGACTTCCCATAATTTTCCTATACATAGTAGCATTTTCCAATGCTTCACCTGATGTAGCATCCAACTTCAAATTCTGATCTAATGGCATAGAAATTGGCTTACAATCAGCCATCACATACTTTTGTAGCATATTCAAGGCATATTGCCTTTGTGACATCCATATACCTGTTTCTGTATGTATAAAGTCAATGCCCAAGAAATAGCACATCACACCAAGATCTTTCATGTCGAATTCCTGCATAAGAAGTTGCTTTACCTCTTTGATGCTTCCTTCATTATCACCACCTACAATCAGGTCATCAACATAAATAGCCACAATAGTGATGCCATCATCAGCCTTCCTTGCATATAGTGAGTGATCTGTATCACACATAGAAAACCCAATGCTGGTTAAGTAATCAGCAATCCTTGAATGCCATGCACGAGGGGCTTGCTTCAACCCATACAAAGCCTTTTGCAACCTGCAAACATATTGTGGATGCTTTGAATCTTCTTATCCTTGTGGCTCGTCCATATATACTTCTTCCTATAACTCACCATGTAGGAAAGCATTCTTCACATCCATCTGATGCAAAGTCCATCCTTTTGCTATAGCTAATTCAACAAGTGTTCTGACAGTAGACATTTTAGCTACAGGCCTGAATGTTTCCTCATAATCAATGCCATATGTCTATGCATATCCTTTAGCTACCAATCGTGCTTTATACCTGCTTATGCTACCATCAGCATTATGCTTTACCTTGTAAACTCATTTGCAGCCTATGGGTTTGTTTCCTTGCGACAATGGAACCAGCTTCCATGTATCATTTCCATAAAGTGCAGCCATCTCATCCATAGCTTTTTCCCAATCTGCAATTCCAATTGCATCTTCAAAGCAAGAAGGCTTAGCATCTTGTATTACCTTTGTCATGTAGGCACAATGACGAGCCATATAATTGTCATACGTCAATCATGGCACTAAATTCAGCATCCTCCTAGATCTTCTTGGTCGTGGGTCATTTCTCCTTGTACCATCTACATGTGCCCTTCTTACTCCTGGAGTCTTCACGGAGGGCAATCCAAGTTCCTCATCAAGAGTCTTTTCTAAACCACTTGAATCTCCATCAACGTCTTCAAAACCTGCACATGTTTTATGACCAACAAAGAGATTTTCTTTACCTTTCTTGGACGTATTTGATGAATTTGCTAGACTGAAATTTACATGTAATCTTGCACTCCATGGATTTAGTTGGAACTATTGCTTGGTGATGCATATCAACCATTATTTCTCCAAAAGAATCATTAAAACTTTCATTTGATCCTTAAGATCAAAGGTATGTCAAAAACCATCTTCCAGAAATGGCGACTTTGACATGGTCAACTTCTTAAGTTGATTTCTCACAGCACAGATCCCGTTTTAATAAATGCTTTTATCCATAGCTTCATTACCTTCTAACTTAGATTTTGAATGCTCAGTCATTAAAAACTTTACACTGTGCACTGAGATATAAGCAAAACATTGACACGAAAAAGTGAACGACTCTGAGAAATCTATCTGCAGAGTTTACATACAAATGTTCCTATTGATCATTCTCACAGTAGGAAAGGAATTAGATTATAAAACTCTAAACATAGCTTCATTATCTTCTAGATTAGATGTGTACAAAAGGATTTCTGATCCACATGATCAGACTAAGAGAAATCTACGAAATACTCGTCGCTATTTTCTAAAGATGACTCTCTTCACATCTATCTCTAAGACACTTGTCATCTAATGACTCTCACACATATTTCTTTACATCATTGACTTATATACATATGGTTTTAGACTTATCCCACATCTATTACATTACTCCTTATCATCCTAAGGATTATCTATACTCAGATTACAAGAATTTCCAACTATAATGTACATATGTATACAAACTTCACTTCTGAGATCTCTTCATTTTCTCAAGTGTCTTCTTCCACTTCAATCTGATTATAAGCTTACTTCAAACTCTTTGTAATCACCAATTTGTGATTGGTTTGTTCCAACAGCTCCCCCTCAATCACTAATTGTGATTATTCCATTCTTCTTCACTCCTGCCATCTCTTTGAATCTCTGTAGCTTAGGTCCATCCAAGTTTTTTGTTAACATATCTGCAACTTGTTCTTTTGTTGGAGTATACATCACTTCAATCTCTTTGTCCAATACCTTTTCCCTCAAGAAATGATACTGAATCTCTATATGGTTAGTCCTGGCATGAAAAACAGGGTTAGCTGCCAAATACAATGAACTCATATTATCTCCAAAAATAATTGGAGTACTTTGATCAGTTCCAAAACTCTTCAACAAGGTCTTTAACCATATCACATCTTTTGCAGCCTCTACCATTCCTTTATACTCAGCTTCTGTAGATGACAAAGCAACTGTATGTTGCATCTTTGAGCACCAAGAAACGAACTTATCTCCAATATAACAGAGATATCCATGAGTAGACCTTCTATCATCTGAATCACCTGCCCAATCTGCATCACTAAATACTTTGATTCTTGTATCAGAAGTAAATCCATAATACAAACCTTCACTTAGGGTTCCTTTGATATATCTGAGTACCCTTTGAGAGTACCCTTTGAGCTGCAATCCAATGAGTCTTCTTTGGACAATGCATAAATTGTGATAACACACCAACTGCATATGATAGATCTGGCCTTGTCAAGGTAGCATAGATTAAACTACCTACCAAACTCTGATATTTCTTCATGTCATTGAGTTCTTCACCTCCATACCTGCTCAACTTATGATTTACCTCCAATGGTGTGCTTGAAGGCCTGCAATCCTCCATGTTAAATTTGACCAGAAGATTCTTCAAGTACCTCTCTTGTGTAACATATACTCCATGTTGAATATACACAATCTGCATTCCTAAGAAATAAGATAAGTTTCCCAAATCACTTATCTTAAACTCCTTCTCTATTTTTTTCTTAAGCTCATTAATTCCTTGAGCATCTGTACCTATGACAATGATATCATCAACATAAATACACATATATATATCCATTTTCACTTGCCTTCACTAGCAAGCTACTATCTGCCTTTAATGCTTGAAATCCACATTCATTCAAGAACTTAACAAGCCTGTAATTCCATGCTCTTGGAGCCTGCTTCAACCCATACAAAGCTCTCTTGAGCTTACACACATAATCTGATCCAATTGAATCCATGAAGCCTTCTGGTTGCTCCATGTACACTTCATCTGCAATATATCCATTCAGAAATGCATTCTTCACATCTAATTGTGATAACTTCCATCCTTTACAAGCTGCAATAGCAATCAATGACCTAATTGTAGACATCTTAGCAACAGGACTAAAGGTTTCATCATAATCTACCCCATAAGTTTGGGCATAACCTTTAACCACAAGTCTAGCCTTGTATCTAGACACCTTACCATTTGCAGACCTTTTTGTTTTATACACCCACTTACATCCAATGACCTTCTGATTCTTTGGTCTTGGCACTAACTCCCATGTTTCATTTTCAAGTGGAGCATCATACTCTTCTTGCATTGCCTTCTCCCAATTCTGTTTACCTTTAGCTTCTTCATATGTGATTGGGTCCTCTTCTGTCTTCACAATGTAAGCATAATCTTTTGTTGTTAAGAAAGATGTGTCATAACTATACCTGATAGGCTCTTTCCTTTCCCTTGAGGATCTTCTGACCTCTGCACTTCTTGAAGTCTCAGCCACATTTGATTCTGGATCAAATCTTGGCCCATCTTCAACATTATCCTGCAATTTACTTTTATAATCAACATCATCAATATCTTCTTCATACACACTTACTTTTGTCTTCCCTTTTCTTTGTATTTCTTTGTCATCTGCATAATCATTTGTTGACCCTGTATACCATGTGCTTTGCTCATCAAATGTAACATCTTTGGTAACAAGAAATTGCTTTGTGGATGGACTCCACAATCTGTAACCCATCTGTCTATCATCATACCCAATAAACACATACTTCTCTGCTTTGGGTTCTAGCTTATGTCTCAATTGTGAAGGAACATAAGCATATGCTAACATCCAAATACCTTACAATAATCAAGAGTAGGTTTCTTTACCCCACCATGCTTCATAAGGAGTTCTTCCCTCCAATGCTTTACAAGGCAACCTATTCACAAGGTATGTTGCAGTGTTGATAGCTTCTGCCCATAAGTAATTTAGACAATTCTTTTCCTTCATCATTGCTCTTGCAAAATCTACAAGAGTTCTATTTCTTCTTTCTTCAACTCCATTTTGTTGAGGGGAGTACCTGGAAGTTACTTCTCTTTTTATACCTGCATTCCACAAATAATCATCAAACTCTTTAGAAAAATACTCTCCCCCTCCATCTGATCTCAACCTCTTGAGCTTTTGTCCTGTAATCCTTTCTGCATAAGCATGATAATGCTTGAATGTCTTGAACACTTCTAATTTGTCCTTGATTACATATAAAGTAATCCATCTGGTTGCATCATCAACAAACAACACATAATATCTGGATCCATTTATGATATAGTCCCTTGAAGGAACCCATACATCTGTATGAACCAATTCAAGCATATTTGAATACGTGTACCCTGATTTATTGTATGAACTCTTGTGTGCTTTACCTAAATGACAAGCTTCACACTTGTATACCATGTGTTGCCCTTCAACTTTTGGCAAACCAAGCACCACATCATTCCTTGACATTTCCTTTATGGCTCTCTCATTGAAATGACCTAGCCTTTATGCCATAGGTCTAATTCAGACATCTTTTGACTTCCATAAGTAAATAGAGCATGTCCCACATTACCTTGGACTTTGAGAGTAAACAACCTTCGTTCCTTTTTACCTGCAATAATGTTTCTATATCCCTAATTTGGATCTTGCACATAAACACCATCATTTGTGAATCTGACTTCATATCCTTTCTCCATAATTTGCCCTACACTTATCAGATTTTTAGGAATAGTAGGAACATGAAGTACCTTGCTCAAGAGTGTACTTCCACTCTTTGTCTTCACTGATCCAATGCTCTCCACTTTATGCTTGGTCTTGTCACATGTTTGAACTATATGTCCATTCACCTTTGCTTCCATATCAGTCATCAAGGATATATTGCCACTCAAATGATTGCTACATCCTGAGTCAATATAAAACACCCTTTGATCTTCTCCTACTGATTCATGAGTTGCATTCAAGATAAGAGTCATATCATCCTTCTGATCTGATGCATAGTTAATAATTGTTGTTGTAGGACTGAGGTTGAAAGCTTCTTCCACCTCCTCTAGCATATGATGTCCTACCACTTCTTCCTCTGAAATTGCCTCTTTGATTTCTGCCTCCTCTACGCCTTTGATTAAAACTCTGATTATTGCTTCCACCATTTTGATTGTTATACCAACAATCATTTGCCAAATAATTTGTTCTACCACAAATCCAACAAGCTTTAGTATTATCTTTGTTCTTACCTCCTCTTCATTTACCTTTGAAGTTCATCTTTCCTTTTGTAAAGTTAGCTTGACTTGAAGTCCCTTCATCATCAGTTGACTGCTTCCCTTTGCCATTCTTTTTCTTGTCCTTGGAGTACATGGCTTGACTTGCACTCCTATCATTATCTCCCTTAATATCTTGCTCAAAAGTTAGCATGTGTCCTAGCAATTTATTAAGATCAGGAGTAAAGTGATCAAGTGACAATTCTATGGACAATATGAAAGCCTTCCACTTCTCATCTCCTCTCAGACCTATAAGTATTTGCCTTACCAACTTATCCTCTTCAATGTCTTCATCTACTGCTCCCAAGCTATCTGCAATATCCTTCATCCTTGCCACATAATCAGAAATCGATTGTGAACTCTTCTTCTTAAATGTTGTAAATTCTGCCCATAAGGAAGACTTTCTAGACTTGGTTGTGTTTTGGAAATGCTCTTCCAAAGCATTCCAAACATCTGTTGCACTTTCCAATCCTCTGATGTGAGGTAGAAGATAATCATTTACAACCATGTAAATGATGCTCCTAGCTTGAGCATCCTTTCTCATCCAGGTCTTCAAATATGCAAGCTCTTCCCTAGTTGGAATACTAGGATCTGCAAACTCAGGCTTTTCTTCTTCTCTTGTAATGAATGCCATCAAATCGTTGCTCATATGATGTGCCTCCATCCTCATGGACCAAGCTGGATAGTTCTCCCTATCTAGCTTATCAATCTGCAAGCTTTCTCCCATCTTTGATCTTCTGTGTCTGTAATTACTATGATTTATGATAATAAAGTGTACCTTTGATATGAAGCTTCAATCCTTTTTTGATCCTTCAAACTCGTGCTTTGTACTTCTGCAGGTTATCTTTAAGAATTTGTCCTTGTCCACTTTCAATTCGAAGGAACTTCAATATCTGCAGCAGTCGAGACTTCCAATGCCTTTACTTCACTTGTATTGCACCTTCAGCCCTGATACCACTGTTGGAGACCACCTAATCTCCAAAGGTTTGATCTATATTGATCTAAGAACACTTCTATATCAGTTATGGATCAAACTTTACACAAACATTGTCTTCATTTATCAAAACTTCTACTAGCACTTCTCTGAGTGAAGAAGTTCCTTCTTCACAAAGTTTGCTTCAGAAATTGACTTCATTACCTGCACATATCTTCAGATCTCTTCAAACCAATGATGCACAAATCTTCACACTAGAACTGTCTTCCAAAAATGGTGACTTTGACATGGTCAACTTCTTAAGTTGATTTCTCACAGCACAGATCCCGTTTTGATAAATGCGTTTAGCCATAGCTTCCTTACCAACTTAGATTTTGAATGCTCACTCATTAAAAACTTTACACTGTGCACTGAGATATAAGCAAAACTTTGACACGGAAAAGTGTGCGACTTTGAGAAATCTATCTGCAGATTTTACATACAAATGTTCCTATTGATCATTCTCACAGTAGGAAAGGAATTAGATCATAAACTCTGAACATAGCTTCATTAGCTTCCAGATTAGATGTGTACAAAAGGATTTCTGATCCACATGATCAGACTGAGAGAAATCTACGAAATACTCGTCGCTATTTTCTGAAGATGACTCTCTTCACATATATCTCTAAGACACTTGTCATCTAATGACTCTCACACATATTTCTTTACATCATTGACTTATATACATATGGTTTTAGATGTATCCCACGTCTATTACATTACTCCTTATCATCCTAAGGATTATCTATACTCAGATTACAAGAATTTCCAACTGTAATGTACATATGTATACAAACTTCACTTCTGAGATCTCTTCATTTTCTCAAGTGTCTTCTTCCACTTCAATCTGATTGTAAGCTTACTTCAAACTCTTTGTAATCACCAGTTTGTGATTGGTTTGTTCCAACACAATCGGCATTCTATTCATGATGTATACAACAATATGCATAGCTTCTGCCCAATAACAATGAGGCATATTCTTCTCAGCCATCAAGGCTCTTGCTATTTTTGCAATATGTTTATTTTTGCATTCAGCAACGCCATTCTGTTGTGGTGTGTACCTACATGAAAATTGATGCTGAATTCCATGATTTTTTAGAAAACTGTTGAACTCATTTGACATGTATTCACCTCCTCCATTAGATCTTAATGTCTGAATGTACTTCCCTTTCTGCTTTTCGACCATAGATTTAAAAATATGGAAGTGATTGAACACCTCACTCTTCTCTTTCATGAAATATACCCATACTTTACGTGTATGTTCATCAAAGAAAGTAACATAAAACCTGCAATCGCCCATAGATGTGGTCTTTGTTGGACCCCAAACATCTGTATGTACTATTTCTAGTACATTCTCACTAACATGCTGGTCATCTGGAAATGATGTTCTTGACTGTTTACCAAATTGACATGTTGCACATACCTTTTGCATTTCTACAACTTTGAAATTTGGTAGTCCATGGAGAATCTCCTTTGACTGCATCAATTTCAGCCTTTGCAAGTTTGCATGTCCAATCCGTTTGTCCCACATCTCTATATCTACAATAACTCATGCACCTTTTGCAAACATGGCTGCATTCATTTTAGGAATCTTCACATTTAAGGTGAACATCCTACCCACTTTGTTTCCTTTGGCAACCAATCATCCATCCTGCTTGTACTCTTCTACATATAATCCATCAGCATTGAACCTGACTTGTTATCCCTGGTCAACCATTTTTCCAACAAAAACTAGATTCTTTGTTATATTTGGAACATGCAACACATCAGCAAGATGTTTTACCTTTCCATCCTCCATCGATAGTGCTATGTTTCTTGTATGCTCAATAGGATGTGATGTGTCATCACCTGTTTCAATATATCCAGGAACTGGCAATTTTTGCAAAGTACTAAACCATTCTGCATGACTGGTCATGTGGTTTGAAGCCCTGAATCAACATACCAAAAATTATCATTCGATTTTGAAACACCAGCAGACATGGTATTCATCATGTGATGTTGAACCATGAACAATTTCTCATAATCATATGTACTTGTGGATGCATAGTTGTTTTGCTGCCTTCTGTTATTTTGATTCTTTAACCTGCAATCACGTTCAAAGTGTCCAGGTTTACCACACTTCTAGCATCCTTCACTATCATTACCTGAATCATTTCTTTGGAAATTTCTGCGACCTCTTTGGCTCCCCTTGCCTCAAAATTATCCTCTTCCTCCTACATGATTCTGTTGTTGACCTTGGTCTTGCTGACTATTTCCTCTTCCACTTCTGAAACCTCTACCTCTGCCTCTTCCTCTACCACAGTAGAATACTTTCTCAGAACTCGGATTTCCTTGGGAGTTTGAATCCTCACCAAGATTCTTTTCTTCAATGATCAGCATGGATACCAAATCAGCAAAATTCGGAATATTTTCCTTGGTCTGTATAGAAGTTCTGAACTGCTTATATGCATCTCCTAAACCACAAAAGCAGACTTCCACCTTGTCATCATCATCATCTACATTCATGACGTTTTCCATTTTTGCAGCAATTCACAACACTGCAAAACACTACAAGCAGCACTTCTGCTTGAACATTGTCGCACTATGACGTGATAGTTCAATCTCAAAAAAACACATTTTTTGTATATCAACAGTACACAGAATCACTTGAAATTATGGATCTGGAATATGAGTGTTGCGGAACACAATGCAAATTACAGTTTCTGAAACTAACCTGGTTTTTCTGCGTGCCCCACCTTGCAAGCTCGAAGCGGAGGTCGATATGGCTCTGAAACTTCGATCTAACAAAAACGAGTGACCTTAAAGGGATAACTTCCAAAAATATTTTGAGGTCTTGTACCTTCACGCCGGTTTTCGTACCAAATGGAGGTCGTTTGTGAATCGCATTTTCTCCACGCCTTGCTACATACTCTTTACCGTCGCCTTCTCCATGAGCTCTCTACAGCCACGCTGGCTCTGATACCATGTCACAAGGAAGGAGATAAGCAAGAGAGCTCACACACACACTCTCACTCTCAAGGCGAAGCACACACACAGATTGAGGCAAGGAAGAATGATCTTCTTCTTCTTCTTCTTCTTCTTCTTCTTCTTCTTCTTCTTCTATTACAAAAAGGAATGTACAAGAATGACCTAAAAGAAGAATACAACAAGTGCAATATATAAAGACCAGTAGATAAGGAAAAACCTAATGTCCGCGAATGAGTGAGCTGGCAAGGAACAAATGTGCCATCACTCTTGGTAGATAAATCTAATAAAGCTCAATGAATTACCCCTCACATATATTAGCATGACCACTATACATGTCAGAGAAATGAAAAACTGGTACATGTCATCCTGGATCATCACATGTTGAGCTTGATATCTCAACAACTCACTGGTCTGTGACTGTCAATGCCCGTAAAACTCGGGATGGATGCTTAACTTGCTAAACATATTTCTCTGCATATAGTTTATCATTTTAGATGATTCTACTCATGATTGGTAGCTTGATAAGCTAATTGAAGTTCCCCAAAAGTAATTTTTATTAATTGCTATTGTACTCAGATAATTGTGCAAAACTCTGAGTAGGTGTCTCAACCAAAATAACAAGTTTTAGACTATGAATCATATGCCTACCTATTTTTTTTTATCCTATCATTTGTGCATCATCTTCCAAGCAACATATATGATCATTTATGCTTATTAGCTAGCTAAAGAGGCCCACAACACTCTCCAGCCATTACATATAGCAGGTGTGAAGCAGGATTTAGCTACACCAACTCATCTCTTGTGATTATCCACCATCTCCTCCAACAAAATTGTCCTTCTCAACCATATCCAAGAAAATTGCATTTCTTTGACTTATGGTCCAGCTTTTTTCTAAGGTTCTTGGGTAAATGAATATATGTTTCACACCCAAAAACTCGAAGATGATCATAATATTGTGGTTTGCCCATCCGTAACTCTTGTGCCACTTTCATACCTTTGGCATTATTAGGTGAAAGATTAATCATGTGAATTGTAGTCAATACTGCTTCTGCCCAAAAGCCTTGCGAAAGATTTGTATAATGCAGCATAGAAACTACTCTATCCTGAGTAGTTATATTCATCATTTCAGCTACACCATTCTTCTAGGGTATAAAGAGTTGTATACTCTCTACGAAATCCTCTAGAGTGACAAAAAAGGCTGAATTCCTTTGAGTTATACTCTTCCCCATTATCTAAACGTAAAACTTTGATCTTAGTTCCTTTTTCAGTCTCAATTGAAACAAGCCATTTTCAAAAATAGGTAATACCTCATATGTTGATTTCATAGGATATACCCACACTTTTCTAGTGGCATCATCTATGAAAGTGACAAAGTAAAGAGAACCACTTAATGACCTTGTGGGCATAGGACCACACACATCTGTATGAATGAGATCCAATGGCTGAATTGAAGATTCAATGTGCATTTTATGCACATTCCTAGTTTCGTTTTCATTTTGACAAAGCTCACAAAATGAAAAATCGAAGAAAGATAACATATATAAGTATCCAGAATGAGAAAGATTTTCCATTTTACTATGAGATATGTGGCCCAAATGACCATGCCAAATACAAGCCATAGGTTGTTCAGTAACAACCAACAAATTTTCTTTCTCTGACACAAATAAAGGATAAAGTGAGCCAACTTAGCATCCTTTTGCAATAACCATATTGCCCTTTGATATACAAAAGGAATGAGCATAGAAAACCACCTTATAACCAAGGTCATCAAACTATGGGATAACTGAGGTACATGGCATATATTATGCATAGCAAATTTTGAACCATCAATGAACTGCACAAACACATCTCCAATCCCCACAACATCACACTGGTAAGAGTCACCAAGTCTCATGGTACAACTTTGCTCCATAATTAGAGAACCATTCTTTTGTGACATGGAAAGAAGCATTAGTATCTCCAAGCCACATGTGGGAAAGAGAATCAACCATAAGAGCCTCACTAAGCATAGTACCATCAAGTGTCAACACATCAGCGATCATCGAAAATCACACTAATTTCTTCAATCTTCACAGTCAAAGAAGATGGTACAAGTAGCTATTTAACATGCCCATCAACATTCTGTCCTTTACTTTTAGCATTCTTTAATGCATAACAATCTTTCTTCATGTGTCCTTTCTTGTGACAATAATGCCATTCAATATCCCTCTTCCTTGATTTACTTCTAATCTATTCCATTGACAATTCTTTTCCTTGTTCTTGCTCCTACCATGTTGCTGATTCTTTTCTTGGTAAGAATCATGAACATTATATGCATCTCCACTCTGAGTGCCAACCATAGATTTTCTACGAATCTACTCACTCAAGAGTGCTCCATGTATGTTATAGACTAACTTACCATTAGGTGCACTATTGCTAATAGTTGTGCAAAATTATCCCATGATGATGACAAGTTGCATAACAACAAGACTGCTTTCATTTCATTATTCATATCCATTTTTTGAAACTATAATTGGGAGAATATAGCATCAAATTCATTTAGATGAGCAATGAAATTGTGTGTGTCCTTCATGTGAAGTTCATATAAATTTCTCATCAGATACATTTTATTTGATGTCGTTTCTTTTTCAAATGTATTGCATAACGTCTTCCAAAGATAATCTACACTTTCACAGTCTAATACTCTAAAGTAAACATTATCTCCTAGGTGCAATCGAATGATAGACCTAGCCATTTCATCCCACTCATCTGAATCATCATCATCATCCATATCAACATGCTTCTTTGAGATTCCATTTACTAGCTTCCACTATCTCCTCTAAATCAACACATCTTTAATCTGATTCTTCCATAGAGCAAAGTTTGTGCCATCAAATTTTTGGATCTCAAAATGGTCTTTGCCTTGATGAGTAGCACCTCCTTTAATGTCAATCCGGGAAGACATGAGGATGGTATGGAGACCTCGAGCAAGTGAAGGCACAAATGTGTGAGTGAGAAGCACACTAACATGCACACACATACACACACACATGCACACACGGCAAGAACAAAGAGAGTAAGACAATGGAGTCACTTCTATTACAACCAAGTTCTCATACAAGCTCAAAACTACAAGAAGCTAGCCCCAAAAATGAGCTCTCTAGCTCTATTTATAGTTTTTGACTAGCTTTGGCCTTGTCCAGACCTAGTGTCCGGCGTAGTTAAAAATTAGGTTCCAAGGCTTATTTGAGGGCTCAAACGAGGTCTAAAAATTATGAAAATTGGTAGGCAATTACTTCTAAGGATCCTCAAGCTCGAGGACTCCTCGGCTTGCACAAAATGGAGCTACAAAAAGATGAAATGGTATTTACAATGGTTGTCAGTGATGAGAATTGTTGGAGAAACAATCACTAACTGGACATATATTTGAAGGTCAAATCTTAGGGAGAAAACCCCATGCCTATGTGAAGGGACAAATTCACAAATGTATTATACTTGTAAAGTTAGTTCACTTTAGTTCTAGAAGTTTTTTCAAAAGTTACGGGAATGAGAAAGTCTATATAAGTTAGTTAGTATTAACTGACGCGGAGAGAAGAAGAAGGAGGAAGACAATGAGAAAGTGAGAAGAACTCATTTTTGTATGACTGAGTATAGTCGGGCTTCTCTGAGCGAGAAAGCACTTGTAAGCTTCTGAGTTTTCATAGTTATGACAAGAACTAGTTAAAGTTTTGTGTATAAGTCTTCTTCCTCCATCTCCAGTGTTTGTCTTCTGTGTAATGATTTGAAAGGTTGAAGTTTTCCAAGCAAGTTGATGTGTGGCATCGAATCTATGTTGAAAGGTTGAGATTTATGCGAGAAGTCGATGCCTGGCATCGAATCTCACTTGATAAGTCCCTATCTTCATATCTGATTTTTATCTACTGCCAAATCTTCTTGAAAAGATGATGTTGTTGGAGCAACTCGATGCCTGGCATCGAATTCCAGTTGATAAGTCATATTGTAAGTGTGCATGAAATTACTTATAGTTTTGGTGTCCAAAAGATCAAGACTTTATGCGGGAAGTCGATGCCCGGCATCGAATCCCTGCTAAAAAGTGGCCAAAAACATCCCAAGTCGATGCCCGGCATCGAATTCTCGTTGCAAGTCGATGCTAGGCATCGAATTCTAATTTTAAACAGGCGCTCTTACTAAAACAGGTAAAATTTCCAGTTTTGGAAGGTCATACAGGGTCATCTTGTGAGAGCCCTAACTTGAGTTCTAGAGATCTGTTTGATGCATATGATAGCTTGTTGGAAAGATCTACTCTTATAGTTTCAGCCTATAAAGTTTCATGGAGAAATAATACTTGAGCTAGGAGAAATTAGCAAAATACTGAAGGTATGTCATTTCAGTGACTAGGAATTTCTGTAGAAGCAAAGTTCTCACTTTAGGCTATCATTTCTCAAAGTTTGGAGTGGCAATGAGTTAATGGTGACCATAGAGGTGTTCTAGTGTCACATTAATTCATTTCTTGTGGTGTTTCATACATCAACAAGTGGTAACAGAGCAGAAAGGTCTTGAAGATCAGAAGGCGGCAAAGGTACGAGAAGTTTTGGAAAGTTTTCCATTAAAGTTTCAAAGGTGAAGCATTTGAAGACACAAGGCATCAAAAGGTTACTTCAAAAGTATTCTCATACACAAAGAACTTCAAAAGGTATTATCCTTTATCCTTTAAGCTCACAGGTTGCAGCAGAAGAAAAGAACTATGGCAGATCATATCTCCATTGACAAAGTGGACAGAGATAATTACCCCGCATGGGTAATGAGAATGGAAGCCTTACTTATGAGTAAGGATCTCATGATATATGTTACAGGTGAAGAAGAGAAGCCAGTATTTGAAGATGAAAGCCGACCAAAGAAAGAAGAACTTGATGCTTTAAAGCATTGGCAGAAGAAGGATGCAAGTGCAAAAGCATACATCTACAATACAATCTCTGATCATTTGCTACCACACATCAGAGGATTGGAATCATCTGAAGATATATGGAATGCATTGGAGTATCATTTCCAAAGTACTACTAAAGCACGGAAAGCAAGTCTATGGTCAGAGTTTACAACATTCAAGAAGAAGCCAAGTCAAACCATTAGTGATTATGTCACTAAGATGAAGGATCTAGCAGATAGTCTTGGATCCATAGATGAAGATGTTGAAGATCACAGATTGATTGCTCAACTACTTGCACGTTTGAGAGGGGATGAAAGGTGGAAACCTTTTGTCTTATCAACAGAACTTTCATTAAATCATTATGTTCCAGATTTGAACTAGTTGCTTGGTTTGATGCTCACATATGAGCAAGACTTGAAGGGAGATGGAGATAAAGGACAAAGTTCTGCAATGTACATGAAGAACAAGAAGAAAGGAGATAAAGGTAAAGCAAAGGATGAAGAGGAGTCTAGTTCTCAAGCTTATTATGCAAGAGGTAAAGGCACTGGCAGAGGAAGAGCAAGAGGTTTTGGAAGAGGAAGAGGTAATCAAAATAACAACAAAAAGGCTTGCTGGATCTGTGGATTGAGTAATCATTTGGCTCATGAATGTTGGCACAATCAACAAGGATCAAACCAGAATCAAAACAACAATAGCAGAGGTTGAGGTGGAAGATATCAAAGTAATTATCAAAGAGGTAGACAAAGTCAAAGAGGAGGCTATGGTAGAGGTGGAGGAAGAAGTTGGGGACAGAATCAATCCTACAACACCACCTACTACAACTATGCAAATGACACACAGAATGAAAGTCATACATCATTGATGATGAACTCAATCAACACATCAGATAAAGAAGATCTAAAGGTATTTTACATTGACTCTGGATGTTCTAATCATTTGTCAGGAAACATAGAATTGATGTCAGAATTGGAAAAAGGCATTTCTAGTCATACTGTTCAAACAGGTGATAATACAAGACATAGTGTACATTCAATTGGAAAGGTGAAATGTAAGAGTGGAGCAGATTTGCTAACCAATGTTTTGTATGTTCCCACAATACCTAAAAACTTGATTAGTGTGGGACAGATAGTTGAAAAAGGTTTTCAAGTCAGGTTTACAAATGAAGGAGTATTTGTTGAAGATCCAGAGAATGGGTATAATCAGATTGTCTCTGGTAAGAAAGAAGGTAGACTCTTTACTTTAAGAGTGCAAGGGAATATTGGTCAAGCTTTGCTTACACATGGTGAAGGAGTGATTACAGAACTTGATCTCTGGCATAAGAGATTAGGTCATTTCAATGAAAGAGGAATTAAAGCTATGGTTGCTAATCAGTCTGTACTCAGATTACCAAATGTGCAGAGTCAACATATGGTTTATAAATGCGAAGCATGTCAAATGGGAAAAGCACACAGGTTACCATTTCAAAAGAAAGGATTCAAACATGATGGAGTACTTGAGCTCATTCATACAGATGTATGGGGACCAACAAAAGAAGGATCTATCAGTGGCTCAAGGTATTATGTTTTTTTCATTGATGATGCTACAAGATGGATAACATTATATGTTTTGAAGGAAAGATCAGAAGTGTTTGGAGCCTTCAAGCATTTTCATGCATATGCAGAGAGAGTAACAGGTCAAAAGCTTAAAAGACTGAGGTCTGATGGAGGGGGAGAATACTTCTCCCAAGAGTTCAATGATTATCTTTGGAATGCAGGTATTAAGAGAGAAATAACTTGCAGGTATACACCACAACAAAATGGTGTAGCAGAAAGAAGGAACAGGACTTTGGTTGAGTTTGCTAGAGCTATGTTGAAGGAGAAGAATTGTCCAAATTATCTTTGGGCTGAAGCTGTAAATACAGCTACATATCTTGTGAATAGATTACCATGTGCAGCTCTCAATGGTATGACTCCATATGAAGCTTGGTGGGGTAAGAAACCAACACTAGATCATTGTAGAGTGTTTGGATCAATTGCATATGCTTATGTGCCATCACAACTTAGGCATAAACTTGAACCAAAGGCAGAAAAATATGTGTTCATTGGTTATGATGAAAAGCAGATGGGTTACAGGTTGTGGAATCCTTTAACCAAACAATTTCTTGTTTCTAGAGATGTTACATTTGATGAACAGAAAAGTTGGTATGCAGATCAAAGTCATACAGCTGAAGAATTTGAAGAAGAGGTAAGAAGATGTGAGAAAGTAAAATCAATTGTGCAGGTAAATAGAGATGAAGACTATATGCAAGCAAGTACATCCACAAGTGGATTAACAAGAAGGAATGAAGAAGCTCCTATATTTGATGAAGAAGTGTATCCAGACACATATGAAGAATGTGAACCAAGAAGGTCAAGCAGGACTAGAAGACAACCAGAAAGGTATTCTTATGATACTTCTTACATAACTCAGAAGAACTATGCATATATGGTCAAAGATGATGAAGAACCCCAGATCTATGATGAAGCTAAAGGTAAGAAGCAATGGGAAGAAGCAATGAAGGAAGAGTTTAATGCACTGGAGGAGAACAAGACATGGGAACTTGTTCCTAAACCAAATGGTAAGAAAGTAATTGGAAATAAATGGGTTTATAAAGTGAAGAAGCTTGCAGATGGAAGTATAGCCAGATACAAAGCTAGATTGGTGGTGAAAGGCTATGCCCAGACCTATGGCATAGATTATGATGAGACATTCAGTCCCGTAGCTAAGATGTCAACTATAAGGACAATCATTGCTATTGCAGCTTCAAAAGGATGGACTCTAAGTCAATTGGATATAAAGAATGCATTCTTGAATGGATACATATCAGATGAGGTATACATGGAACAACCTCAAGGGTTTATAGATTCCAGGTATCCAAATTTTGTTTGCAGGTTGAGAAGAGCATTGTATGGATTGAAGCAAGCTCCAAGAGCTTGGAACTATAGACTAGTGAAGTATCTCAATGATCTTGGATATCAAAGTTCAAAAGCAGATTCAAGTCTACTTATCAAAAGAACAGAGGAAGGTACAATCTACATTTGTATTTATGTAGATGACATTATAATCACAGGTACGTCAGATGAAGGAATCAAGGAGGTAAAGAGATTACTTGAAAAAGAATTCAAGATCAGTGACCTAGGAGAGTTATCATACTTTCTTGGAATGGAAGTCACTTATACAGATCATGGCATATATGTATCACAAGAAAGGTAGAATCTATTGAAGAAGTTTGAAATGGAAAATTGCAAAGAATCTTCGACTCCACTTGAAGTTAATCACAAGCTCAGTAAATATGATGGTGCAGAATACAAAGATATGAGGAAGTATCAATCTCTTGTGGGTAGTTTGATTTATGCTACACTAACAAGACCTGATCTTAGTTATGTAGTGGGAGTTTTGTCACAATTCATGCATTGTCCAAAGGACCCACATTGGATTGCAGGTCAAAGAGTTCTAAGATATATCAAAGGAAGGATTATATTATCCTTTTACATCAGATTTGAAGTTGAGAGCCTATAGTGATTCAGATTGGGCAGGTAATCAAGATGACAGAAGATCAACTCATGGTTACATGATATATATTGGTGATAAGCTTGTAAGTTGGTGTTCAAAGAAACAACATACAGTAGCATTATCATCAACTGAAGCAGAGTACAAAGGACTTGTGGAAGTAGCTAAGGAAGTCATATGGATGCAGACATTGTTCAAGAGCTTAGGCATTGATCAAGGTACACCTACAATACATGGAGATAATATGAGTTCACTTTATCTTGCAACAAATCCAGTATTTCATGCAAGGACAAAGCACATAGAGATACAATATCATTTTCCTCAGAGAAAAGGTAATGGAGAAGGAGATTGAAGTGAAGTATATTTCTACTAAAGATCAGTTAGCAGACATAATGACAAAGAGCTTGGATGGTGTGAAGACCAGCAGATTCAAAAGCATGGCAGGAGTAAAAGAAAAGAAGAAGATATGAAGAAACAAGGAATGTCAATTAGTGATTGAGGGGGAGCTGTTGGAGAAACAATCACTAACTGGACATATATTTGAAGGTCAAATCTTAGGAAGAAAACCCCATGCCTATGTGAAGGGACAAATTCACAAATGTATTATACTTGTAAAGTTAGTTCACTTTAGTTCTAGAAGTTTTTTCAAAAGTTACGGGAATGAGAAAGTCTATATAAGTTAGTTAGTATTAACTGACGCGGAGAGAAGAAGAAGGAGGAAGACAATGAGAAAGTGAGAAGAACTCATTTTTGTATGACTTAGTATAGTCGGGCTTCTCTAAGCGAGAAAGCACTTGTAAGCTTCTGAGTTTTCATAGTTATGACAAGAACTAGTTAAAGTTCTGTGTATAAGTCTTCTTCCTCCATCTCCAGTGTTTGTCTTCTGTGTAATGATTTGAAAGGTTGAAGTTTTCCAAGCAAGTTGATGCGTGGCATCGAATGTATGTTGAAAGGTTGAGATTTATGCGAGAAGTCGATGCCTGGCATCGAATCTCACTTGATAAGTCCTTATCTTCATATCTGATTTTTATCTACTGCCAAATCTTCTTGAAAAGATGATGTTGTTGGAGCAACTCGATGCCTGGCATCGAATTCCAGTTGATAAGTCATATTGTAAGTGTGCATGAAATTACTTATAGTTTTGGTGTCCAAAAGATCAAGACTTTATGCGGGAAGTCGATGCCCGGCATCGAATCCCTGCTGAAAAGTGGCCAAAAACATCCCAAGTCGATGCCCAGCATCGAATTCTCGTTGCAAGTCGATGCTAGGCATCGAATTCTAATTTTAAACAGGCGCTCTTACTAAAACAGGTAAAATTTCCAGTTTTGGAAGGTCATACAGGGTCATCTTGTGAGAGCCATAACTTGAGTTCTAGAGATGCGTTTGATGCATATGATAGCTTGTTGGAAAGCTCTACTCTTCTAGTTTCAGCATAATAAGGTTCATGGAGAAATAATACTTGAGCTAGGAGAAATTAGCAAAATACTGAAGGTATGTCATTTCAGTGACTAGGAATTTCTGTAGAAGCAAAGTTCTCACTTTAGGCTATCATTTCTCAAAGTTTGGAGTGGCAATGAGTTAATGGTGACCATAGAGGTGTTCTAGTGTCAGATTAATTCATTTCTTGTGGTGTTTCATACATCAAGAAGAATCACTTTTATACTAATGTAAGGATTGGAAAAATTTCATGGGTTGCCTTAGTGCTAGATCTGCATGCATGCTTGTACTTGCTTCTTCCCATATGATGCCAACACTCTTCCCCCCCTAGCGTCTGTCGTCTCTGAGAGACCTTTGCTCCACGGTTTGATCGATGTAGTGCTATAGTATGTCGGTTGCCAATTCTTGTTCTCTGATCTGTAGTCCCTTGACCAGATCTCTTTGCAAGGCATCCCAATTAACTATGCCAGGCATGTCAGGTTGTGCCGTGGTGTAGAGCTCTGAATGCATTGTTTGTTCGCATGCAAATAATTGTAGGAGATGAGTTGGGCGTAGCGCAAACACTTCTGAGTGTAATTCCCAAAACCCCGTGGTGAACATGTCATCAAAGGTTTTCTTGTAGCAGGCAGGGAGATATATGATCCTTGCATGCCATGCATAAGCAACTCGAATACTCAAGGTCGTGCTCATAAAGTAAGTCATAATTACCATTTATGAAGCCCGAAATTGGCGGCTAGATGTGACGCACATTGCGGAAAGTCTTTAACACTACTTGCATCATGTCCAGTATCTTGAGCATCATTTGCGCAGGAACGTCAGGCATGGGGTGGAGGCATGGCATCCAATGTCTGATGGTAGCCATCATGTAAGCTATAGTAGGTGTGCCAATTGGGGGTGCAATGGCGGTGTAATTGAGCCATTCTTTGCAATTGGCATTGTTCTTAACTTTTATGGCAAATGTCTTCCACGATCTTCTGTGTTGCACTGGCCCAAAGCAATTGTTATACTTCAAGTGCATGGGCGCGTGATCCCATGTTCGTAGCATCTCCGGATAGGTCTCCAGTAACTTTTGCCGCCAAGTGGGTTGGTATATGTTCCCTTTGTGGGCATCCTCTAGAATTTCCTCGGGTTCAAATTGGGTAGCGAAAGTAGGGTACTTGTTGGTTTTGCGTTTGATCTCAGCGTTGTAGTCTGTCAACAGTACAAAGTATGGCTTATACTATAACTCTGAACTGGTTCTCAATCACCTAGGAGCCAAGTGCTTGAAATATTCGGATTGAAGTATGTCTCCTCGATAGTTTTCATGGCCACCATCTCAGTTGAGATACGCTCCTCGTGAGTCACCCCCATCTCTTCTACCTGTTTCATCCATGCCGGAGGGGATTCCTCGTATGTGTCGTCCCTCGTCAGTGGTTGTGCCTCCTGGAAAAGGTTGAGGCTCATAAGTATCTTCAAATGGTTCCTCCACTGGAATGGTGATGGCCTCCTCTTCTGTTGGTTGAGCGGGTGGAGAGGGGGGTCGTTCGTATTGTAGCAACTTAATCTTTAATTCTGCAATCTGTTGTCGTAGCTCAAGTACCTCATTGGCCATTGAAGATTCGGGTTTTGGTGAAGTAGCAGCATTGACCATCTCTTTAGGTTCTATTGGGTGTGATGGGAGCACTTGGGATCTTTGTAGTTCTTTGACCTGGTCTGCTAGCTGGTCGTGTGCTTCCAAGAGGGTCGCATAATCTTCCAATACCTATTGAATGTGTTCTGATGGAATAGCTTGGAATTTGGCAGGGTCTATAGGTGCCCCTGGAGTGTTTTCTATGGCTACTTCGAGATTATCTTGATTCTGTTGTTGTAATCTTCTGTTCTCTTCTTGAGCAGCGGCTAAGTGACGGCAAAGTAAGGCCATGTTTCTTTGTAGTCTAGCATTGCGGGCTAGCTGATCTCTGAGTTGTTCCTCCATTGCCTTACCCGTCTCTGTATACTTGGCTTCAAGCTCTACATGAGATTTTTGGAGAGTGGTAACCTCTTGTTGTAATGCAATATTACTCAGCTCCAAGGCCTTGACACGTGCCTGGAGGTGGGATGACAGAGTACCAAGCTCTTTATTGTTTTCTTCTAATAATATGTATTCCTGTTTAAGCTGGGCCGCAGCTTCGAACATAGTGTCCAGTGCATGAATAAATGATGTGGATGCAGAGGTGGAGGTGAGAGATGCAAGGGGTTGGGAAGTGGGGAAGGGAAAAGTGGATGTTGTGCTAATAGTGGGTGTATGTGGTGATGTGCATGGATCTACAAGTGGTGATATTGAGACAAAGGTGGTGGTGAGTGGTCTTGTGGAGGGTGAAATGTCCATGGGATCGGACGTGATTGTGTGTGAAGTGTGAAATGTGAATACAGGAATGGTGGGTGGTGTGTTAGTGGTGGCCGTGAATGTGGGGAAGGTGGGGTGGGAATGGGATTTTCTCTTATAATTCTCAATTTGTTCAACAAGTTTTTCCAAGAATGTAGGTAGGGTGGCTTGTGTAGGCTCTAAGGAGGTTAATTGGGGCTCACTGGTTTGGGGTTGGGAAAGAGGAAGAGTAGTGGTGATGGGAAATGGGTGTGTTAAGGTTTGGGTATTGGCTAGTGGCTGTCCAAGAGTTGGAAAATATGAATGGTGACCTATTATAGTTTGATCAGTGGCGGAGTGACCTATAGGGGGTTCGGAAAATTGGCAAGCACTGATAGAGGTAGGGATAGGTAAGGATGGCAAAATGGGGGTGTGATGTATAGGCTCAGTAGGGATGGCTGTGGATTGTTCCACGATGCTAGTGGCTAGGGATTCAGTGGGTTGGGTGGGAGGTGATTGGGGAGAGGGTATTCGTGTGCTGTCATAGGTTTCCTCAGTGTTAGTCGGGCTAGCCATGTGAACATCTTCTTGAGCTGTAGTAGGAAGGGAGGTAGACACTTCCATTTGAATCATCTTTCCCCTTTGCGGTAGCGTATCCAGCCTTCGTTGATCGTAATGAGGAGGGTTGTGATGTAACATGATCTGCATAGCTTATATAATCACATATGTCTCAACCAAAAGGTTCAATGATTCAACAAAGTGGGGGTCCACGTTCTCTGCTTCAAGCATTTGATTCACCATCGCTCTATTTGCGTCTTCTGATAGCTTATGCCTCTTTTGTACCTGCTTGATCATTTTGTAGAGCCGTTTGAGTTGTGCAGTGTAAGCAGGGGCTTCCTCCTCACTCTCCTTTGAGTTATTTCCCTGTGCCTCTTCTTGATCATGTGTGCCTTCAGCATGAGTATGTTGTGCCTCATCTTCCCAATGTACTCTTCGTGCATCAATCTGTGGCCGTCCTCTCTAGGATGATGATCCGGGCCCGTCAGTGTCTGAGAAGAACTCACTCTCAGATAAGTGGGCTGTTTGCAAGAAGCTTTCAAAGTCAAAAGATGTATCCTATGCCAAAGTAGCCATGGAGGCAAACTCAGCGTCCGTGGGTAGTGGAGGGGCTGATGGAGTGGGCTGTGCCATGCCCCCTGATTGTGGTCCCTGGAGATGGATCGTGAAAGGGGCTACTTGTTCTTCTTCTCTACAGGAGGCCTCAGTGGTGACTTCACGAGGAATTAGAACCTGTGAAAGTGATCCCTGCATTCGTTTAGTGGGTTGAACCCCTGATTTTTGCCCTTGGAAGAATTGCAACTATGAGTACTTAAGGGCCCGTGCGATTGGCACATCATAAGCGAGGCATCTGTAGATTATTCTTGTAATGGTGCAGCAGCCATTCAAAGTAGGCTTCCTTACTCCTCGTTTGCCTGCTTCATATAACTGGTCAAGGATCCACAGTGGCATTTTAATAGGTAAACTCCCAGTCTCCGCTAGGTATTACCCATACCAGATCTTCTTATGAGGCTGTGTGAATCGATCTTGTGCAGGAAATGCAAAATGTTGAAGACACATTCGCAATGGTATAGCAATGTTCGGGTGAGGGCACACATTTATTTCAATTTCTTGAGTTTACTGTTCTTCATAGACTCCGGTATCAAAGGATCTCAATCAGAGGGTACTTGGGTGCCATACATCTGAAGGGCCTCCCTGATTAAAGTGATGTTCAACTCAAATTTTTTCATTTCCTCCTGGTTTGATAGAGAGGGCACCAGGAATGTGCCTGAATGATCTTTATCTCCTGTCGCCTTCAGAGTTGCAATCAAGTAATAACACCTAAGGAAATCAGGTTTAGGCAGAGATGCACTAAAATAATCCTGCAATCCTGCTTTCTGCCAAATATCTTGAAGAGGAGCAACATTTTGCAATGCTTCAAATTCTCATGAGAAGAACTGAAAGGTCCACCAAACTCCTCCAAATTCCAACTTGGATTCCCAAATATGATCAGCATCTCCCAAATCTCTTGGCATCTCATTGAACCAATGAGAATGTTCTTTCACTCTTTCTGTTAGGCCACTCGGTGGATCCGAGATGGGAATTCTTTGCACATTTAGGAACTCTTCAGGCCTCGCTGTCAGTGGAGCCTCCACAGGCATGGTATCCCAATTGCTTTGAGCACTAGTGCCCGCCTGGGAGCTTGTTCCTACTGCTGCTGCCATGAGACTCCTTGCAACAGTTGATGTTTATCTGCTAGAAGAAGAGAGGCACATTAGTGTTGCATAGGAAACAGGTCGTAATGGTGTTCCCTCCACAATATTACCATGACAATCCAGATGGTTAGTGGTTAGAGGTGTTTGTGATAGATGTGAGTGGTGGTTAGTAGTTAGTGTCGTCCTAGATGCATACTTTGGATATGCAATGTACTCAGAATGCACCTACATCAGAGTGAATGGATTCATAAAATTGGGTCTAGGGGTTTGATACGGGCTTTAATTCTCCAAACTTTGATTGAGGATTCATGGCTCTTAGAGCTGATGATAGGTAAAGGTCGATGAACTAGATTGTGTTGGATTTGGGACCTTTTGGGTACCCACTTCCATACATTTCTAGGTTTGACCGAAAGTGTAATAGTGTGAGGTGTAGGTATGTTCCTAGAGTTGTTTGCCAAGAGTACTTGTGAGTGTTGATTTGAGCTAGTGACTAGAAGTGAGGTTATTTGGGCTTGTAAGCAGGCCTTGGGCACCCACATTCGTCTATCATTAAGGATAGCCTTCATTGACCGCTTAGGGACCCAAATAGAGATGGTATGTCTAGATTGTTGCCTAGGGAACTCCCTCATTTTAGTCCTTGACATTGTGGCTTGCTTGATGCGCTTTTGAGAACCTGTCTCTGGGGCCATGGTTTTTTCCCTTTTGCGTATCCAGATCTGCTTCATGCCACGAGGTACTTCATAGAGCCCAGGTTGGTGCTCATGCTTCTTGATCATAGGTTTCCTCAGTGTCGTGTGTTGTTGAGCCTGCCCCTTTAGAATCTTCTTTGGAACAGATGGTAACTCATCATTGACTTCTGTACCTTCGTCGAGAGTGACAATCCTCTCCACCATAGAGCTTTGGACAAGAACAACATTGTTATCTTCATGTGGGCTCCTGGAGGGACCAAGAGTTGGTGCCTTTTCTAATGGTTTGACAGCTTCATTTTCTAATTCAATCGTAAGGTGGCTTTGGCCTGCCCAAACCTGAAGAAGTCCACTTCTTAGGTTGAGGTTGACTGCATGATCATAGATCCAGTCTTGGCCCAAGACTAGAGGTTCGGTAAGAGCCTAGTCTTCACATACCAACACTTTTGTTGACATTAGGACCTCTTGGATGTAGAGGGGAAGCTCCACCTCTCCCATGCAAGGGGTTTCAACACCTCCTAATCCTATCAGATATGCTTCTAGGGGTTTTACCTCCAATTGCAATTGCTGGCAGTAAGAAAGCCGAACTGCACTAGTGGCTGCTCCTGAATCAATTAAAGCTCTCACGGTCACACTCTCTCCTTGTCCAACTTCTAGGGTCACAAAAGGTCGTCGATCAACTATCTTATGAGACCGTTCACCTGAAGCTTCGCACATGGCTATGTGATAACCTAGGGCTTCATGAGCGTCAGTCATGGGTTGATCTCTACCTTGCCTTCTCAATTTCATTCGTCGAATGCGTTCTAAAGCTTCGACCTGTGCTTCTTCTAGAATTCGCTTTTCCTCTTCCTTATGTTTCTTTGCAGTATTAAGTCGATTGAGCATTTCTTCAGTTAGGGGTTCTTGATATAGCTTGACTCTACATCCGCTTATGTAACTTGGTAGTACGTCACCTTCTAGAGTGGCTAGTTGTACTTCTCCACTTGTGGAGATCCTACTGATAATCATTCGTCCATAGCCTCTTTTCTCTAACTTTCGTGCATGTGGCTTCAATGTGTAGACTAGGACTAGGTCTCCTGCTTTCAAGCCTTTATCCTTCACATGTGTATCAAAATACGCCTTTTGCCTCTTCTTGGTTGGATAGATTCCTGCTGCAGCTCTCAATCGTGTTTCACCTAAACATTCAAGATCAAAGATTCTAGAGGAGAGTTCATGGCCTGTCCAGTCATGCTCTTGTGCTACTTTTAATGTAGGTATCAAAAAGTCCAATGGTAGCACTGCATTCTGGCCAAACACCATCTGAAAGGGTGTGTCTTGGAGTACCGTTTTATAGGCAACTCGGTATGCCCAAACAGCGTGGTGTAGCTGTTTATCCCGATCAGAGCGTTTGTTATTCACTAATTTAGTCAACAAATTGCATAGAATCTTATTTGTGCTCTCAGCCTGGCCATTAGCTTGAGGATGATAGGGGGCAGACTTCTTATGTACCACCAAGAATTCTTGTAGAAGGTTTTCTATGACTTCATTCAAGAAGTGTGTGCCTTTATCACTCACTAATTCTATTGGCAATCCGTATCTAGTGAACACATTTTCAAATAAGAACTTTGCTGTTGTTTGAGCATCATCATTCGTAGTGGCTTTCCCCTCCACCCACTTGGTTAGATAGTCTGTGGCCACAATGATATACTCAGCATGTGAACCCTTAGCAGGGGGATTAATAGGACCAACAAAGTCTATTTCCCACTTAGAGAATGCACGTCCACCCATCATAGGTTTCAATGGCATCTCCTCCTTGCGTATAGGATACTGAGTCCGCTGACAAACCTCACACCTCTTCACATAGGTATGTGCATCCATGTGAAGGGTGGGCCACCAAAATCCTACAAATAAAATTGCCTTGATCACCCAATCTGGCCCAAAGTGTCCTCCTGCTACACCCTGGTGAGCAGTGTCCAAGATCTTTAGATATTCGCTCTCATGGATGCATAGTCTCAGATAACCATCTTTACCACGCTTGTATAAATTATCAGCAATAAGTGAGTAGTCTAGTGCTTCTTGTTCTAAAATTCTTTGCCTCGTCAAGCTCATGCCTTGAGGGAATGTTTTCGTCCTCAGAAAGGCTACTAATGGTTCACTCCAATCTGGTACTAAAGATATTCGATAAAGAGTAGCATGTTCCATTGGTGGTTTAGTACGACAGATTGGGCATTCCTTGCACATTCTATGGACATCAACTTCCATAGTTGGCCAATGGACTCCTAGTCTCCTTAGTGTCTATAGGGTTCGTTGTTTTGAGTAGTGTTGCTCTAATGCACCTGCATGTGCTAATTGCAACCATTTAGTGTACTCGTCCTCTTCCACACAACAGGCTAATACTCCTTGATCGGTATGCTTGTACATACTTCCTGCCAAGATATGATACTTTTGAGCTTTTACTATCTCTCTATCTTTTGTGTGTATTACCAGGTGATTAGGGCCGTATGTCAATACTGGCACCAATGGCTTAGCCCACTGAGGTACAACTTCCAAATTAAATAAGTAAGCATGAGGTAAGTCATCTGACACTCCTTGTGGGGCCTCTCCTGATGTGAGCCTTGAGAGATGATCTGCTCTCAGGTGGGTCTTGCCTTTCCTCACCACAACCTCAAAGTTGTATTCCATTAGTAAGAGGAACCATCTTACCAATCTACTTGTATTGCATGGCTTGTTTACGAAGTACAACAGAGCTTGATGATCAGTTAAAAATTAAAACTTATTTGCAAGCAAATAATGTCTAAACTTTTTAACTGCATATACCATGCCTAACCCTTCTCGTTCAGTGGTGGTATAATTTCGTTCAGCCGCATTCAATTGTCTACTGGCATAGGCAATTGGAAGATCCATATTACCTTCACCTGTAAGTTGTGCTAGCATGCATCCAATTGCATAATTGGATGCATCTACATGGACATGGAATGGCTTATTCCAATCTGGTGTGGTCAAGATTGGTGCTGAACACAATCTCCGTTTGAGCTCCTTGAAAGAGTTCTCACATTCATCAGTCCACTCAAAGTTAGTTATAAGGGCATACAGAGGCTTTGCAATGACGGCATACATGTGAATGAACCGGCGGTAGTAACCACAATGCCCCATGAAGGCCTGTACTTCCTTGACATTCCTTGGCCTAGGTAGTTCTGCAATGGCTCTCACTTTCTCCTCATCCGTGGATATGCCATTTTTAGACACTATGTGTCCTAGAATTTTGCCTTGCCTGACCATGAAAACACACTTTTCTGGGTTCAGGCAGACTTGATATTCTCTACATTTGTCAAAGATTTGTCTGAGTTCAAGTATATGGGTCTTTCTAATGTTGGAATGAGCGCAAAGATCATCAACATAGACTTCCAAATTTTTCCTCAAGAATTCTTTGAATACATGGCACATCAATCTTTGGAAGGTAGCGGGTGCATTGATAAGCCCAAATGGCATTACCCGAAAAGCAAATATGCCCCACTCCGTGGCAAAAGCCGTCTTATGCTGATCTTCTAGTGCAATGGCTACCTGATTGTAGCTAGAGAACCCATCCAGGAAGTTGTACACTTCCTTGCCTGCTACCCTTTCTAATAGATGCTCAGTGATAGGAAGCGGATAGCTATCTCTGATAGTGGTTGCGTTAACCTTCTTCAAGTTAATGCATACACGTAATTTGCCATTCCTTTTGGGCACCACTACAATGGGGGATACCCATTCAGTGTGCTCAATTTCATAGATAAATACAGCGAGTCAACCAAGCGATCTATCTCTTCTTTAATCTTGGCAGCATAGTTATCATTGTATGTGTATGGTTTTTGTTTAGAGGGCCTGACCTCGGAGGTCATGGGGATCGTGTGTGAGCATATGTCAGGGTCTACACCTTTCAGGTCCTTGTAGCTCCAGGCGAATACATCTCTATACTCTCTTAGCAAAGCTATCAACTCTTGCTCTTCTTCTTCCGTCAGTTCATGCCCTATGTAAGTGCATCTTTCTTCTCCCTCTTCTATGGCTACAACTATTTTCTTGGTAGTTTCCTTGCTATCATAGGCCTCTCCTGCTTGGGCTTCACGTTTAGGCATTAAGTTCAGTTGTCAAGTGGTGAAGTTGGTCCAACAAAATAGTATAGGATCTGCCCTAGCTCTTTGGATATGTAAAATAGACCTTGTAGGCTTGTAGTTAGTGCAATAGAACCTAATAGGTATCTTGGAACATCAACAAGAACAAGTTGATGCAAAAAAAATAACTTGCACCTCGACTAGCTCAGGAAAACCTTCTCAAAATGGATGGAACTTATGACTTCAAACACTGAGAGCAGCCAACATAGTAACAATTGGAAAAATTCGTCTTATGGGAGTGTCATAAATAGGGTTGGCTTGCTAAAATGCATAAAATCCATAATTTGTAACAAACAATGAAGGAGCAATCACCTTAACACTGATTGGGTGTCATCCTGATTTTTTAGGGATATGCAAAGAATGACCCCGACATAGTAAAACTCAGACTTCTCTGAAAATAGTGAACCAAATGGCTTGAAAATTTTCACACATAAATTAGACATATAACTTTCAAATGAATGCTTAAACAGTAGATTTTGAGCTCTTTAGAGAGAGCAACAATCTCTGCAAGCTGGCTGAGTTTGAGGAAGGAGCAGAGAATAGAAATGGCACCAAGCAATGATCAAAGAGCATATATATTGCTTTGAATCAACACTCTACTTAATGTAAAAATGTTTTGGAGTCTTTATATAGACTCTTGAGGATATGAAAACACCTTTTCTTCATGAATTTGAATTCGAAATTAGGCGGGTTTGATAGTTTAGATTGATTGGAAACTTTTCTTACAATCCAGGAAAAGAGAAAGTTGAAGTCATATCTACTTTCTAATTGATTGATTGAGAATCAATCCCAACCACTTCTAGCTCGTGGCTTTCAAGACTTTTACTCTTTCCTTTTACAAAGGTAAATACCTTGAACCTTACGAGAAATGATCATAAGTGATCAATCAATTAATACAAAGAAATAATGTGCACATAAGTGCTATTCTCCAAGGCATATATATGGTAGATGGTGCCATACCATCCAAATGATGGATTTGATGTAGAAAATATCCTCCTCAAGCATAATACAAGCGTGTTGTTCCAACAATTTCCAAAGAAGTACAAAGTATTCTTCTTGATGTTCTTAAACCTATGTAAAGAGAACTATGTAGGAAAGTACTTCAAAATGGCTCCAAGAATCACCCCAAAAATGCTTCAAAGCAGTCTTTGAAAGCAAAGAATGAAGTTTTGAGGGCCCAAAACATGCTCAAGCTAATGTTAACCTTAGTCTATTGCTCTCTATACATTTGACAACTAATTAAGTATCTTCCTACATCTCTTCTCATGTATGGTGATTCATGACTACTTTGATGCTTATGTACGTGTCTATGTATATTTATGTGTGTGTATTTACTCCTGGGCAATGCATAAACCTGCTCATCTGTGAGACAGCAAACTGAATATCTGGCCGAGTAATGCATAAGTAAATCAAGCATCCAACAGCCTGCTGATAGAGAACAACATCAAATGCATCTCCAGCATCATGAAGACTCAATCGTAAACCTGTCTCCATAGGAGTGGCAATAGGCTTACAGTCTTCAAGGCCAAAACGCTGCAATAATGTGTCAATATATTTCGTTTGACACAAAGCCATTCCACCATCAACTTGCATAAACTGAATGCCCAAATAGTGATGCAAATGCCCCAAATCAGACATCTCAAATGAGGCATGCAAATCAGCCTTGAAATCAGCAATATGCTTCTCAAGAGGACCAGTGAGCAGCATGTCGTCTACATAGACAACAATGATCAAAAGCACATCATTAGCACGCTTAACATATAAGGTGCTTTCAGTTGGACTGTGCTCAAAACCATGTGCAATCAGATAGGCATGTATTTTCTCATACCAAGCACGTGGTGCTTGCTTTAAACCATATAACGCCTTCTTTAACCTGCACACCTGGTTTTCATGCCCTTTCTGCACAAAGCCACGGGGCTGAAAAACATACACTTCTTCATGCAAGTCACCATTCAGAAATGCTGTTTTAATGTCCAACTGATGTACATTCCAACCATGATGGGCTGCAAGTGCACAAATGCTCCGAACAGTAGTCATACGGCATGTAGGTGCAAAGGTCTCATCAAAATCAATGCCTCTTTCCTGCGCATAACCCTTTGCAACAAGCCTAGCCTTATACCTGTCAACTGTACCATCAGGTTTACGCTTCAGCTTGTATACCCACTTAGTGCCAATGGCCTTCTTGCCAGGAGGCAAGTCACATAAAGACCATGTACCATTCTTCATTATAGCATCATATTCAGATTGCATAGCAGTCATCCAATTTTCTGAATTTTGTGCTTCATCAAAAGAAACAGGCTCATTCTCATCACAGAGACTAGATGCAGCCATAGCATAGCAATCTGATGCAAAGGAGGTACTATGAGAGCCTGAACGAGTACGATATGACAAAGGTGCATCTAATTTGCTGTCACGCAAAGTCTGCACCAGCCATTTTGGCATAGTTTTTGCCTGTTCAATATCAGCTCTCTCATCAACAAGTGCATCATGTAAATCTGCATCAGAAATGGCATGATCTGCATCATCATATGAAACCTGCAAAGGCTGAGAAGTTGCCTCATTAGGACCAGCGCTAGCCTGTCCACCTGTAAAAAGAGGCATCAAAGTATCATACATGTCTTTGGAGCTAACAGATGTCTCCTTAGTACATGAAAGCAATGGCTGAATAGCATCTTCCACAAAGACAACATCACGGCTAACCAGAATGTGTTTAGTCTGTGGATGATACAGACGATAGCCTTTACTTTCAGAACTGTACCCAACAAAAATACATTTTACTGCCTTATCATCCAATTTTCTGCGATGTTGTTCAGGCACTAATGCATATGCCAAACAACCAAAAACATGCAGATGAGCAACAGATGGCTTGCGGTCATGCCAAGCCTCATATGGAGTGATAGACTGCAACGCTTTCGTGGGACACATGTTCAGTACATATGCTGCACACATGACAGCCTCAAGCCAGAAACTATGTGGTAAAGCCTGACTTTTGACCATGCACCTCGCCATCTCCATGAGTGACCTGTTCTTCGTTCAGCAACTCCATTCTGTTGAGGTGTATACGGCACTATACACTGGTGTTTTATCCCACGTTCAGCCAGAAATGCATTAAAATCTGAAGACATATATTCCCCCCCTCGATCAGAACGGAGGGTGCCCATTTTACATGCTGACAGATTTTCAGCCAAAACCAAAAACTGTTTGAAGCACATGAACACTTCGGACTTTGCTTTGAGTGGATATACCCATGCATGCCTGGAAAAATCATCAATGAAAGTCACGAAGTAAAGGTAATTTCCAAAAGAGGGTGTCTGCATAGGACCACAGACATCACTACGTACAAGCTGCAATTTCTGCATAGCCCTTAACCATCTTTTGGAAAGGAAGAACGCTGCATTTTGCCCAAAATACAGCCTTCACAAACATGTTTTCCAGGTGCCTCAAGTTTGGGCAAAGAGGACACCATTTCAGATTTCTGCAGGCGTAACAAACTAGCAAAATTCAGATGACCAAAGCGTGCATGCCAAAGCTTTGCATCTGACATAGCCTGAGAATCATGAACTGCACATGCCGAATCATTCACAGATTTTTCATAGTCTATGAGCTTATACAGCCCACGGCATAAAATGCCAGAAGCAATAATCACATCGCCATTTGAGAGATCATGGACTGTACACCTGTCATCAACGAATTTCACAACCAAGCCAATCTTGGCTAATGCAGAAACTGATAACAGGTTCTTTTTGATCCCTGGCACAAATAAAGCATCTGACAAAGTGAAAGAACTACCATCAGCAGTAGTCAGAATGATCTTACCAACTCCCATAACAGGATAAGAGGAGTTATTGGCGCATGTGACAGTATTCCCTGTAGGGGCAGGCTCGAGTGAAGAGAAGAAACTGCGCTGCGAGGTAATATGTTTGGTTGCCCCACTGTCAAAGTACCAAACATCTGAGTCTACTGCAGACATGCACTGATCATGAGAAGATGGGTCAAAACTGCAAACAGTAGTAAACGCCCATTCTTCTTCCTGCACAAGATTTGCAGACTCTGTTTTTGGTGTAGAGGCCTCTGCAACAACCATTCCAGCCTCTTTCTTCTTTGCCTCTTTAGCAGCCAGTTTTGGACAGTTCTTTATAATATGATCATTTCCTTTACAGTACTTGCAGAACAATTTCTGCTTTTCTGATTTCTTCTCATCTTTATCCTGGTTCTTCGATTGTGCAGCATTTGCAGATTTCTGCTTACTAGTAGAAGAGCTCCATTTTCCTTTGCCCTTCTGACTAGCCAGGAAAGCTTGATCTGCAACACGCATAATGGACCTGTTCTGCCTGGACTGATCTTCCTACAACAGAACAGAGACTAATTCCTCAAATGACAAGGCATTCGGATTGCCTTTCATCATCAATCGAAGAGTAGAGGCAAAACTCTGATATGAATCAGGAAGGCCATTCAGAACGGTCTGCACAAGTGAGCTATCTGGTATAACCTCATCAGCAGAAATCAATTGTTTCTTCAGGTCTTTGATCTTTGTAAGAAAACTGTCCATCGAATCACCTTCATTCATGTGCTCACTCTCCAACTGTTTTCGGAGGTAAGCAACACGAGCCTCATTCCTAGCCTGGTACAAAGTGGTAAGTGTATCCCAAGCATCCTTTGCTGTTCTGCAAGAGCGAATGTGAGGAATAATGGCACGTTTGACAGACAAAGCTATCAATGCATGTGCCTGGGCATCTCTGCCATCCCAACGAATCTGCTCTGCAGTAGGTGCAACAGAAACAGCAGCACGAACAGGAATCTGCGGAATATCATCTTCGACACCATCTTCATCAGCTCCAACACCTGTATTTGCAGTACCTGTCGTTACAGGTGTAACAGGACGTCTTTCAACACCCTGCACAATGTTCCACAATCCTTTTGCAACCAGTACATGTCGCATCATATAAGCCCATAATGGGTAGTTGGTACCATCCAACTTATCCTCAACAGCCAACATACGGAATACATCACTGCTTTCAGCCATGGCCGGTGACTAAAATACCTTAATGCAGAAAATTGACTGTATCTCAAAAAGTTGAACAGAACTGCCCAGACGAGGTCTGCTAGACCTGTAGCAGACTTCGAGATGCTTAAACTGGCGAACAGAAACTGGTATATACCTTTGGCACAAAAGGACAAAATAGCCTGCACAAGCACTGCGATAGTGCGTTCGGAGGCCGAAACGAGCTCAGATCGTGATTTCGGCACCACACAGCGAAGCTGTTTTGATCTCGAAAACACCCTGAGTATGCTCACCAAATTTTGTGCGAATCTGAGACTGCAAACGGAGGAGTGTTGACGGCACCCTAGAAGAATCAACGACCTGCTCTGATACCAATTGTTGGAGTTAGACGTCTGCGGAAGCACGCGAACAGCACAAGGAAGAGGAAGAAGCTTGGAGCACAACACACAAGACTGAATGTATTACTAGAGAATGTACAAAGATAAGTAGCCCATTAGGGCAATAGGCGTATATACAAGCCGGGGGAAAAAAACCTCCTAAAGAGGGAAAAAAGTGCCCCGGCGGTCCTAGAGTGTTCACACACATCACTACCTAAATATATGAACAGAAGCAGTCCAAGGAAGCAGATTCAGATTCAAAAGGAGATAGCAAGGCATCATCTTCAAGGAAGTGCAAGAATGACAAAGGGAAGAAAAACCCTCATCAAGGTAAAAACGTGTTTCATATGTGGTAAGCACAATCATATTCCTTCAAATTGCTAGTTCAAGGATGAAAAAGGCAAGAAGAAGAAGGATGAAGGGAACTATGCTAACAACTCCAAGAAGGATGATGAGAAGGAGGCCTTCCTAGTCATGAGACATGGCTACACTAGTGATCCCAAGGACACAAAGTGGTACATAGACCCTAGATGCACTAATCACATGTCATGTATGTAGGAATCTTTTGTTCATATGTAGGTCCCAAGATCAAAAGGTTGTGTGTAGACAGTAGATAACACTGAGTATACATATGTGGGAGATGTGAAGCTAGGTGAAGGTAGATCTATCAAGACTTTTAAAGATGTGCTTCATGTTCCATATATTTTCAAGAACCTTATCTTTGTAGGACATATGGTAGAGAGAGGTATGCAAGTTATATTTGATGCAAAAGGGTGCATGGTGAAGCAAGGAGGCAAGGTCATTGCCAAGGGAAGGAAAGAAGGCTGATTGTTTACACCAGATGTTGCTCCTACACAACGAGGTATGTTATGTGATGATTGGTAAGAAAAGGATTGCAGAGACTGAACTTTGGCGCAAGAGGATTGGACATTTCAATATTCCCAAGTCAAAAAGCATGTGCAAAGCACATTTAGTGCAGTGACTACCAAATCTTGAAGGCCAAGGTCTACATGAGTTTTGTGATGCTTGTAAGCTAGGTAAGCAGGAAACCATTTCCAAAGAGTGAGTACAGATCTTCTAAGCTCTTTGAGCTTATACACTTAGATGTATGGGGCCCTAGCAAAGAGGCTTCATTGGGAGGAGCTAGGTACTTTGTCTCTTTCATTGATGACCACTCAAGAAAGGTATGGCTATATGTTATCAAGGAAAAATCAGAAGTGTTTTCATGCTTTCAAAAGTTTAGGTCCCTTGTTGAGAAAGAATGTGATGCACATATCAAGACACTGAGGTGAGATGGGAGGGGGGGGGGAGTATTTCTCCATGAAATTCACAAAGTACTTGCAGAAAAATGGCATAAAGAGGCACTTTATAGGTAGGTACACCCCTCAACAAAATGGTGTTGCAGAGAGGAAGAATATACATTTGGTTCAGATAGCTAGATGTCTCATAAATGAAGGTATGTTACTATTCTCTTATTTGGTTGAGGCTATGAATACAGCTTGTTACTTGATAAAGAGGGTTCCAATAGGTAGTGTTCACAACTTGACTCCACACGAAGTCTATTATGGCAAGAAACCAACCATGGAGCAGCTCAAGGTATTTGGATGTGTATGCTTTGTTCATGTTCCTAGTGAAGTGAGAACAAAGTTAGAGGCCAAGTGAGAAATGTGTGTTCATTGGCTACTCAAATGATAAAAAAGGCTACAAAGTGCTACAACCTTATCTCAAAGAAGCTATATGTGTCAAGAGATGTTGTGTTTGATGTGTTATTTCATGGTATGGAGACAAGGGCAAGGCAAAGTTGGATGAAGAGGATCAAGAGGAGTATGCAGACCTTGATGTGCAAATTCAACCTCAAGAGTCAATCGCAATCAATGGACTAGAGGCTTCTACATCTAAGGTACACTCATATGATCACTCTTACACTCATGATATATGAAAGATCATCCCTATGTCAAAGTATAGAAGGCTACAAGAGAAAAACTTAAACCACTAAGGAAGCTCAAGAGGAATCAAAAGAGGAAGAACTTGAACATGTCATTAATCCTAATGAGAAGCTCAATAGACTTAAGAAGCAATATCCAAAAGGTCAAGAGAGGAGTTCTACAAGGAAGAAGGCATCCCCACAAAGGTATATATATGGTTCTTTCATGGCAAAGCACTATGCATATATGATGAATGTCATTGTTGATTAAGAATCATATTGTTATGAGCAGGCAAAGACCAAACCAGCATGGGGGAAGGCTAAACATGAAGAGTTCAAAGCTCTTAATGAGAAAAACACTTGGGAACTAGTACCCAAGAAGGAAGGCTGGAAGGTAGTCCAAAACAAGTGGGTGTACAAGACCAAGAGAATGCAGATGGCAGCTTGGCAAGGTACAAGACTAGACTAGTAGCACATGGCTTCACAGAGACACAAAGGGTGGATTATGAGGAGACTTTTAGCCCTGTGGCAAACAAGGCTACCATTAGAGATCTCATATCCCTATGTGCAACAAGGAGGTGGCCTATCTACTAGACAAACATAAAGAATGCTTTCTTGAATGGTGAGTTACAAGAAGAGGTGTTCATGGAACAACTTCAAGGGTATGTCGATCCACAACATCCTACCTATGTTTGCATGTTGAAGAAGGCCTTGTATGGCCTAAATCAAGCCCCAAGGGCTTGGAATTAAAGGCTAGTGGACTTCTTGAAGAGATGTGGTTTCTCTCCAAGTGATGTAGGTCCATCCTTGTATGTGAAGAAGACAAATGACAAGATATGTTTGATATGCATATATGTAGATGATCTTCTGGTGACAAGGGACGATGATGCAACGATAAGAACCATCAAAGAGAAGCTTGGAAGAGAGTTCAAAATCTTATATTTAGGTGTACTCAAGTACTATCTTGGCATTGAGGCATGTAGGTAGGATCTTCTACAGGTCTAGACACTCCTTGTCCTGGCTGCCATCTTTGTCTCCTTTCTTCTTCCCTTTTAGTGTGAGTATCTTCATTCATCCATGTTTGACTACTTGAGAGATAAGAGATCTCCTCCATTTCGACACCAGTGTATTTATCTCCTAGTAGATAACATGCTGAAACCCAAATGGATTCCGCATGAGGGAGATGATAGTTTTGTACGCCTCATTTGTAATGCTCTCTAGCTTACCGAACTTGCCCCCTGCTTTGTGGGATTTGGGGAGTCCCTTGGGCACTAGTCCCATTCTCGTGTAATTTTTCTTCCTTATTTTAATTAAAGTCCGGGAGATTAGGCCAAGGCCGAACTTCCTTTTATAAAAAAATATCCACGATTAGTCACATGAGTCCACATGTTATGCTTATCCGAGGCACGTGCCAACGTAAAATTGGTCACCGCTGGTCAGTGAGCTTCAGCTTTTTACGAGCTTGGCAATTTAGGCCTGTAGGACTGCGCAGGTACCAAGAGCTTGGCAATTAGGCCTGTAGGACTGCGCGGGTACCGGAGGTTGTAGTCTGCAGATTTGCCTACAGAGACAGGCTGTGTGGTGGCCGCTGGCAGGAGCCCGACTCCCGACTCCCGAGTCGCGACCTCCGAGTCGTAGTCTGCAGACTTGCCTACAGAGAGGCTGTGTGGTGGCGACCTCCGAGTTGTAGTCTGCAGATTTGCCTACAGAGAGGCTGTGTGGTGGCCGCTGGCAGGAACCAGAGTCCCGAGTCGCGACTCCCGACCTCCCAACAGCATGTGAACAGTGAATGAAATGAAGCAGCGAAGTGGGCGCTGGATAATAGCCTACAGGCTGCTGGGTAGCTGGCTGTACATGAACCAATAATACGAGGATCGTATCCCCGACTCCCGAGTCGCGACTCGTCCCGAGGACCACGCATGCTTCAGCCAAGAATCAGAAAAGCAGAAAAAGCTGTTTCATCCAAATTCCCAAGGATACACTGCACAGTCCATCGAGAGAAATGCAGAGAGTAAAGGCATCGCGTAAAAATGATTTCTCTGACTCCAGATCAATAAGCACTGACTGGTGCGGAGAATATCTGCGAGAATTTTGACTTTTTTTTCTGCGTTTTGCTTTTCGTAGAGATACACTGACACATGCAATAGCGGTGATAGTCTGACACATGCACTGTGTGGCTTGCTTTTCATGCAGATTCACTTGCGCAGCAAACCGCACAGAGCGGCCGCCGAGTCGGCGACGAGATCGTCTTCAGTGAGTGCTTTCCCTCCATCTCGACTGTTGACACTCGCCATGAATCATGATCATTGATCCGCCATTTGCCATGAATCATGATCATTGATCCGCCATGAAAGCTTTTCTGTCAAGGCAAAGCGATTATGGAACAAGGGGTTCAAACAGTGGAAACAACTCTGGAAATAAGAGACCAACGAGTGGATTAGGTTCGAAGAATTGGATCCGAGACTTAGAGTTACCCTTGAGGAATGGACTCTTCTTCAAAGCAGGTGTTTAGCATGGGACCGCTCAACTACCCGCCTTCTCTGCCATCAGGATCTTCCTTGCCTGAAGGGCCTCAAATGGAGCAATGGTAAGAAGCTATCCAGAACCCCCAACTTCAAAGAGAACTTAGGTGTTCACCACACTCTTAACAAGAGATGGTGCCTTTCTTGGACCAAACTACGATGGGAACTAAAATTCATGTCTATTTGGCACCCCCTAATTAAGGTCGAAAAGTCCGTTCTCATGTGGCAGATCTTGCATAAAGGTATCTGGTCCAATGCAAGGGCTAACAAAATCTGTGGTGTGCCGTCATGGTGCAAGCGTTGTCATTGGTGCATTGAAGATTTAGTTCACCTATTCTTCGACTGCCCCAAGTCTCGTGTTATCTGGCATCACGTGACCCAAGTATTGAGACTCACGAACCAAATCAATTGGCAACAGGTGATGTTGGGTGAGGCGGTCGGCTGCTCATCGAGGCTATGGAATGCCATCAGGGGTGAGACTCTCTGGAAGATTTGGAGGGAGCGATGTGCTGTCAATTTTGGCCAAACTCCTAAGGAATGGTCGATCGAGAAATCCTTGTTTCTTCTTGGTAAAAGAATCTCCCGAGATAAGAGATCTCCGCCGTTTAGACATCACTGTATTTATCTCCTCGAGAACAACAAGTTGAAACCTAAATGGGTCCCACATGAGGGTGATGATGATTTTATCTGCCTCATTTGTAATGCCCTCTAGATTGCCATGGATTTGGGAGGTCCCATGGGCACTAGTCCCATCCACTTGTAATTTTTCTTCTTTATTTTAATTAAAGTCAGGGAGATTAGGCTAAGACCGAACTTCCTTTTATTAAAAAGAAAAAGCTTTTCTATCTTTTTTCAATGGACAAAACCGCATTTTCGAGGCAGCAGTTCAAAGGAACGTCTACGCATACAAAACACGAAGTCAGATTGGGGTCTACAATGTACATTCGTCGAATGATCATGGCATAGTTAGCGAGAGAGAGAAGAGGTTAGTTAGATCAAGATATTAGCGACAAGTGACTCCTCAGCCTTTTCTCTCACTCTCCTCCCCTCTGTGGAGGGATGGCTCTGCAAGAGACACTACGAAATGGTTACAAGTTGCTTTCCCCCAACGATAAAGACACTATGCATCATCCTCCAGTAGACAAAGTTTCACTGCAACAAGCTGCTGACGAAATATTGATGGAGGACCCTCCTCCATGGACGAAAATGTTGAATGGAAAGATGGTTTCGTTTGCTCAGGTACTGAAAGATCCTCCTCGAGATGCTGCAAATGTCTTTGGTGTTCAAGGCTTGACATGTCTTTGGTGTTCAAGGCTTGACAGGTAACCCTAAAGGCTCTACCAACTACAAAGGGAAACAGAAAATGTATAATGATGTGAATGGCGCTAGCACAAGCTCTGATCATGAAAAGGATAAAAGAATTAACATTGAAAGTGATTCTGAAGATACGGATAATAGCACCCTTATGATAAACAGGGATTCCCTAAGTCAATGGCAGAACCACCTCTATGACAAAGTGATTGTTGGTTTGTGCCACACCTCTATGACAAAGTGATTGTTGGTTTGTGCCATGGACCGAGACCTCCCCAGGATACTATAAAACAATGGATTAAAATAAATTGAAAAAATAGGGGTTTCCAAGCTAATCATGTTCAGTACCTACCCAACAATTTCTTTGTGTTTTTCTTTAATGATGCCAATAGTGCTTTGCAAATGTTTTCACAGGGACATTGTATTATTACGAATACTCCTCTTTGAGTTTTTAAGTGGCAGACTGGTTTCAACCCTAGGGGACCAAGGCCAACTAAAATTTCTGTCTGGATCGAACTTCCAGACCTCCCAATTGACTACTACCCATGGATAGAACATTTAGGCAACATCTTAGGAAGGGTTATTGGCCAAAAACCAAGAAAGGGTTTCAATCCTAAGTGGGATCCCAAGTTGCTAGTGGAAATAGACATCTCCAAGGAACTTAAATCCCCTTTATTCATTGAGGATGATGATGGGCAAAGACTTCATGAATAGAAGGTCATTTACAAGAACCTACCAAATGCCTGTTTTAATTGCTTGAAACAAGGACATCTTATAAAGGATTGCCCTCTTTTATGTTCAAAAAGTGAATCAATTCCTTCTATATGGACCTGACTATCTCGGACCACTACCCGATTACTCTTTCTTTCAAACTAATTCCCATCCTCCAGAAAGCTCCTTGATTTCATGCTTGTGAGACATCGTTTTCCCTCCCTTCCATCCATCAAGAAATTTCCGTAGTGTGGGTGGAGGCCTTTGCCTACTGTAATGAATCGACCAAGTGTTGGAGAAGCGCGGTGGAAAGGACTCGACAAATTCTGATCAGGACTCGTAAGGCTATAAGAGATTTTCGAAAAAAAAAGAAGAGGAACAGTGTACCGGAGGCTCTCACAGCTTGAAGAAGAAGTGAACAAAGGTAACTTGCAATGCCAACAAGGGCTTCTGAAAATCAAGGGAAGACTAAGACTTGAGGAAGACGTTCAAAGGAAAAATCCGCAAATATTCTTCAAAGATTGGTGGGCAGAGAAGGCTGACAAACCATCGAAAGAGATGTGTAGCATCCTCAAAAGGAAACAAGCTAGAGAATCCGTCCCCTTCTTGATCGATAACAATGGGATCGAATGTAGCACTTAAGTTGAGAACAGATCTATCATCGTCGAGCACTTTACCCATCTTCTCGGGGTCTCCACTCCCCTTTCCCCACACAGGTATGAATGCATGGCAACCATCTCAAGGGTTGCTCAATCTAGAATCCCACAGAACATGAATGCTCTATTGGCTGCTAACATTTTCGAGGATGAAATTATTGAGGTTATTGATGCTCTTCCCAATGGAAAAAGTCCTGGTCCTGATGGCCTCACCAATGAGTTTTTCAAGTCCTTCAAGCACATGGTGGTCACTCTGCTGCGTGTGGTGTGGCAAGAGGCTCTCTCCTTGGATGCCCTCCTTGAGTGTCTTAATAATGGTGTCATCAAGTTAATTCACAAAAGGGGAGATAAGAACAAAATTGAAAACTGGTGGCCGATTACCATGCTCCAAACTGGATATGAGATAATTGCCAAAGTTATTGCCAACAGAATCTCTTGTCATTTAAAGTCATGGCTTTGTGAGGACCAGAAAGGTTTTATCAAAGGTAGATCTATACTTGAAGCAATTATCGATATTTGGGAAGGCCTTGCATTTGCTGAGGAGTCTGCACAAGATCTGGTATTCATTAAGATCGACTTTGACAAAGCGTATGAAAGATTGGAATGGGACTTTATTCTTCAATCACTGAAAGACCTGGGATGCAGCCAAAAGTTCATGAAGATGGTTTCCACTCTACTGGGAAATGCTTCAGCGAGAATAAATATCAATGATAAGCTCTCTGAGCCCATATGATTAAAAAGATCTATCAGGCAAGGCTGCCCTCTGGCTCCACTCCTCTTCGCTATTGCCTCGGATGGCCTCAGTCGTCTATTAAAGTATCACATTGATGCTGACAATCTCATGGGTCTTTCCCAACCTCTAGATCACAACCAAATGATTGCAAGACTCTTTGCCGATAACATGAATGCTTTTGTACATAACGATATGAACAACATTGAGGTGTTCTGGAGTTGCCTCAACACCTTTTGTGTGGCATCAGGTTCAAAAATCAACCATGCTAAAACTGCTTTCAGAGCAATCCGCGGACCTCCACCCCAATTGTTGTTAGATCAGGGGTGTCAAGTTATCCCTAGAGGTCGTCTTTCGTCTCCTCGATATTCCGATGGGCTTCGACATCTCAATGGACCAACGGTGATTGGATAGCAAACTAAATCATTGGAAAGGTATGCAAGTTAACTTGGAAGGGCGTGCAATGGTTGTTAACACATTTATGCTTTCTATGACTATTTACTTTATCTCGTGTTGGAGACCTAAGGAGAAAGTGTTGGCCAAAGTGGAAAGAATCTGCAGAAACTTCTTATGGACTAGAGATCCCAATAGGAGGGGGATTCCCAAAATCAAATGGGAAACTTGCATTAGATCGAAAGACTCGGGGGGCTTGGGTATTTTGGATATCACTAGGTTGGCTGACAAGTTGGCAGCAAAGTGGTTTATCAAGGCTTGGAGCAATAGTGAGTCCTCTTGGGCTAAATTGATCTTCAGAAACATGGAAGACCTTACCTTAGTTGGCCATCCTGGTTGGAAGGACATAGGGATCCTCACTCTTTTGTTCTCCCCCCACCCGGTGTCCCCTAAAGGCTCTACCCTCGTGTGTTCCTTATGGAAGAGTTGGAACAAGGCCAAACAATTCATCAGAATCAGTGATGAGTGGAAGTGGGCGGCCGGGATAAGACAAAATGACTCTATCTGGTTCCCAATCAGTGGCATTAGGGGGGTGGAGTCCTGGAACGTCCAAATTGCTAAGCGATTATGGAACAAGGGGTTCAAGCAATGGAAACAGCTCTGGAAACAAAAGATCGGCTAGTGGATCAGGTTCAAAGACTTAGACCCAAGACATAGAGTTACCCTCGAGGAATGGGCTCTTCTTCAAGGCAGGTGTTTAGCGTGGGACCGCTCAACTACTCACCTACTCTGCAGACAGGATCTTCCTTGCCTGGAGGGCCTCAAATGGAGCGATGGTAAGAAACTATCCAGAATCCCTAATTTCAAAGAGAACTTAGATGTTCATCACACCCTTAACAAGCTGTGGTGCCTTTCTTGGACCAAAATTCAATGGGAACTAAAGTTCATGTCTATCTGGAACCCCCTAATTGAGATCAAAAAGTCTGTTCTCATGTGGCAGATCTTGCATAAGGGTATCTGGTCCAATGCAAGGGCTAACAAAATTTGTGGGGTTCCTCCATGGTGCAAGTGTTGCCATCGTTGCATCGAAGATGTGGTTCACCTTTTCTTCATTTGCCCCAAGTCCCATGTTATTTGGCTTCACGTGATGCGGGTATTGAGACTCAAGAACCAAATCAATTGGCAACAGGCGCTCTTGGGTGAGGGAGTCGACTGCTCATCAAGACTGTGGAATGCCATCAGGGGTGAGACTCTTTGGAAGATTTGGAGGGAGCGATGTGCTGTCAATTTTGGCCAAACTCCAAAGGAATGGTCGATTGAGAAATCCTTGTTTCTTCTAGGTAAAAGGATCTCCCGAGATAAGAGATCTCCACCGTTTAGGCACCACTGTATTTATCTCCTCGAAGATAACAAGCTGAAACCCAAATGGGTACTGCATGAGGGAGATGATAGATTTATCCGCCTCATTTGTAATGCCCTCTAGCTTACCGAACTTGTCCCCTGCAGTGTGAGATTCGGGGGGTCCCATGGGCACTAGTCCCATTCACTTGTAACGTTTCTTCTTTATTTTAATTAAAGTTCGCAAGAATAGGCCAAGGCCGAACTTCCTTTTATCAAAAAAAAAAAAAGAAAAATCCAACAATAATCACAAGGGGAACAATGTGTCTAATGACTCTAATTTTAAAAAGCTTTTCAACAAGAAAAAGGAGAAAGCTTCGAATTGGCTCCTAATGAATGATGCGTTGTCACAAAATATGAGTAATCCTTTTGCTGTGTTAAATGAGCCTAGTGAAGAAGTTAATGCAAGTGAAGCTAAGGACTCATCAGGTATGGATTCTTCCGATCATAACCCCTATTATGAGACTCAACATATGACTCTTAAGGAGTTAAATCACTCTTCCAAATTTCCCAAGGAGCAGCAAAATAAATCTGGTAATGCTTCTCAGCCGTCCTCTTCTTTTGAAGATGACTCTGAACATGAGAATGCTGACGATGTTGTTTTTGCCACTCAGCTAAACAATCATGATATGGAATGTTTCAATACTAATCAGGTGACAAATGAAAAGGGCTCTGATGTGGAAATGCATCAAGTCTTGGATGATAAACCCAGAGGCCCCCACACTAGTAAAAGTGAAAGAAAGGATGCTGCTAGAGTATCTAGTTCAGCATTTAAACCACCAAAGAACCATAGGAAATGAATGCTTGCTGACTCTAATTTTGATGGATTCTCTCAAAATAATCTCTTTTAATATCAAAGGGTTAACTGATCCTATCAGGATTAAAATGTTTAATTAGTGGCTCCAGGATATGTCTTTGCTTCCTAATTTTATTTGTTTAGAGGAGATAAAAACTATTGGATTTAATCTGTAGTCCAATTTGAACATAGCCTCAAGCAGACATAATTGGTACACCACTAATCATGCTTTAGGTAGGGGGGTTTTTCCATTGGCATCCTTCATGACCTTGATCATCTAGTGGAAGAAGTTTGTAATAGCTCTACTGGGCAGTGGGTGGCCCTTAAATGTAGGTACCCTCTTAATCTTATTGTTGTTAACTTATATGCAACCAATAACTCTGATGATAGAAGCAAATGCTGGACTGAGCTTGCATCCCTCAATGGTGATGTCCTGATCACTAGTGACTTCAACATGGTTACTCATACTAATGACAGACAAGGTAACTCCAAAAGTATTTTACATGGTAAGGAAAAATGATGTTGGAGTAATATGGTCTCTTCCCTTAATCTTATTGATTGCTCTCCTCTAACTGGTCATACATGGAGCAACAGGAATGCTGATAATACCCTGTCTTCTAGTTTCTAGGATCTATGGAATCAGTGCTGCTCAAAAGAAGATTCTCTCCATATGTCTAATCAATTGCCTCTCAATTTACAGTTTTTTAGGTATGTTCCTAACTACACAGCACGTTGGCCTCACTTGGATATGTCTTTACTTAAATTGCCCTTTATCAAAGAGCAAATTAAAAAGATTTTTACTAGCTTTTTTTTTGAAGCAAGTTTAAATCCCTTCACTGCCTGGGAAAAGTCTGTTAAAGACATTCAAGCTCTCCTTACTAAGTATAAACTTAAAATGAAGGAGATTAGGAAGAAGAGAAGAATGATGATACTTAAAGAGATAGACTAGGTAGATTCTAGTGGCTTGGACCCTCATACCAAAAAGACCTCCATTTATGAACTTCAGAATATATTAAGGTTTGAAGATTACCTCTCAACTAGAGGTGCTCTTGCTCCATCAAGAGAATTTTGGGCTGGGAAGGTGGACAAACCAAATTAATATATGTTTGACTTTATAAAGAAAAAGAAAGCTAAAGATTATGTGCCATTTCTCAAAAAGAGTGCTGATGGTCATACTAGCTCTATTAAGGAGAATTTGTAGGAGGCTTTAAGCTTCTTTACCAATGTTTTCTCTAGGTCTCCCAAGAGGGAGGAGGATATCCAGAGTGCTAGAGCCCTAATTGCCATAAAGAGAAAAAAATGATCTCTCAGGCGTTGGCTACCATCCTCGACCTCCCCCTCTCTGTCGGCGAGATTAGAGAAACCATTAGTAAATTGAAACCCTGCAAATCTCTTGGTACTGATGGGATACCCAATGAATTCTTTCAGGAACTAGTTGACTTTATGGTGCCCATTGTTCTCTTGGTGTGGCAAGAGGCCTTGAGGAGAGGGAGCCTTTCCACCTTTATCAACTCTGGGGTTATTAAATTGATACATAAAATGGGTGACAAGGATGATCTTAGTAACTAGAGGCCTATCTCATGCCTGAGTTCTCTTTACAAAATCTTTGCTTCCACCCTTCCCAGGAGACTTAGCCCTATCATGGACTCCATCATTTTGCCTGAACAAAAAGGTTTCATCAAAGGTAGGTTCATTCTTGATGCTATTATTTCTTTGTGGGAAGGGACTGAATTCGCTAGGGAATAAAACATTGATGTTTATTTCTTCAAGATTGATTTTGATAAAGCTTATGATAGAATGGAATGGGATTCTTCACTCTTTGCATGATATTGGCCTTGGCAAAAAGTTTATTAAATTCACAAGTGTTCTTTTTGGAAATGCAAATTCTAGAATTACTATGAATGGCCATGTTTCTGACTCTTTTAGATTGTGCAGGTCTATCAGATAGGGATGTCCCCTAGCTCCCCTTTTATTTGCGATCACCAGTGATGCTTTAGGATGGCTAGTCAAGGATTGCATTCAAGAGGGTCTTATCAAAGGCTTAAAATTCATGGTGCTCCCTCCCAACTTGGTCTTCAAATTTTTGTAGATGACACAAATATGATAACTATTGATGATAACATGTATGCTGTAAATTTTCTTAAATGCCTTGATGTTTTCTGTTCTGCTAGTGGATTTGTGGTTAATCACAAGAAAATTGGTTTTTTTGCTACTAATGGTGTGGTGTCTGATTGTGTTATAGATAAAAAGTGTGGTATTACAAAAAGAGGTGTTATCTTTAGACTACTTGGCATTCCAGTGGACTTTGATGTGACTATGGACTAGAGATGGAACTGGGTGATGGAAAAGTTTAAATAAAAAATTGTCACATGGATTGGAATGGAACAGACCTTATCTCAAAGGATATTCGTCTTAAAGCACTACATTCTGCCATCACAAACTTATTTTTGGTCATCTTGGCAGCCATTCAAAAAACATATCAAGCAAGTTGTGGCTCTGGCTAGAAGGTTCTTATCGGGAGGTTCTCCTTTTATTAAAAGAATGGCTAAAATTTCTTGGGAGATCTGTTGTATGAGGAAGCAGGAGGGTGGTCTGGGTTTTATATGCCCCACCAAAATGTCCACTCAGTTGGCCGGTAAATGGATTATGAGATCAATATCCTCGAATGACTTTTGGGCTTGTTTAATTAAAAGGAACATCCATCTGTTTCATTTTAAAGGAATAAAGTATTGGAACCACTTAAATTTGTGGGATGTCATAGTATCTCTTGTTACGTTCCTAAAGGCAGTATATTGGTGTGTGATATGTGGAATCCATGGATGGAAATTAAGAAAAACTACTCTTTGCCTGATAAATTTACTAATAACTTATGGTTCATAATGCAGGACTCTATGTGATTTGGATGGTTAATGACCAACACCTTAACTATCAGGAGTAATAAATGTAGAAATCTTGGTTTTACTAACTGGTCTTCTTTGTGTAGGTATGATGGTCTTATGAACCCCTAGACGCTGAATGGCTTCCCTGGACTCTCTTTTACATCCAGAGATATGGTCATCAACAGATTGGAATTTCTTTCTAACAAGTTGTCTGTGTTCCTCTCTTACAAGCCTGTACATCTCTATCATGTGGCTTCAGATTAATTCAAAGTATTTCTCACAAGCTAAATGATAGATGGAAAGTGGAGTGGAATAGTCACCTGTGGAGATACAAGTTTAGGTTGTTGTGGGCCTTCTCTACTAACATCAAGCACACCATTTTGTTGTGGCTAATCATTCATAGAGCTATTTGGATAGGCAGCAAAGCTTTGAAGCTCAACATTGGCAGTGGTCTTTGTAATGCCTGTGGTCAACATGAAGACCTGGAACATATCTTTTTATACTACCCTTAAGCCAAAAGATACTAGGATGCTATCACTTCTTATTGCCAGAATTTGGGGATGTCTCTCCCTTCTCCAAAAGAAGACCTTATTGGGGAAAGCTACAGATTTGAAGTTGGTTTATGCCAAATGCTGAGAAACTTGGGCTATATTTTATCTTCTTTTTTGAATTCAGTTCAGTTTTGTGGAAAAAAAAACGCGAAGTAAGTAAAACATGGAGTCTCCAAAGTTTGTTTTGAATAGAACAAGAAGTTTAGTAAAAGAGCAAGAAGGGTGTGAAAAATTTCTCGAGCTCTCGAGCGATTTAGGGTTTCACTGATTTTGCTCGTGAGCATTCCCTCTTTCCCCATCGAGCAGGGGGGCTCTATGCATGGCTCTTTTTGAGGCTTTACGTAATGGACTAACTGAGTATGATGGTAATCGTGATAGACTACTCCTTGAGTGCGGCCCGTCCTCATTCTTGGGGAAGTCCGCAGGTGATTTGTCCAATGTTCATCCTGCATCTACAGAAGTTGCTAGATCTCGAAGCAAGCTACCTCCAATAGACATACAGACTGAGAGAAAGGCTCCTCTAATGAATGATGATAAGATGCAACCTCCCCTAATGTCCTATGCTGACTCCATACCAATTGGAGACCCATCACCTGTTTGAATACTGTTTATAAAATCTTTGCCTCCTCCATTGCTAGAAGATTAAGTCCTATGATGAAATTCTTGATATTTCTTGAACAAAAGGAGGGGTTTATTAAAGTCAGATTCATCCTTGATGCTATCATCTCCTTGTGGGAAGGTATGGATTATGCTAAGGAAATGGGTCAGGATTACTACTTTCTCAAATTGACTTTGATAAAGCTTATGAAAAAATTGAGTTGGATTTTATTCTTCAGTCCTTGCACGACATGGGCTTAGGTTGGAGATTTATTAAATTTGTGAGCACTTTGTTTGGTAATGCCTATTCTAGAGTTGCTATAAATGGGCACTTGACGGATCCCTTTGAACTTGCTAGGTCCATAAGACAAGGATGCCCTTTAGCCCCCCTCCTCTTTGCCATTGCTAGTGATGCCTTAGGCTGGCTGGTTAAAGATGCTTTGGATAGTGGTCGTATTAATTGCATTAATGTTCCTAACTCTCCCTCCCCTCTTGGCCATCAAATGTTTGCTGATGATACTAGTATTGCTAATAATGATTTTTTTGACTGTTTAGCCAGTGGATCTAAAGTTAATGATTCTAAAATAGAATCATTATTATTGCTAAATGCTAATAATGATTCTATCAATGAATTTCTTGACTGTTTGGATTTTTTTTGCTTAGCCAGTGGATCTAAAGTTAATCATAGCAAAATTGGACCCAAAGCTTCCAACAATGTGATTCTTGAGTGCATTACTAATTTGGTTTGCAAATTTCTCAAAGAAGGAGGAGTCTTTAGGTTATTGGGTATTCCCATGGGTTTTAATGTCTCTATATCTCAGAGATGGGATTGGGTGCTTGAGAAGTTCAAAAAACACTTATTTTTTTGGTATGATTCCAATAACACCCTCCCTCATAGAACCTTCATTCGTAATCACTATATGCTGCTTAAGCTTGTTTTTTTTCTTGCCTGTTGGTCCCCTTCCAAAAACCAAATAAACCACGTGGTTATGTTGGCTAGAAGATTTCTTTGGGGTGGTAATACTCATCACAGAAAAGTTGCTAAAGTTTCTTGGGATACTTGCTATGTCCCCAAATCCAAAGAGGTTTGGGCATAAGTTGTCCTAACAAAATAGCTGATAATCTTGCTACCAAATGGATACTAAGGAGTATTGGTTGTACTGATATATGAGATGTTCTTTTGCATAGAAATTTGTCTAAATTCTACATCTCTAATTATAAAGCTTGGATGAATATCAACCTGTGGGATATTGTTGTTTCCCCTCAACCAATAACTGTTGTTGGGAGCCTGATTGTTTGTAGATTCTTGAATGCTTGGTTTAAAGCTAAAAATAAGTTTGTTCCAATTGAAAAAATGTATTGTGCCTCTGACTTTTATGTGGAGGAGTCCCCCTAGTTAGGATGGATATCTAAATGGAACAAGTGTTCTCTGGCTATTAGGGAACACAAGTGTCATAAAGATGGCTTCAAATCTTGGAGTGACTTGATGTCTGAAGGAAAGGTAATTTCTGATCAAGAATTGTTCAACCTTACTAATATCTCTTATTCTTGTATGCAGGTCCTGGTACCTCACAAATCCTTGTTGGTAGAGAAGTTAGAGGGTTGCCTCAGCCTGAGATTAAAACTTATTGATATTGTTGGCCATATCTTTAAGGAGTTCAAGAATTCAAGGGGGAGCATTAATCAGATTCTGCCTAAACGCAATAACAGATGGAATCTCAGTTGGTCTGCTAAGCAATGGACCTACAAGTTCAAAGCTTTGTGGGCCTTCCCAGATTTCATTAAACACGCCTTTCTACAATGGCTCATCTTACATCATGGATTGTGGATAGGCCCCAAAGTCAGGAAAATTTTCATAAATGGAGGATTATGTACCTTCTGTGGAAAAGTGGAAGATGTTTACCACCTCTTTTATGATTGTCCCCATGCTAAACAATTTTGGAAACCTATGAACCAATATCGTGAGTCTAAAAGGAGTCCTAGTCTCAATCAAATGAATGTTCTTATTTGCTACTGCAAGAATATGGACATCCTCTTATGGAATATTTGGAGAGGTCACATTCTATGGAACATCTAAATCAGTAGAAACAATTCCCTCTTTTGTAAAGGAAATAGAAATTTCCTTAATTGACTACCAAAAGTTTGAAAAAAGCCTATGTCAAATGTATATAATGTATCTCTAGAGCTCCTAATCCCAAGGAGAGCACTCTTAAGTCTGCTTTCTCATAGAAAATTTTCTAGTTGGAGAGAATTTATCTCCTCCTCATATTCAGCCCAGAGACTAGAAACGGCTCTCTACTTGTAATTGTGCTTGTGGCTCTTGACCTTTGCACAGATTGTAGTGTCCTCTATTAATTCAATTTTCTTGCTTTAATAAAAAAAAGAGTAGGAAAATAGAAAATACAACAGATTCAGACATCAAATAAGATGTCACATGATAGCTTCCAAGAATTGAATCAAGGATAGCCTGTCAGGGGACTCTCCAAAGTTTGTTTGAGTTCACAGTGCACACAATTTTCCAACAAGATGACTTGAGAATCATTTTTGTATAGCTCTGCTACGTACGCTTAGTGTTTCTTTTTTTTTTTTGAGACTACAATGAATTGGAAACACACTCACATAACCTAACTAGTAACGTACATGCACCATCTTATGTCCAACCAAGACTTGAACTTAGGACTTCCTCCCAAAGAGTCGAGACTCAAGACGTCAAACTATTAAGTTTTGTGGGCTTAGACTTCACTACATATGCTTAGCATTCCTTTTCTCTATCTCTATTCAATTTCACACTTATAGAATTTCTAGAACTTTTGGTTGTCATCTTATCGACTCAGATCACAAGTCCATAGAGTTATCTATCATACGAAGTTTACCTTGCAAATATTCAGTTAATAAGAGATCCCTCTAGCTAGAAGGGGAGCAATTTGAATGCACATAAGAAACAAGTGTGGAAAGGCAAACTTTATTTTCTCCTTAAAAAGGATTTTTACCTTAGATATGAGTTCTATAGGGAAGATTTTAACCTTCATTGAATATCAAAATGTTTCGTAGGAGCTTGGTAATGTCCATGCACTGTAGGTGGGATAACTGAACTCCCGTCTCTTGTGGTGGAGGTCACGAGTTTCGATCCTACTTTGAGGTAGTGTAGACACATGAGTCAATTTGTGTTATCAATATCTTTCTCACACGCACATAGAGGTTACGAATGCAGAAAACACACAGAAAAATAGAGATGCCAAGAGATGAGACCGAATGCAGTATCGGGTGCAATCTCCCCCCATGCACTCTGTTTCAACAGTCCACAGAGTTCATGTATTTATAGGAATTTTTGATTACGTCGAAAAGAGTGGTTACATGAGAGCGGCTTTGAAAAGCATGTGTGAAAGTAAAGGTTGGTGACTTTTGTAGAAACCCTTTGCTTTTAAAATCAGAAATTATAGTCTACAATGATCCTTATTCTAACCACTACTTTTCTAACTATTTCTAACAATAGAACCTTATATGCAAGTTTATTTACAAACTAAATTATAAATCGGATTTATTGATGTCTGCCCCAAAGTGGGATTATTGATGTCCACCCTTTCACGCTTTCACGCCCTCACGAACCTTCAATTGTTATATCAAAAACACCAAAACACATTAATACAAATAAATTAACACTCCAAAAATGCATTGTTCAACATATTCCATAATTTATAACATTGCCCCTTAGTTGAAAAAGCAACTTACCTCAGTTGATAAAATTTAATAAACATGGATGGCTAGTCACATGTTCCATCACTAAATGAAAATAAGCATGCTCCATGTAAAAAAAATAATGCATGGAAATGTTCATGGAGGAATTACATTAATGTGTTTGTGTATGATATAGTAGAAATTAAGTGATCATAATGAATTGTTGATTGTGTTTTATGTATCCATTGACATTCTTCAATAGAGTGATTTTTATACTTAACTAAATATCGATGATATTGAGTACCTGTGCATGTAGTAGTGACATCATGATCAATTATTTTCTCAGGAACCAAGATTTCAGATTGTTCTTCAATCAAGGAAGGGTCATCAAGAAGTCGAGTGAGTGGTAAAGTTCCTTTAAATGGTTTAACTAAACTAATATGAAAAGAGTTATGTATATTCCAATGAGATGGTATATCTAATCTAAATGAATTATAATTAATTTTTTGTATAATGCAAAACGATCCATAATAGCATGGTGCAAGTTTAATTTTAGGATGCTGCAAATATTTTTGAGACGTCTTTTAATGATACGCAACCACACAATATCATTTTCCTTGAATTCCTTAGCTAATCTTTTTGTATTGATATTACATGTGTAGTGCTCTTGACTTTTCCTAATGTGCTCGTGAACATTGTGAAGTATAAAAATGTGTCTTGTGCAATAGAATCAGCCATTGGGATGTCGGTTTGGGTGAATGACATGGGAGTGGGAAGCTTTTTACCATAAGCAATTTCAAAAGGTGCATGACAAGTAGTGGTGTGTGTGGTGTTATTGTAAGCAAATTGACGCAATGGCAACTTTTCATCCGAGTTGGTGGGATTATCTAATGAATAACAACACAATAAACCAAGAATAGTACTATTTGTAGCCTCACTTTATCCATTACTTTTGGGATGAAATGTAGAGCTAAAATCTATTTTAGAACCAAAATGTTGAAATAAGGCAACCCAAAATGATTACAAAATCTAGCATCACGATCAGATAACATTACTTTAGGAAATCCATGATGTGGGAAAATGCATTTAATGAATAATTTTGCAGCCTGAGGTGCAGAAAAAGTTTTCCTACATGGAATGAAGTATGCATATTTACTAAACCTATAAACTATTGTCCAAATCATATCATTATGTGATGAAGTGATGGGAAGACCTGTGATAAAATCCATAGAAATCTGTTCTCATGGTTCATTCGGAATGGGAAGTGGCATTAATAATCCAAATGGTTTACCATGATGACGTTTTACATGCTGACATATAATGCATTGAGAAACATAATGTGCAATATCTTTTTCCATGTGTGGCCAAAAGAAGAAATCTTTGCAGGCATAAATGGTGCTTTGTATGCCTCTATGACCCATGTAAGATGGTTCATGCATTGCTTTGATGACAAAATCTTTAAAAGCTTGAGTTATGCATAATCTATGTTTAAAGTAAGAAAACCATTATGAAATGTATAATGTTCATCAGATAAAGATGCACCATTGTTGAAGTCATGCCTTGCACATGAGAAATACAAATCAGATGCATAAGCAAAAAGCATTTCTTGAAAAGAATGTATTTGGATGGTAGAAATATTATGCAAACAACAGAATGTGAAGGAAATCGGCTAAGAGCATCAACTACAACATTAGCTTTACCAAGCTGATATTGGATCATGGGTTGGAAATTTTGAATGAATGATGGCCATTTAAGATGCTAATCACATATTAAGGGCTGATTTAATATATGCTTAATAGCCTATTGATCGGTTTTGATTAAGACCTCAGAGCCCATAAGATAGTGTTTCCAAATTCGTAAAGCATGCATAACAACTAACAATTCTTTATCATATGTACTGTAATTCTTTTATGAGGGATTAAGCTTCCTACTCTCAAATGCAATGGGATGATCATTTTGCATTAAAACAACACCTATCCCTGAACCACTAGGATTAGTAACAACATGAAAGGGTTGTGAAAAATCAGGTAATTGTAAAACAGGTGCATGTGAAAGTGCATGTTTGAGTTTTTCAAAGGATTGTTGTTGGGTAGGTCCCCATGCAAGTTTCATTTTCTTTTTCAATAACAAGGTAAGGGGCAATGCTAAATAAGAAAATTTTCGAACAAACTTCCTATAAAAACTAGCCAACCCAAGAAAAGAACGAACATCATTAACTGATTGTGGTGTAGGCCATTCTACTATAACTTTAATCTTTTTTGGATCCACATGCACACCTTCACTTGAAATAATATGTCCTAGATATTCTAGCTTATGTTGAAAGAAGTAACTCTTTTCAGGATTAGCGTAAAGTGTGTTCTCTCGTAGTAAATGAAAACTTGTTTTAAGATGCTTCTCATGCTCACTATCATTCTTACTGTAAACAAGTACATCATCAAAAAATACAAGAAAAAAAGCTTGGTAATCAAGAAAAATGTTATTAATCATTCGTGCAAATGTAGCAAGGGTGTTAGTAAGTCCAAAAGGCATTACAATAAATTCATAATGGCCTGTTTGAGTTCTAAATGCAGTCTTAAAAATATCACTTTGCGTCATACGAATCTGATGGTATCCTGATTTTAGATCAATTTTATTAAAGACATGAGCTCCTCGTAATTTATCTTAAAGATCATCTATTCCAGGAATAGGGTGTCTATTCTTTATTGTGATCTTGTTAAGGGATCTATAATCAATGCACATTCGATAAGCTTTATTCTTCTTCTCTACTAAGAGAACTCGTGCTCCAAATGGGGAAGAACTAGGCCTTATAAGTCCTTTTTGTAGTAGGTCTTTTACTTGGTTTTCTATTTCGGTTTGGTGTAGTGGGCCATGTCTATAAGGTGCTTTATGAGGAGGAGAACTACTAGGGACTAATTCTATGCTATGGTCAAATGATCCTCAAGATGGTGGTAGTTTAGAGGGATACTCGGACATAAAACAATCCTTATAAGTAGTCATGAAAGGTTTATGTGAATCAGGAAGTGTATGAGTATAGTCATTGATGACAATGACAAAAACAATGCATGACCTGAATCCTTTCCTAAATGCACGTTTAACTTAAGTATGAATAATCAATGGAAATGGCTGGAAATCATGCCATGCAGACAAAGTAATGATTTGACCTTTAAATTCCAAGTTAAAGGTATGTGTATTGTAGTCAATGCGTGGGTTATAATGATGACGAAAATGCATACCTAGTATAACATCGTAAGATTGCAAAGTTGCAATTAAAAATGTTCGTGAATCAACATATGGACCTAAAACATCTTGCACTTCTCGTGTTACATTATAACGATTACCTTGAAATGCAACTTTTACTTTATACGATGAAGGAAACATTTTTAATTTAAGTTCTTGTACTAATAAATGTGAAATAAAGTCATGTGAACTACCATCATCATGTAAAATTTTAACGAGTTTGTTGTTTATAGTACCCTACATGCAAAGTAGAGAATGAAGAGAGATATCATTACCCAAGGTACATAAGTCCTTGTCCAATGATTCCTCTATCCAAAGAGGAGGAATTTGTTCATTATGGACCTCCACATTATGTAATTGAGCTGCAGCTAGTTTCATGTTAAGAGGTTGCAATCGGCACTTCGTTTTTGTATGTCCAAGTTTACCACAATTCCAGCAGGTGATTCATGGTCGCTTCTGTTGGGCATCCATCACTGAAGTTTGTAGGGTAGGTGGTTTGGTAGGTTGGAGAGATGAAGCAACGGGTGTAGTTGAGTAATTGGATTGTAGTGGACGAGGAAAACTAAGATAAGATGGGGCATTAAAATTACGTTTCATGGGAAGATTTGGTTTAACAAAAAGTGGTCGTTGAAGTGGTTGTTGTAAATGGAGTGACTTGGTTATGGACTGGAATTCTTTCTCTGCATCATAGGCAAAAGATATAGCCTTGTTGAGGGTTGTAGGACGTAGGTTGTGAAGGTTAGCTTGGATTCCCAGCTCCAAACCATCTTCATATTTCTGTTGCAAGCTATTCTCTAGTACATCTTCAAGCATTCAAACCAATAGTAAATTTTTCCAGAACCGCTCCGTGTAGGTAGTAACTATATCTCCCTCCTTCCATGTAAGGGTCGTCCATGCACATCGAACATGTAAATGGTATTGAGGAAGAAGAAAAGAATTCTTC